>CM060173.1:23092531-23692531 GCA_030549775.1 Tamarix chinensis | reverse complement strand
TCCTTAAATTTCTAGATCATCCTCTCAATCTGCCCATCTAGAGCGGGGTGAGAGGTCATACTTATCCTCTACTTCATTCTCAAACCCTCTGCAACTTCCCTAAAAGCACAAAAGAAATCTTGAATCTCTGTTAGAGACTTTTTGAGCATCATCTAATTGAGATATGCACTAGCTTAAATTCAGTGGTATAAAAAATATGTATTTAGTCAATCGGTTGGTGATAATAGAAATTGTATCCCACCCATTATGTGTCCTTAGTAGTCCACCAAAAAAATTCCATGTGGATGTAATTTTATTTCCACTTTATAAAATCTAAAAACTAGACTAACCCTATAGGTTTGTGGTGCTCTATCTTAGCCTTGAGATTGGTCACATATCTCAACATAAAGTCTATTACATCTTGCTTCATACGAGGTAATGTATATGCCCACTTAAGGTCATAGTACAACTTATTATCTCTCTAGTGGAAAAAATAAAAACTAGAGTGACCCTCTTCTAGAATTTGGTACTTCAAATCAGCTCAAATCTAGGATATAAACCAAAAACCCTTGTAGCAAATCCTACCATTCTCATTAATCTTAAATCATGCATCTTGAACATCTTGTATCTTCTACTGAATCATCTCAAGCTTAATATCCCTAGACTACCCACCTCAGATCTCATTGAATGAATTTGACATAATCATCAAAGTACTAAAAAAAACCTCTTAATCATCCTTCTCAATTAACTCTATCCTCATCTCACCAATCTCCTTAAGCAACTGATTAACCACCACACAAGAACCCACGGAGCGTGATGTCTTCTAATTCAAGTCATATACAATGACATTGGCCTTACCCTTGTGATGTATTATATCAATATCATAGTCGTTCACTAAATCTATCCATCTTTGTTGCCTTATGTT
This sequence comes from Tamarix chinensis, assembly GCA_030549775.1. Taxonomy (NCBI): domain Eukaryota; kingdom Viridiplantae; phylum Streptophyta; class Magnoliopsida; order Caryophyllales; family Tamaricaceae; genus Tamarix; species Tamarix chinensis. The sequence continues at coordinate 23,691,627 of CM060173.1, read as the reverse complement.
CAACTCATTCTACATGAATATATACTCAGCCAAAACATTCTATGAATGAACATGGCCCATGTTAGTAAATAAGGGCCCTTATTTTTGTCACAAAACTTATAATATCACCTTCCACATAATGGTTTCTCCCTTTTCTCCATCCTCTTATATATCAATTACCATAAACACAAATTACACACAAACACACAAACATATGCCTTACCCCAAGTTTACCTCATTTATTTCCCAACTAACTCACTCCTTCTCCCTCCATTTCTATTAAGCAAGCTATCCCCATAACCTCCCTCTTCTTCTTATTCCTTCCACTCTGTTTAACGTTGCCCATAACCCCCAAAACCACACAACATCAACAAACACCAAGCACCTTCATTTCCCTAAAAAACTGACCACCAATACCGCTCCATCATTCCCCTGCATTAACACCAACCATCGCCACTCTACACCACTACATCCTTTTCCTTCTTCCTCATCGTGCTCTGCTATTTTTTGTTGACGCAGATGGTTGTACACTCTAAAATGCCCCAATCATTCCTTCTCACTTAATATTTTTTCATAATTTCACTCACAACCATGTGCCCTATTTTGTTCTAACTTGTGCACTTCGCGCATTACCATGCAAACCTGGCACTACTCACTCATCCATGACAATTATTCTTTGCATGTGCATACATTGTAATCCATATCCGTTTTGTTCCTATGATATAACCATTCCATCTATCATACCCATGCTCCATTATAATGCTACTGCAACACCAACATACATTATGACATACTTCTATGTAACCTAAATTCCCATTTATTTTAGTTAATCTCATTTCTACCCTCCTTTACCTTAAATTTTCCTTAATTTGTATTCTCAAGTTCTAATTATATATTATTTTTGTGTTCGTAGGTAATCTTTAGATGATCCTAGAGGAGGTAGTTATAGATTATGTTCTTAGAGCCTAATGTCAATGTTGGTATGGATATATACCACAGTAGGACTTACATGAGTAATGTGAATTAGTCTACTGTAACTTATTCAGTAATGTTACAAATATAATATGGATGTTCATAATAATATGATATGATATCTTGGAAGTAATGAAAATGTGAAAGTATTTATTTGGGTGTAATGTTGGATAAAAGGTATATATGTATATAATTGGGATTATGTGTCTCATATACATATCAAGATAAAAAAGTATTAACATTAGGATTCATAAGGACTTTTGAAGAATATGATTATTTTAACTATCGTAAGGACATTTTATTAATTTGATCATATTATGGGAAATAATATTGTCTTGATGAGTTTTGAGGGTGTTATCAAATATTCCATTAGTAATGAAAATTAATTGATGGATTTTTGTTGAGTAAGATACAAGTCCCCTAATATAAGATTATAAGGTTTTTAGTAAGAAAAGGGAATTTTAGTTAATTAGGGATAAAAATGGATTTTTCGTGATTTTAAAAGGGAAATAGACTTTAAATGTACTAAGAATGATATTCAAGTTTTTTGTTGAATGAGGGACCTATTTTTTAGAAAGGCTTTGTTAGCTACGTGCTTGTGCCTTACATGGTTTGAATTATGTGTTATGTATATCTATATAAGTATTGCTTGATGATCTTGAATATAACCAACTCTAAGTAAGATAATAATAATTTAAAGTGAAATATCATGGGAGTTGTGAGAAGGTTTTTTTATGGTTTCATTCCACCAAACAATAGTAGTATCTTAGGTATAACTTTCTATAGGAGGTGTATCAGTCAGTTCTACTAGATAAAGAATAGTAGAGCCCAATACTCAATGTCAAGGAGAATATTAATGCAAGGTAAAATGGTCAAGACTTAGAATTTATTATTATTGAACCTATTATACTCTGTTTATAGAGGATATCCTATAAATTTGAAGGCAAACGGATGACTACATTACAAGTTATGGATGAAACTCGCAAAATAAGTCACTAGCGATAAAGGCATGTGCATGGCATGCATGGAAGGAAAAAATGTGTTGCATGGAAGGGATAAATGTAGTATCTACATGAGGAGACTTTATTAAAAATTTGAACCTTCAATATGGAGTATTATCACATTGATAATTATTAAAAAGATAAGAAAGCTGAGTTAATAAAAAAGTAGCTTAATTCTATCTTTTAGGGTTATCTTATTCAATCTTTTGAGTGTGCCTAGAGTAAAGAGAAAACTAATGTTTTTTGTGTCAATTAGTATCATACTTTTAGGAGGATTATTTTTTAATATTAAAGAGGTCTAATGGTTATAAAAACCATACGAGTACACGACACAAAAGGGGATGGAAAAATTGATGAAATTATAAGCTTTCTTAATTGAATTCTATGTGAGTTCTTGTCAATATTAATCAATTTTCTATGATTAATTATTATTAAATTCATTTTTCTGTTTGTCTATGTGAATAAGAGATTAAAATCAATCCGTCAAACCCTCCACAAACCCACACCATTCTAAACCCTTAATGTCATATACAATTGCCATCATCATCATCTTCAACATTCATCTTAAATTTTTTTTCTTAATTTTATCTATTTTCAAACCTTAGATAATAATATTGTTATTATCAAATGATTATATCAACATCTTAAATTCATAATATAATCATCATATTACCATTATTCCCATCGTTATAATCATAATCTTCATAACACCATTAAACCCTAATCGTAAACCCTAACCTTAACCCACAAAGAAAACCATTCTAAATCCTTCATTATTCGAGCATTTTCACCATTATATCTTCTTTTTCAAATCATCATCATCATATTTTCATCACTTTTGAATCATCATATCCCTTTTAAAACCTTAATAGAACAATAATACCACCCAGACCATAAGTACATATTCCTAACCACATCAATTTTGGTATTAAAGTATAGGTTTTTGATATCGTTTAATATACATGATCAAGGTTCAATTTTTGCTCCATGTTTATTTCAAAATATAGTTCCTAATTCAAGATTATTGTAAGAATGGATAAATAAGGTGCCAAGATTTGAATTTTTGTTTGGCTTAAGAGGGCACTTTTGGAAGCACACCATTCGTGGGTATAAAGAGGTCATGGTGAGCCAAGGAGAAGATTTGAGGGATATTCTCAAGGCATTGGTGGAGGAGATTAAGGAAGTTAAGAATTATATGGGTAGGATGGAAGCATTATAGGCCCAAGGATAACATGTCCAACATCAAATCCCAAGAGATCAAGTAGGAGAAAATCATAGAAGGGAAGCACATGACCGAATGGAGGAAGGAGGAGAACAAAGTGTGGAAAACTATAAACGAGCCCATGATACTTCAAGGAAATCATATGATGATGTGGAGAAGGGAATATGATTTGACCTACCTGATTTTAAAGGTAATCTTAGTCCGAAATATTTCATTGAATGGTTGTAAATTGTTGAATCTATCTTTGATTATAAGGAGCTTGATGATGAGAAAAGATGTTAAATTTCCATATTGAAATTTAAGAAGTTTGATAGAGTATGGTATGGTAATTTGAAGAGGAGAAGGGAAAGAGAGGGAAAAGAAAAAATAATATCATGGGAGAAATTGAAAAAACATTTAAAAAGAAAATTTGTGTCTAGAGAATATGAACAAAAGAATATCATTAAAATGACTACTTTGAGGATAGGGTTGCTTGGAGTGGAGGAGTATATTAGAGAGTTTGAAAGATTAGATTTTATTATTGATGTTCAAGAAAGAGAACATAAAAGATGTGCTAGATTTATTCGAGGTCTAAATATGAATATTAGAGAGAAGGTGGAGGTGTACAATTATGAGTTATTCTAAGAAGTAGCAAAATTAGCAATCAACTTTGAAAAGCAATTGAAGAGAACCAAGCCACCAAAAAAATTCAGCCAATGCAACATATGGTTTGAACATCAACAGGATGTTGAAGCCATTAGCCTCTTAAGCCACAATTCAAGATAGCACTTGATGGTTCAATCATTAAGAAAAGGGAAAGGATAATGTGTTTGATAAGGTGAATAAGTAATGTTTCAGGTGTAAAGGCTATAGTCATTTTGCTCGGGATTTTCCAAATAAGAGGGCAATGAATTTGAAGGAGATAATGAGTATGAAAGCTTTTGATGAGGAGGATGATGAACTTAATAAAGACCTTGAGAATGACAGTGAAGATCCATAAGATGGCCAAGTAGATTGCTATGTGTTGCAACGAGTGCTTCAAGTGCAAAAACAACCTCAACCTATTTAAAGGTAGAAGATCTTTAAAACTAAATGCAGAGTTGAAGACAAAGTGTGTGAAGTCATTATCGATAATGGTTCTTATACCAATGTTGCTAGTAAAAGAATGGTGAATAAGATTTGATTGAAGATGATGGATCATCTAAGGCCATATTCAATTCAATGGATCAAGAAGGAAAAAGGTGCAAGGGTAACCAAACAAACACTTATCTATTTGAAAATTAGAAATTATTTTGATGATGTTTTATACAATATTCAACCTATGTGTGCTTATCATATTTTGTTGGGGAGACCTTAGTAATTTGATAAGTAGGTTACACATGATGGGGTCCTTAATGAATACATGGTGAGCAAAAGAAAAAAGAAGTTTAGGCTCAAGCCTAATATAGACAGGGAGAGTTTGGCTCTAAGGAGTGAAGGAATTAAGAGACCAAGGGTAGGAAGCAAAAAAAAAAGGAGAAAAAAAGAGAGTTTAAGGTGAATGGGAGGAAGAAATAAAGAAGGAAGATGTTAAAGGTAAATGAGGAAGAAAGAAAAGTAGCATGGAGTTGTTGATCCTTAAGGAGTTAGAGATGAATGAAGCTAATAAGAATGAGAAAGTATAATATTCCTTGCTAGTGAAAGAATTTTAATGAAGGAAGCGTGCTAACATGGATCCGAAATTGCAATAAGTGTTGAGAGATATGCAGATGTTTTTCTAGATGATTTGCCACTTAGATTACCTCCTTTAAGAGGTATCGAGCATGCTATTGGTTTTATGCCAAGAGTTCCATTACCAAACAAGACAGCTTATAGATGTAATATTGAAGAGTCTAAAGAGCTGTAAAGACAAGTGCAAGAATTATTAGATCAAGGTTATATTCGAGAGAGCATGAGTCCTTATGGTGTACTAGTTTTATTGGTACCTAAGAAGGATGGTATATGGAGGATTTGAATTAACTCTAGAGCAATGAACAATATCACTATTAAATATAGATTTCTGATGCAAAGATTGGATGATATGTTAGATGAGCTTCCTAGAGCAAAGGACTTTTTGAGGCTTAACCTTAGAATTAGATACCATAAAATGAGAATAAGGGAAGGGGACGAATGGAAGATGGCTTTCAAGGCAAAGTATGGGTAATATGAATGGTTGGTGATGTCATTTGGGCTATGCAATGCACCAAGTTATTTCATGAGGTTGATGACTGAAGTACTTAGACCTTTCCTTGGGGTCTTTTTTGTTATCTAGCTTGATGATATTTTGATATATAGCAAGAGTGAGCTCGAAATCATGTAGCATTTGAAGAGATTATTTGATAAACTTAGGGAGGTGAAGCTCTATGGTAAAATGGAGAAGTGTGATTTTATGATGAAGTGTGTGGTTTTTCTTGGTTACATTGTGAGTGGATATGGTATTAGTGTTGATCCTTCAAATGTGGAAGCTATTAAAACATGGCATATTTATACTAATGTTCATGAGGTTTGGAGTTTCCATAGATTGAATTCATTTTATAGGTGGTTTATTAAAGATTTATCCACAATTGTAGCACCTATTACACAATTGATGAAGAAGAGAGAGTTCTAGTGGAATGAAGATGCAACACAAGCTTTTGAAGACTTGAAGGCAAACCTTTCAAATGCACCGGTATTATATTTAACTTGCTTTGATAAATTATTTGAAGTAATGTATGATGCTAGTATTTTAGGTATTGGACGGGTACTTTCACAAGAGATGAGACCAATTACATTTTTTAGTGAAATGTTGAATGGTGCAAGGCTCAATTATTCAACTTATGACAAGGAGTTCTATACTATTGTTCATTGTTTAGAAACATGAAGTCATTGATTGAGACCCAAGCCTTTTATACTTCAATTGGATTGTGAGAGTTTGAAGTATCTACATGGTCAAAGGAAAGTGAGTCCAAAACATGGAAAGTGGATTATTTTTTTGCAAGCATTTGTGTTCTCTACAAGACATATGGATGGCAAGGAAAATGTGGTTGCAAATGCCTTGTATATAAGGTCTATGATACTTATAATGATAAATGAAAAGATTTTGGGTTTTGAGATGTTGAAAAGTTAATATGGCATTAATGATGATTTTTCTTTGATTTTTGAAGAGTGCAAGAAATAAGGAAGTCATGGAGCTTATGTTCTTCAAGATGGATTCTTATTCAAATAAAACAAATTTTGTGTGCTAAGGACCTCAATTTAAGATTAAATAATCAAAGAAGTGCATGAAGGAGGTATTGAAGGACACTTAGGAGTTCATAAGAGTTTGGAGCTATTACAATAACATTTTTATTAGGCAAGAATAGATAAAGGAGTGCAAGTTATGGTTTCTAGGTGTGCTACATCTCAAAGCAGAAAGAGTTTATTTCACAAAGGGTTATACATGTGTTTAACCATTCCTATTCAACCATGAGAAGGAGTTAGTATAGATTTTATCTTGGGATTTCAAAGAGGCAAAGATTCTATCATGGTGGTGGTGGATCAATTTTCTAAAATGACTCATTTTATTCTATGTAACTAGACTGATCATGCTACTCATATTGAGGATTTGTATTTCAAGGAGATTGTGAAATTGCATGAGAATCCAAGGATTATAGCATTGGATAGAGATGTGAAGTTTCTAACTTATTTTTGGAAGACTTTATGTCATATGCTAGGAACAAAGCTTCTATTTAGTAAATCACATCATCCTCAAACGGATAGTCAAAATGAGGTTATTAATAGAACTTTGTATATTTTTCTCAGGGGATTGGTGCATAAGATTGCTAAAATATTGGGATGTTAAGTTGGCACATGTGGAGTTTTCTTACAATCAAAGTTCATCAACTACAATAAGCTCTAGTCCATTCGAGATAGTATATGATGTTAATCCATATATACCGATTGATATAGTACTATTAAAGAAGGGGGAAGTGAAGAATTATGATGCAAAAGAGAGAATGGAGTTATTTCAAAAAATTCATGAACAAATCAAGGAAAACATTGAGAAGGTAAATGAAGTATACAAGATAAAAACAAACACGTATAGGAGTTAACATATAGTTCAACTAGGGGATTTGGTATGGTTGCACTTAAGGATGGAGAGATTTCCTAATCTAAGGAAAAATAAGCTTATTCCAAGGGTAGATGGTCCTTTAAAAATACTTATAAAATTTGGAGAGAGTGCTTATAAGCTATATTTACCTAATTCTTATGGTGGGGTGTTTAGAACCTTCAAAGTTGGAGATATTAGTCCTTAGTATATAGATGCAAATTTGAGGACAAAGTTAAGTCAACAAAGGGAGAATTATGCGAGATAAAATGATCAATAATTATCATTTATTATTATGGAACCTATTATCATCTATTTAGAGAGGTTCTTCTACAAATTTGAAGGCAAACATATGACTATCTTGTTAGTTATGGATGAAACTTGCAAATCTAGTCACTAGTGATAGAGGTGTGTGTATGGCATGCATAGAGGGAAAACAGTTATGTTGGATGGAAGGGCTAAACATGGTATCTACATAAGAAGAATTGAATCAAAAATTTGGAAGTGCAATATGGAGTATTATCATGTTGATAATTGTTAAAAAGATAAGAAATTTGAATTAGTAAAAAACTAGCTTAATTCTATCATTTAGGTTTATCTTATTCTATCTTTTGATTGTGTTTAGAGTAGGAATCAAGCTAATGCTTTTTGTGTCAATTTTGATAATATTTTTAGGAGGATTATTTTGGAATATTAAGGAGTCGAACAATTATAAAAACCATAGGAGTACATGACACAAAAGGGGACAAAAAAGTTGATAAAATTGCAAGCTTTGGTTAATCAAATTCTATGTGAGCTCTTCTCATTCTTAATCTATTCTGTGTAAGTGATTATTATTGAAATCCTTAAAATCTTTTTCTATGTGAATTAGATATTAAAATCTATCCTTCAAACCCTCCCCTAACCCATGCCATTCTACACCTTAAATGCCATATACAATCGCCATCTTCAACATTCATCTTAAACCTCTTTTCCTTACTTAATTTTATTTATTTTCAAACCTAATATAATACTATTATTATTATCAAATGATCATCCTCAACATCTTAACATCATAATATAATCATCATATTACCATTATTCCCATTGTTATCATCATAATCTCCATAACACCATTAAAGCTTAATCGTAAACCCTAACCCACAAACCAAACCATTTTAAAACTTACATCATTTGAGCATTATCACATTTATATCTTCATTGTTGAATCATCATCATCATATTTTCATCACTTTTGAATCATCAAATTCCTTTTAAAACCCTAACTAAACCATAATACCACCTAAACCATAAGTACATACTCCTACACTCATCAAATATGATTTAGGGATAATTTCTAATGGTTAAGACATTAATCATTTAAAGTGGAAGATTTTGTGAGTTATGAATAATGTGTTGAGTCTAATCCATCATAATATAATAGTGACTCATGTGTGTTTTTTTCTAAGTGGTGCTTCAGACCATTCTACTAGCTTAAGAATAGTGGTCAAGAGTGTATTGCCATGATATATGTTAGGTCAATATAATTAAACAATAATAATATATTAGATGTGTTATTTTCTAAGATATTATTTATTATGCTACATTATATTAAGAATAGTAGGGTCCCTAAAATCAACATCAGAAAATAATATATCTTGTTTTTGTTTAATATTGAGTATGGAGTCCGTATTTACTTTTCAATGTTTATGTTAGCACATGTGTATTGCTATTTCTTTATGTAACCATACTTGGTTTTATCATTACTATACTCAGTACATGGCATATGATACTTTATGGATGGAGGAGTGACATTATGTATTGGGGGTGGGCATGGAGTTATGTTTTTTGGTTATCATTTTTGCTCTGATAGCTTTTTGACTCTTCGTCCAAAAGTATCACTTTTATAAATTTTTATATTGTACTTGGATTTAAACTCCAAACACATATTTAAGTCTATGAAAGTTATCTTGTTTTCTGTTTATCATGTTTTATGTTCTAATGGATTTGCCTTGTGATTGTTGTAAAGATCTTATGGTAAGCTAGACTTCTATCAATTACGGTAGTAACATTTAGATATTTTGGTATCTTACTTTTTACTAAAAATAAGCTTTTTAGCCGTAAATTTTATGGAGTTGCAAGTTTTTATTAGAGCCTCAATTTTGATTAATATGTTTTATGTTAAGAAATTTTGTTTTTAAATGATCCTCTATATGATTTTATTGGTCTATTTGATACTTTGAAAAATTAGATTCTTCAAAAAGCTGGATTATCTTGTGAGGAATTGAGAATAGGTGGTCTAGTTTGTGATTGAATGTGCTCATTTTTAATAAGTGCTAGTAAGTTGGGAATATTTATCTTAACGAGTTTTCTATTTTCTAGCTAGCTAACCGTGGACCTTAATGGCCATGTAAGATGTTTGGAGGAGAATTTTAAGGCATTCATCTAAATCATTAGGCATTCACCTCCACCATCTCTGCACAACCCAGAAGAGGATATTAGAGATGATTGGTTTTGAAGGGTTAGTATACATCACTCACCAATCTATGCTAGTGATAAAGACTTGATAATCTTAGGGGGATGGATTCGGGACATTGATAGGATTTATAAGGTAGTTAAATGCCCACCTACTTAGAAGGTGAGTATATTAGCTTTATTTCTTCCTGGGGTTGCAAAGACGTAGTGGGTAGGTTATCATGCATATAGAGGACGACCAATGTCTTTTGATCCACACTAAATCTTATCCTATGAGCCTTAATAAAAATAAGATTAAGGAGTTCAAGTAGTTAACACAGTGGAGCATGCCAATATGGCAGTATCATGTACAGTCTACAAATCTTTTAACATTCCATCAACCATAGTTACCGACGAGTTGGTGGTATATTAGTTTGATTAAGGACTTCATTTCAGCATTTGGAAGATGATGGGTGTCATATACTTCTAGAACTTAGCCACATTGTACGATTGGGCATGTGGTGCTATAACTATGGTTTATGATTAGGCTTCCATTTGAGGTAAGATGAATCCAAAGCTGTAGTATTCTAGAGGTAGGATTAAGTTTTGCAGAGATAAACCTCCACGGTTTTAGTAGAGGGGTCAATTGCAATCTCAAGGTGGTCAGCTTTAGCACAGGCTTGGACAGGTGGCTAAAACAAATATATAAGAGCACTAAGGTGTTTTTTTATTACTTTTGTGGTAGAGATCATAGGGAATAATTTCAACCATGGGGTGGCATGTTTTAGGAGAGGGGATTGTTGGTATCGAATTAATATTCTTATTAGCAATAAACCTACAAACCACCACAACAACAACAATAGTAGAAAGCACCTACCCTTGCTAGAAAGCCTCACCCATTTCTTCAGAGAGGAGGATAGACTTAGAGTGTTATAAATTATCATCGATGATAAAATAGATGATAGAAGGTGGGAATTGAAATGTCATTGGCCAGGTAGAGATTGATAAACAACTAGAAGTAGTCACTAGTACATTTTCCATCCTCTTGTTACTAGCTTATGCGTAATTTAATTTCAGAGCATTAATATCTTTGAGCTTATTTCTTTTATTACAAGAGCTACTTTATCTTTATCTACTAGTGTATCTATTCTATTGATGTTACCTTTTGGGGATAGATTAGATTGCACTATGTTGTTTGTAGACGTGGCCTTGGAGATAGGTAAAGTAGACTTCCTAGTGGACACAGTCGATTTGAACCTGTAGGACTTCCACATTAAACTCGGGATGGATATGATGGGGAGGATACTGAGTATTGATAGATTGCACTAAAGAGTGAGTAGTGTTGGAGAGACCTCAAGGTTCTAGGGTCTCCTATATGAGATGTGAGCCTAGGCCTATGATGAAGTTCATATCTACCTATACATTGTATTCTTTGGTGTGAAGAGGTTACCCAATGTGTCTTTGTGGTGGTAAGGATTTGAATAAGGATATGTTGAAGTTGGAGGATATTTTAGTTTCTAGGGAGTTTCACAACATGCTTCTAGAGATACTGAGTATACTATTAGTATGTGAGATAGACTTCACCATTGAGCTAGTATCAGGGGAGGAGCCATTTTTTAAGTCAACTTACCAAATGGCTTTGTTAAAGTTAAGGGAGTTGAAGATTCAATTGAAGGATCTTATGGCTCATGGGTGCATTCACTAAAATGTATCTCTATGGGGGGGGCACCAACTCTTTTCATGAAGAAGAAGTATAGGAGACTTTATTTGTGTATCGATTATCGGGGTCTGAACTAGTTAATATTAAAGAACTAATATGAGCTTTTGAAGATCGAAGATTTGTTTGATCAGCTTTGTGGTGCTTTGATGTTCTTGAAGATGGACTTAAGGTCAAGATATTGTTGGCTACACATCGTCATGGTAGACATCATGAACATGCCTTTGAGGACATGGTATGGGCTCTATGAGTTTACCATGTTCCTTTTTTAGTCTCGCTAATGTGTCTGTCGTATTTATGAACTTGGTAAGGAGGATTTATTGGTTGTTCCTCAATCATCTTGTAGTGGTTTTCATAGACTATATTTTATTATATTTTTAGAGTGGAGAGGAGTTTGAGTAGCACCTTCACATAAATTTTTCACTCCTTAGAGAGTGTAGATTTTATCCCAAACTCTCTAAGTGTTTTTTTTTAACTTTGGTAGGTTACATTTTTGGGCCATGAGGTGTTAATAGGAGGAGGATTCATGGATTTGAAAATGGCATTCACCATGTAGAGGGAACCCATAGTGTACTCGAGGTTCGTAATTCCTTAGGTTTGGCTAGGTACTAAAGACATTTTATTAAGACATTCTCAAAGGTAGCTCGTGCCTTGACAAACATTTTAAAGAAGACAACAAGATTTTAGTGGGATGATATGAGTAAGGGATCATTTCATGAGCTGAATCAACGTCTAACTACGACACCAAATTTGACCCTACCATCGAGATCAAATGGGTTTCAGGTCTACAAAGATGCATCAAAGCGCATATTGGGTTACGTGTTGATGCAAGATGGTTAGGCGGTAGCTTATGCTTCTTGTTAGTTGAAGCAAAATGATCAGAACTACTTGACACATGATTTGGAGTTGGCAGTAGTTGTCTTCACTCTAAAGATGTAGAGGCATTATCTGTATAGGTGTTGGTGCATATTCTTCACCATTCATAAGAGCCTCAGGTATATAGTTACTTAGAAGAAGCTAAATAAGAGGTAGATCACATGGATAAAGTTGGTGAAGGACTATGATATTGTGTCGACTTACCACAAGGGTAAGGACAACGTTATTGTAGATGTGTAGATGCCTTTATTAGGAATACATTGCACTCTTTGAATGCTTTTGTGGTGCCTAAATGATTTCTTTCGAAGCTCGGTGAGATGGGGGAAAAGTTTATTCAATATGGTGATTTAGAGGTCGCAATGAGTGCTTTGATGATTACAATAACTATGTTTGATGAGATCCGAGCAGTATAGCCTTGGAATGTTAAGCTCTAGAGGATTCACCAAAAGATATAAGACGATCAAGCTGAGGGTTTTTAGATTCATGTGGATGGGTGCATTCTCTAAAGGGTTCATTGGTTTGTATCTTATAGTTGCACTAATTTGAATTACTAAATATTAGAGGAGGGTAACCATACTCCATATTTCATGCACTTAGGAGGGGATAAGTTTTATAAGGACCTCAAGAGGATTTACCTGTAGCCTTGCATAAAGCAAGAGGTAGCAGATTTTGAGTTAAGGTGTTGAACGTATCAAAAGGTCAAGATCAGATACGAAAGTCCTATAGTGTTAGTCTAGCCTTTAAATGTTTAGATATGGAAGTGAGACTTTATCCCTATGGATTTTATTAATGGGATACTGAAGACTCATTTTTTGTGTAATACAATATGGGTTATCATTGATGGGTTAACTAACTTAGTTGTGTTTGTGCCAATGAAGTTGACTTAGATTGTTAATTAGTTGGCCTATGCTTATATGAGGTTTGTGGTGAGTAGGCATAGTACGCCTACCGACATATTCTCCGATTAGGATTCAAGATATTTTTTTTTTGCAATTCGTGGGTAATTTGCAAGAGGCTATGGGTATGAGATTGATGATGAGTGTCAACTTAAACCTAACTACAAACGGATGAACTGACAGGACAATTTAGAAACTTGAGAAAATGTTTCGAGCTTGCATTTGGGACTTCCAAGAGAATTTGAAGCATTGCCTAAATTATTTTGAGTTCTTATACAACAATAGTTATCTTGCTAGCATTTCCACCTTTTGAGGCATTTTATGGACACAAGTGCCAAACACCCTTGTATTAGAGGGACATTAGTGAAACTATTGTATTTGGACTAGATATTATTGAAGAGATGACTAGGTTTGGTTGATCTAGGAAAAGATGCCAGCAACTCAGAGTTACTAGAAAAGTTATGAAGATTAGAGGAACAATGGTGATAGATTTGAGTTAGGTACACACTTTTGTTTATGGTTTCACACACTAAAGGAGTGTTGGTAAGAAGGGTAAGCTAAGATTGAGATCAATTGTCCTCGTAATAATCTTGATATTGTTGGTAAGGTTGGAAATTACCTAGCAATTACACAAGAGTTTACTCTAGTTCATAACATATTCCACATCTCCCAGCTAAGGAAGTACATTGTAAATTCTTCCCACATGATCAGACCTAATCATATCAAAGCTTGGAAATGCCATTTCCTATTACGATGTACCTTTGTATATTCTTGACACCAAGGTGCACCACAATTGACTAAACTCGGTTCCACTTGTGAGGATTCTTTAGAGCTGCCATTGAGTAGAGGAGGCAACCTAGGTGAAAAAGAGTTACATGTGCAAGTCACATCCCAAGCTTTTTAGAATAGGCATCTTAGGTATTGGGGTTCTATACTTGTTAAAGGCGTAGTTCCCACTAGTATTGTGTCAAATCCTATAGGATTTAACCACCAAGGTCGCTTCCCTTACATCATTTTCTCTTCTTCCCCAACCTTAACTTAATGACTTATGGGAGAAAGTATCTTTTAAGGGGGTAGTGATTTAACATCCCAACCTTTTTAAATTTTAAATCCCAAATAATTAATACCTTAACCCAATTATAATCTTAATAAATATATATTTTTACATTCCCCTATCCCCTTAGTCCAAAAACTTAAGTTAATCCAAATCTTTATTTTTGGTAATTCATATTTTTAACCTAATATTAATCTCATATGTTTAATATTTTAATCTTACTTAATATAGATAATAACAAAATTTAACATAATCATAACCATAAGCTCACACTTACCCTTTTCATTTTGCATTTTTTTCCTTTTCCTTTTCATATCCTTTTTTTTTTCTCCTTATGTTTGATCATCTTTCTATTTGTTCTTCTTCATTATTTCCCTATGTGAAAGTCTCCCTGACCATACTCCCTTTGCTATGATTCCATAACCTACCTCCTATACCTTCATCATCACCTCCCACATCTCTAAGGATGTGTCTCATTAAATGTTTACCCATTAACACCACCAATCATGTTGCATTCCTCCTCATTTATGCCAACCCCACCTTTATTATTAACCATGCATGTACATTACACACACACGCTCACACACACACACACATATGTATATATGCCTCACCCTAAGTTCACCATATTTATTACCCAACCAACTCACTCTTCCTTCCACTTTTTTTCAGCAAGGCATCCTGATCACCCACTCTTCTTCTGCTTATTCCTCCTACTTTATTCGATGATGCTCATAATCATCAACACCATGCACCACTACAAACCACCAAGCACCTCAATATCTTTGGAAAATGAACCCCTATTACCACCCCAACATTGTACCTTATTGTTACTGAAAATCACCACCCCATGCCATCTCTTTTTCCATCTTCCTCAATATGCTTTGTTCGTTTTTTTAGGCACAAAACCAGGCGCCCTCCCACACCCAAATCGTGCCCTCTCACACAAATCTCATGTACTCTTTCATGCACAATTATACCACCTCTTTTACTCTTGCTCACGCGTTTCGGGCATGATAGTGTGAACGTTGCACAGCCTATTCGTGCATGTTCCTTTGGAATAATTGTTGTAATCCACTAGCACACCCATGTTCCACTCTAACACCACCATATCACCACCATAAATTTTTCCATACATTCTATTATAATATCACCATATATATTTTATAGTAGGATTTGTATGTGTAACATGTATTTACATATGATATCTTATTTAGAAATGTTACATGGATAATATGGATGTTGATAATGCTATGATATGATATATTGGAAGTAAGAAAAATGTCAAAGTATGCATTTGGTTATAATGTTGGATATGTGATATATATATGTATATGGTTGGGTCATGCATCTCTTATAAATATCATAGATTGAAATATATTAATATTGGGATTAGTAAGGATTTTGGGAAAATATAAGTATTTCAATTATCTTAATGACATTTTGGTCCTTTGATGGTAATATGGGAAATAATCTTAACCTAATGTGTTTTGAGGCTATTATTTAATATTCTATAACTAATTAAAATTAAATGATGGATGAGTAAGATACACATCACTTACTATGACATCCTATGATTTTTGGTAGGAAAAGGGTATTTCGGTCAATAATGGAAAAAATTGAGTTTTGGTGATTTTAAAACAAAAAATGAATTTACATTTGTTAATTATGGTATTAGGAATGTTTAAGGAATTAAGGGCCTATTTTTTTAATGGCCTTGCTAACTACATGGTTATGCCTTAGTTCTTTTCAATTATGTGTTATGCATATCTATATGAGTCTTGTATGATGATCTTAAATATACCCAACTCTAAATAAGATAGTAATCATTTATAGTAAAAGATCACAAATATTGGGCCAAGATATTTTTTTAGGTTAGTGCCACATACGATAATAGTGGCTTAGATGTGTTTTTTTTCTAAGAAGTGCATTAGTCAGTTCCACCTTATTAAGAAAAGTGGGGTCCTTTTCTCATCACAAATGAGAATATGATTCAAAGGTAATTACTAATGGATAAGATATTAATCATTTAAAGTAAGTGATTACTTCAGTCAGGGCTGAGGTGTTAAGTCTATTCTATCGGATAATAATAGTGGATTAGGTGTATTTTTCCTTGAGAGGTGCTTCACACCAATCCACCAATTTAAGGATAGCAGTTAGGAGCATTTTACCTTGGTATATGTTGGGTTTATTCTATGGAAAATAATAGTGGCTCAAGTGTGTATTTTCTTTGAGCGGTGCTTTAGCCCTTTCCACCACATTAAGAATAGTGGAGTCTCTTAAATCAACGTAAATAATATAATCAATCTTGTTTATATTCAATAAAGAGTATATAACAAATATTTACCTTTAAATCTTTCATGTTAACAAGCATGTATGCCTATTTCTCTTTTTACTCTTACTCAGCTATATTGTTACCTTACTCTATACATAGCGTATCCATGATCTTTTTCATGGGAGTTTCTCATTCCCAAGAGAAGCGAACCTATATTTCTATGTGTAAGTCAATGTGCACTAGTTGGAAGATTTTATGCATATTATGCTTTATTTTTAGAGTAGTGAATTTATGTATTTTTATGAGAATAGAGTCATGTTATTCAGTAATCATTTTGGCTCGGATACCTATTTGTACTCTTAGACCCAATGTATCCTTTTTATGTAATTTGATATTTTACTTGGAGTTAATCTCCAAACACACATTTATGTTTATCAAAGTTCTTTTGTTTCAATTTATCATATTTTATGTTCTAATTGCTTTACCTTATGATTGATGTAATAATGATATAGGAAACTAACTTATGTCATTTATGACAATAACACCCAGCAATTTTTGGTATTATGCTTCAGCTAAAAATAATTTTTCTTAGTGCTTGTTTGGTTAAGGGTAATAGGGGTGAAAAAATTACCCCCATATTTATATATCTTCTATAATCTAGTTAAAATTAAATATTCTTGTTCTAATGAATACCCATCTTAGATCTTCATTTGATCTAAAATAGATATTTTATTAAAAATATATTTATTATTATTAAATATTTATTATGAAAGACATAAAATAGGAGGGAATTTTTTCCACTCCTATTCCTCCCATACCAAACAAGCCCTTTGTAGTAAATTTTAGGGTTTAACAACAATATTCCAAATTTTAGAAACCATTGGTATTTTATGAAAATCTATTAGGTTCCATTTTAAAGGGTATGGTCGTTTAGGAAACCAAGTTGCTGTGAGATATGGAATAGGGTAATGGTCAGAAAATAATTTCTTGAGGTGTATGATTGACGCATTAGTGTAACACCCCCATTTTTCACAACCAAAAAAATTTCATTTAGAATTAGCATGGAAGTTGAAAATACTGAACACCTTGGAAAAACGGGGTGTTACTATCGTACCTAATATAGGATAAATGCCAGTTGTCTATTCCATATTAGATATAAGGATAAAAACAAACCAACCAATTTAAAGTAGAAGGCGAAAAATTAATTTACTGAAATATATAAAAGATTGTTTACAACCAATCATCAGTTCTCTCCAACCAGCTGATGATTTTAGGTAGAGAGCAAGGCTAAGGTCTATGCAGGCCAACTAGTCGATAGATAAGGTCAACCAATCGATTGGTCTACGAACTGTTCAGTTAGCTTGACTTAACTAGTAGATCAATTTACCCTCCAATAGCACCAAACAATCTTTTTCATGTAGATCGTGCTTATAATTCTTCATCATACCACATTGAAATATGTTCTATCATTACATAACACATTTTTATCTTATCTTAGTTGTAAATTTCACCATTAATCATCACAACCCTATATTTTCTCAAGATTAAGATTTTTCACTCAAAATGCACAGTCTAAACGTTCATGATAGTTCTATAAAGTTATATATTCATGCCAACATGTAATATCAAACTTAAATAGTTTGATAACATGTAAGTTTACTCATAATCTATTTTAGAACTAAGAATGACTTACTTGATGTAGCAAAAAATTTCCTGAAACAAGAACACTAGGCCGATGGAATGCTTAACTTTCAAAACCTGAAAAACAACATGTTTAACTCAAAAATTTGTGAATTACTTTTACAAATTAGAACTTGAAATGGAAAGGATATAAATAACATACCACGCCCAAAGGAAAAATAGAGGGTAATCCAGCTAAACTGCTCAACATTTTTCCTAAATCAAACTCTTTCTTACTTAAGAATTAAAACAAGAGAGAGCCAGAGAATTGATAAAAAAAGTAAAAAAATAAAAGAATAAATTTGATCACAAGGCTCAAACTGCAGAGGAAGATGGTGAATGCTAGAGATATAAGTATTTCGATAGCTAAAAGAAAGGTGAATAAAAGGGGTGATTAGGGGTTTTTATAACCAACAAATTGATCCAAATCACAAGACTGATCAAGAACTGATAAAAAACCCTAATTCTCTAGATTTTGTTAAATGGGAAGATTTCATCTAAGATATGCTGACTTATCCTCCATAACTCAAATGGTGATTTTAGAGGAATGCAGTTGAATTTGTCTGGGAATGCAATACATAAGAGCCGAAATGAAAGTTCTGTGTGGAAGAAATCTCACAACTAAGTAGAATTGAGTGTGATATCGAATAAATGATACTAGAATGTGTAAAGGAGAGAGGTAGAAGATGATAAAGCCGAGGTCATCACTCCCCTCTCAAATATCCTAGTTGACTCACAAATTAATCTAAGGTTGTATTTTTGGGCTAAATGCATCATGAAAAGACTAAGAATCTTTTAGGAACAATTCATAATGGGTTAATAGGGTTCCATTTCTAAATAATAAATTTTTGACAAAAATTGATATTAAAAAATATACCTTGCTTGAGAAATCAGTCAATTGGTTTGGCCTACCAGTCGACTATTTTATAAATCAGTTGATTGGTTCCCCAAAAAGTTGATCAGTTTTGTCAAGAAAAAACCATTTTTCATAAATGACAAACCAACCAATTTTTTCATGGACAAAGTTGATCAATTTACCTTGAAAATGTATTTATTTTAATTCTCCAACCTTATTTCAAATCCAAATTTACCTTAAACCTAATCATAGTTTCAAATCCAAACAAAAAAAATTAGCACAATTTCTCATTAAAGATTTTATAAAAAGATGGGGCATTATAGCACTACCTCCTTAATGAGGTCGAGTCCCCTGTGCCTATAAACATTCCAATCACATTACTTATCACATCGTAAGACACACATCAAATAAATACATCTAAGAAAAAAGGTTACTAACCCCTACAGAAAATGGATTACACTAAGTTAACATGCTAAGAAAATAACTCTAGGTACTTGGCTTGAATTCCCTCCTTTTCTTCCCAAGTAGCCTCTTCAGTACCATGTCATGACCAAAGAATCTTTACTAATAGAATAATCTTTTACACATCTCTCTTGTCTTTGTATCTAGAATGCTTACCACCATGTCTTTAGAAGTTAAAGATGCATCAGGCTCTAGCAACTCCTGTTATATAACATACTAAGGATATGCTACGTACATCCTTAGCTGAGATATGTGAAAGATGTTGTGCACACATGAAAATTCCATTTGTAGGGCTAAACAATTTGCAAATTTGACAACATGACCCACAATCTTCTACATTCTAATGTACCTCAGACTTAGCTTACCCTTCTTTCCGAACATCATAACTCCATTTGTAAGAGAGAACCTCAAAAGGACTCTATCACCTACCTCATAACCAATAGTTTGCCTTCTTAGATCTACATAGCACTTCTACCAACCCTAGGTTGCTGTTATTTGGTCCTAAATCAATTGGATGTGCCTTGTCATCTTGTTAACAATTTTAAGGCCCAACACAAGCATCTTGCTGAATTCGTTTCCACACATAGGACTATCATATTTTCTCTTGTATAAGGCTTCAAAAGGTGCCATCTTTATGCTAGAGTAGCAATTGTTGTAGTAGAAGAATTTAATCAAGTCTAGGAAATCTTCCCAACTACAACCAAAATCTAACACACATGCCTAAAGCATGTCATCCAATTTCTGAATGGTCATCTTAGTTTAACTATTAGTATATATGTGAAAAGCAGTATTCACCTTTAGTTGAGTACTAAAATCTAATAGTGGCTTGAGATCTCAGCAATGCTAAATTCTGCCTTAAATGTTTCTCATCCATATCTTAATTGCTGGAGTAGATGATGATGTCGTCGATGGATACTATGACAAACTGGTCCAAGAATGGTAAGAATATCTAGTTCATAAGGGACATGAAAGCTGTCGGCACATTAGCAAGTCTAAAAGGCATTACTATGAACTCATATTGGCCATATGTTGTCCTAAAAGCAATCTTAGGGATGTCATGCTCTAATATCCTCAATTGGTGGTAGCCTAACTGAAGATCAATCTTGGAGAATACCTTGGCCTCTTTGAGATTATCAAATAGGTCATTAATCCTTGGCAATAGATTATCGTCACCTAGTTCAATCCTTGGTAATCAATGCACAAACTCAAGCTCCCATCCTTCTTTCTCTCAAATAGAACTACTCCACCCTATAGTGAAATGCTTGGTCTAATGTAACCCTTTTCTAATAAATCCTCCAACAAAGCCTTGAGTTCTTTCATCTATATAGGTTCAATACGATATAGGGCCTTAGATATCGGCTTTGTCCCTAGCAACACAACTATAGTGAACTCGACTTCTCAAATGGGTGGAATTCCTAAAATGTTCTTAAGGAATAAGTTAGGATACTCACAAACCATTTATTTGGCTCCACTAGCATCTCACCAACTTTTTTATCTCAAACAATACATAATTAAAGTGGATACTCTTTATGAATAAGGTTGCTCATCATAATTGCCGACATAATCCTTACACAAGGATTAGGTTCCCACTTCCTATATGAGATCCTAATACCCTTTGGTCCTCGCAGAACCATGTGCTCTTATATACAAACAATCAATGCCAGGTACTTTCCCAATATATCCATCCTAATGATCACATCAAAGTAATGCAATTCAAGTTTTATGAGGTCCAACAGAAATTATATTCCCCCAACTTTTAAGGCCACTACTTTATAGAATCTCATGCATGCAATCCTATCACTAGAGGGTAAGATAACAAAGGTGGAAACTCTACTAGAAGAAGACAAGGTGGCTCTAGATAAAGATGCCTATGACACAAAGAAGTGTGATGCACTATAGTCAAAGAACACACATGATAGAAAAGTAGAGATAGTAAGCATACCGGTCACCACACTGGCCTAGCGCTCTTTCTCTGCCTGGCTCATCACATTTAGGCATCCTCCAAAGGAACTCTTACAGCACCGGTTGATCATTTCCCTAGTTTGAAAGGGTAAGGCCTCTAACATCTGGGATAACTAGCTCTACTAGAGACACTAGTTGGTGATGGAGGAACTCTTTGAATCTGTATTTGCAGTTGCTTAATAGATCTAGTACTCTGAGCTCTAGACTAGTTTCTCTCGATATTGTCACCTCTAACATGGCACTCAGAAGCTCTATGCCCTATAAATCCACATCCATGGCATGTAACCTTGTTGTCTCTACAATTTACTCCCAGGTGATTTGTTCTAGATCACTTGTAATGGTAGTGCCTCTCTTCGACACAACCCCCAGACAAACCTCCAACTTAGGGTATTCACCCCATACTCCTGCCATATCTAAGTGACATGCTTCCTCTTGAAAAATCGTTCTTCCCTTTTTTTGAATATTGGGGACCATCAAACTTCCTTTTGTACCCTATCAAAGCACTTCAGGCTTGGATGACTGGGGAAGCCTCTAAAGCCTGCTCATACATTCCTACCATTCCTAGTGGAGTAAATCCCACTAAGAGCTCATGATATCTTATCCCTAGGACAATTATGAAATGGTGGACTTCCATCACTTCATTGGCCTCAACTTCTGGAGAAAACTAGACCATGTCCAAGAATTATGTGCAATACTCCTCCATGGACATGAGTCTTTGCCGAAGGGCCATGAACACTTCTTATATCTTCAAATGGAGGTGTGTTGGGTAAAAGCAATCATGAAGAATCTCCAATAATGATCCCGTTCTCGTAGGTTCTCCACCCTTACATTAAAAACTCCTCCACCAAGTGTCTTCCCTTCCTCTAAAATAATATACCGCCACATCAACCCTCTTATCCATAAGGTAACCATATATGGTGAAGGTTTTCTCCATATCCTTGACCATCTCTTGATGATGTCAAGGTCCTCCTGAACCTCAAATATCGGTCAATTATGATGTCCAACAATCCTAAGACAATCATTCCAAACTTGTATGGCTATTGGCACCAATGGTGGTTGTGGTTCTTGGATCTATCCTTCCATGTAAACTCCGATAGTGTCCATGAATTCCTTGATGCGCTCATAACAACAATTAGTGGCCATTGATGCCTAAAAAATAGAAGTAATTAGGAGAGAATCAATTTGTTGAGTACCAAAACTCGCACAATAAGTTGTCACAAAGACTATTTATAACACATTCCTAACCGACTCTCACTCACAGACATTCTGTGTTTAGAAATACTTAAACTTCCAATTAAATACTCAGATAGTAGGAAAATAAGAAGGTGAAGAGATTTCAAATCAAGGTTGATACCATCCTTTGGTGTTAGCTTAAAAATCCTTGAAACGACACATTTTTAAGAAAAAGATCTAATACCAACATGTTACTCCCCCATTTTTTACTACCAAAAAATTTCATTTATAAATAGTATGAAAGTAGAGAAAATTAAACACATGTTGGAAAAATGGGGTGCTACCACCATACCTAAGACAAGATAGATGTTAAACACCCATCCCATATTAGATATAGGACTAAAACTAAACCAACTAGCTTAAAATTGAGTATGCAAAATCAAGTTGAATAAATATATAAAAGATCATTTATAACATAAGACTTTGACAGTCCCCATCATTGTCAAATACATGGAGAATGATAAGCTAAGAATATAAGGCTATATTAGTTGTAGACAAGTTATGGTATGACCCCAAAACCATGTTCTATCATGGACCATATAAAAACCTCCGGATGTTCACACTTTGAAGCCCCAAACCCAAGCTAAGGTAGGCCCACTACTGGCCATCCCAAAAAATCTACACATGTCCCTCTACTAATGGAAAAAAGCAGGTGACTGAAAAAAATGGGTACATTAGTGTGCTATGTACTAAGTAAGCCATGTTATGTCCTCAAAAGAATTCACAAGCATACTAAGGTCAATCATGGCATGGATATCATTATTAGAATGCATCATGCCAATGTGATATGAGTTAGTGTATCAACTATATTAGAATCAAATAATGTATCATGATTCACTATTATGCATAACTAATGTAACCCATAATGTATCATGCTCATTTTTATAGTATAATATCATAGACAATGGCACATTTGTACTAAGAAGATATTCCAGATAACCACTAGGGTTTATTCTTCAACTTGCTCAATCAATTAGGTTATACCATTTCCTTATCCATCTATTTATACGGTTCATCATTCACATCTTCATTCTAATTATTAACCAGTTATTAATTCAAGTTAATATTCTACTATTCATTATAAATTTTATCATTATTATTGTCCAACAACTTATTCCAATCATTATCCAATTATTCATCATCGAGTGATGGATTGTGCACTGCCCTATGGTCTCACATACCATGGGAGCTTATGAAAACCAAGAGATATAAATTCTAGGACAAAGCCAATAACCATGATTAACATAAGTTCAAGCTGAAGCTAAACACAATAGAGATAAGTTTGGGTTAAAGCCAACCGCCTTGGTAACAGGACCCTATTGATATCCCTTATTACATGATTAGTGTCTAGAGTAGGTAAATCACCGGTATTTAATAGGATCCCTCCTAAAGGCACTAATAAAAGCCCAATGGTAGACTAACCCCCGATAGCTAATCAAAGATCAAGTAACCCAGACTCATACACTACTTGATTGTCTTTTGCTTTACGTTGTTAGTACATTATTTATGAGGTTATGTGAACATACAAAGCCCATATAAGAGCAAGCAAGACATTTGTATACTTCTTCCATACTAATCCTTTCCATCCCCTAACCATGTGTGAGATTTCAATTTATACTTGTTTAATATTAATAATGCTAATTATATTATTGCATTCTTGCATATTCCTTATTTCTACCCCTATTTCTCAAGAATCATCACATTTTATATGTGGTACACTCTTCTAAGCCTTTACCACAACCATTGAGTGTTTCATGAATCATGATCAATTTAATCCATTCATTAGCTCATTATTCCATGGTAATATATGTATTTTATCCATTAATTGGTCATATAATAATGTCATTCATAGTCTCAAAGCATATCCAAACCGAGAAGAACAAAATCACATAAGGCACCCAATCTAGTCAATTAGTTTGGGATAAGTAGTCAATCAGTTTGGCTAACCTAGACTAGACTTTCCTTAAACTAGCCAATTGGTTTAGGCAAACTAGTCAAGTTTTCATAGACCAGACAATTGATTTGTTCCAACCAATCAATGGGTTGAAGTAAATAGTAAGATCAAGGTGTCTATAGACCTATCAGTCGATAGGTTAGGTTAACTAGTTAACTTTCCTAGGACCTAATCGATCATTTTGACTTAACTAATGAATCGATTTTCCCTCCAACAGCACAAAAAAGGTATTTTCATGCAGATCATGCTTAAAGTTCTTTGTCATACCACATTGAAACTTGTTCTAACATCACATCACACATTTTTAGCTGAACTTAGTTGCACATTTCATTATTAATCATCACAACCTAATTATCGTTAACATTTAGGCTCTTTCTTACTAAACAACTGAAACAAGAGAGAGCTAGAGATAGAACTAGAAGAGTAAAATAAATTTGAATGCAAGGCTCAAAGTGTAAAGGAAAAAGGTGAAGGCTAGAGAGATAAGTATTTGAATGATTGAAAGAAAGGTGAATAAAAGGGACGATTAGGGATATTTATAGCTAAAAAATTGATATAAATCACAAGTGAGGTCAGGAAAAGATTCAAAACACTAATTATTATCATTTAAATTTTAGTTAAATGGGTAGATTTCATCTAAGATATGCTAAACTACCCTTCAGAGCTCAAATGGTGATTGTGGAAGAGTCTAGATTAATTTGTGCCACAATACAATACACGAAAAGGGAAATGAAAGGTCGTCATGGAAGGAATCTCCCAGCTAAGCAAATTCATGTCCGAGATTAAAGTAATGATCCATGAACATGTAGAGGAAAAGGGTAGAAAAAGAAAAGGCTAAGGTAATCTCCCCTCTCCTAATTATCCCAATCGACTCCTTAGATCAATCTGAGGTTGTATTTTGGGACCAAATACAACATGAAAAAGGTTAAGAATATTTTTAGAGCAATTTAGCATGGGTTAACAAGGTTCCATTTAAGTATAAGAAATTTTTCCAAAAAATTGGGTTTCAAAAATATACCCAATTCGACAAACCTGTTGATTGGTTTCGCTTAGTAATTGACTATTTTATAGACCTTTTAATCAATTCCCCAACCAATCGATAAGTTTAATCGAGTAAAATCCATTTTGCTAAAGCGATAAACCAGTTGATCGGTTCGCCTAGAAAACATATTTAATTTAATTCTCTAACCACTTTTCACATCCAACTTTACCTCAAAGCCAATAATAGTTTCAACTCAAAACCAAACATAAAAAATTATCTCAATTTCTCATACAATACTTTAAAAAATATGGGGTATTACAATTATAGAGGGCTAAGAACCAATACTTTGATAGCCCAGACCCTATCTAGCAAATTTTGAATGAAGAGAATTAATGCTCTCATAAAACAACCAAGTGAAATTTGGGCTCAAGAGACCCAGATAAAAAATACCACAACTATATATATATATAGTTTGTACACACCAACATGTGTGCCATGCTAGCTTTTCATATTAGTTTGGTATAAAGGGTTATTTAGTACCATAGTACTGACGAGTTCTATTTCATTGTCTCCTGCCCACTCAATGGGCAGTCTTTACTTTGTAGGACTACTTTGAGGCTAAGGTATGACACAAATAGAGGGTTGAGAGTTTGGGCTATCTGGTGTTTACTTCGACTTCTTTTGATTGGGATATTTTGTAGACTCTTAAGTCCCCTACTATTTCCCTTTGTTATATTGCAACTCTTTGCCTAATCTTTTGTATTTATTAGTATAATGTAATTTGTAATGAAATTTCTATCCTACCTTTATTATAATGTTATTTAAGTAAAGTAATGTTTTAACCTTAGCACTTATTATAAGAAAGGTAGAGGATTCCAGACCTATATAGAGTGTGGCAGTAACACTCATTGATTTTATAATTACTGCTTCTGCAAAATGAAAAAATTTAGTATTAAAAATGGGGGGTGTTACAAGTTGGTATAAGAGCTTTTGGTTTTGAAATTCTCCTTTCTATTTTGAAAACTTCCGTTCCTAAATATTTTGAAAACCTAGATTAGTCGTGTAAGGAAATGCGGTATGAATTGGGTTTGGCCTTAGAATTAAATGTGGTTATCTATTTTCCTTTATTTAATGAGTTTCTTTTTACTTCTTTAGGTTGCCTTATTATGCTGCATTTACTATATGATTTTCTTAAAGTGTGTGTTGAAACCTTCCTTGCCCCATCCTAGAGCATCATGACTCAGAACGCAAGACTAGCACGTATGGAGAAGCTTCTTATCGCCATGGCTGAAAGGGACTTACATCAGCCACCACCTCCACCATCATTTTTTATACCTATCCACATTAGTGCACCAGCTCCACATGAGGAATGGTTGCAAAGGACACAGTCACACTCACCACCAAAAATTAAAGGTACTAAGGACCCATTAGCTCTGGAGTATTGGATTTGAGAGTTTGATAAAATATTTAAAGCTTCAGAATGTCCACTTGAAAAGAAGGTGAAGGTATATGTATACTTTGCGAATGGTCATACTGATGATTGGTGGCATAGTCAGCAGGTACTAGGTGCACCCATAAAGACTTGGGAGCATATGCTATAGAAAATGAGAGCTTGCTTTTGTTCAACAAGTGTTAGGATGGGATTATATGATAGATTCATGGCACTTAACCAGGTTTCCTCCATAGTTGAGCAATATTACCTAGAGTTCACCGACCTGATTCGTTTCACACCCGATGTTGGGGCTGATGAGGAGACTAAGATGCACTGATTTGAGATGGGTTTGAACACTCGTATCCAGGAGTTACTTTTGAGTTCTTCTTTCCCCAGAATTTTTGACATGTTTGAGAAGGTGAACAAGGTCACAAAGGCTATTTAGATCAAGGTTAGTGAGACCACCGTGAACAAAAGGAAGCCAGAGGTTCTAGACAGTGATCACAGGATTCAACCTCAGACAAGAGGTTAGACTAGTTGCCACTAGGGCAGTCAAGTTGGCTTCTGTAGTGGAGGAGGCCAAGGGTAGAGTAGAAATTTCCACTACAAGAGTTGTGGACGAAACCAACCAAGGAGAACTTGTGAGGGTCAGCGAGTCTACTCTTATAATTATGGCAAGCGTGGTCATAAGAGTTTTTTTTTGATAAGTAGAAATTTATTACTATCGAAATAGAGATTACCAAGTAGCAGTACACTCAATACCATCAAGAAACCCTAACCATCTAGCATACTTAGCATAATAAGTATGATTCACTAGCCTCCTAGATACATTCATAATAATGATCCTCAAAAGCACACAATTCTATCTAGTACTATGCTGAACTACTCTAAGATTCCTTTCATGCCATATAGTTGTAATGTAAGAGACAAATAAAGCTCCTAAAATGTGTTTCTTCTTTGTTGCTTATCAAGATCTTGTAGTTAAGGTCTTTACTTTCTGGTCCCATCCCAGAATGGGATCACTTCTGCTAGCACTCTTCCTAATATTCCTCCAAATAATGGAGGTATTAGGACAAAATAGAAACAAATGATCTCTAGTCTCATTATGCTGATGATAAAAAAACACCAACTTTATCCACATCCAGACCTATCTCAATCAGCCTTGCTTTAGTTAACAACCTGTTTTTGCATGCAATACAAGCTATAAAATTTAATCTAGGTGTTGATACAGACCTCCATAACAGCTTTGCCCATGATTGCTTATATTGGGCTATTCTAATGGAATGATAAGCTGCTTTGACACTATAATCTGATTGCCTTGTCTCATAACTCAGAATATAATCCTAGAGAACACTTGTGATATGCAAAATCCTGAGAAAAATCTAGGAAGCGTAGGATGTAGGAATGAAGTCCCACATAGATCCCTGTTTAATATAAACTGAATGCATCTATTTGACCCTTAGAGTATCCTTTTTTGTTATAATGTTCCAAAGAAGATTAAGCAAAGCACATCAATTCAAAATCTCAAGATTAAGCAGGCCAAGACCACCCTCATTAATTCGGGAGCAAAGTTTATCCCAAGCAACCAGTGCAGTCTTCTTGACCTGCAACTTTCCAAACCATAGGAAGTTCCTACACATGCTGATAAAGTAGTGTAAAACTTTCCTAGGTAGCAAAATAATTTAACTGAAATAAAGGTGAATACTAAATAGCATAGATTTAATAAGATGCAGCCTCCCAGCATGGGACAGAAATAAAGTGCTCCAATGTCTCAATCTTGTAGTGATCTTATCAAGTAAAGGTGAAGATGAGATGTAGATAAACGAGCAGATGTCAAAGGCATGCCCAGGTAAGTGCTTGGAACCTCCCTGTAGGAAACCTGAGGAAATCCAGGATAGTAGCTTGTGTTTGAACATCAACACATCCAAAAAACACAGAACACTTAAGGGAATTAACCACAAGCCTTGAAGTTGCAGAAAAATGATCCAAAACCTCTTTAAGACATTGCACACTCTGTAGGTTACTCTTACAGAACATCAATAAATCATTAGCAAAATTTAAGTTTATGAGTTACAATCCTTTACATCTAGGATGAGCATTAAACCTTGGATCAACCCATAACTTCTTCAAACACCTACTAAAATAATCCATAACACACACAAAAAGATAAGGAGATAGAGGATCTCCTTGCCTTAAGCCTCTTTTTCTAGGGAAAGGAGCAGCTAGAACACCATTGTATGTGACAGAATATGATACAGTGGTCACATAGGTCATAATAAACTTAATAAAGTGGATAGGAAAACCATACAAGATTACGAGTTTCTGTAGAAAATCCCAATTTACCATATCATATGCCTTCTTAAGATCAATCTTCAGCATATATCTGGGTGAGATGCCTTTATGAGGGTACTTCCTGACTAATTCATGAGCCAAAAGAATATTTTCTCCAATGCTTCTCTCCTTAATGAAAGCATTCTGAGAGTGGTCAATAATGTTGGGCATGATATTCTTCAATCTCTGAACAATAATTTTTGAAATAATTTTATACAACACATTGCAGCAAGGTATGGGTCTAAAATCAGTAACTCTATTTGCATTTGTTTGCTTGGGAATAAGAGTTAGAGCAGTAATGTTTAGTTTTTTAGGCAGAAAAGCAAATGCAAAAAACTCTCAAATAGCCCACAATACCTCTTCTGCAATAATAGGCCTGCTAGCCTTGAAAAACCATCCACTCCAGGAGCTTTAGTATCTCCCATTGAGAAGATAGCCTCTTTTACTTCCTCTATTGTAATAGGTGTAGAAAGTCCAGCATGATGTGCTTGATGCACACCTGAGTTCAAAACAGTAGGATCTAGATCCCCCTCCATACTTGGACCTGATCCCAAAAGCTGCTAATAATAGGTGATAAAAGTAGCATGAATGTGGCTAGCACCTTTGACTTCATTATCTTCAGAATCTAAGAGCAAAACCATTGCTTTTCTTTAATGCCTCTCCTTTACCTTAGCATAAAAGTATTTGTGATTTGAATCCCCACACTTGAGCTAGTAATTGGTTGCTTTTTGCTTATAGAAAAGTTCTTCACAATAAAGCAAATGATGGAATTGTTGCTCTTTCACCTGAAGTAATTTTCTCTATTTAGCATTGCTAAGGTTGGAATAACAAATATGTTGTAAAGAAGCCACTTCCTCCCTAGCAGTTTTAAAATTGTGAGATATAGATCCATAATTATCTTTGTTAAAAGTCTTGAATTCCTACTTTAGAAGGCCTAACCTATTGGAAAATTTGAGTAGAAAGTTCCCTCCCATCTTAATTCTCCATATTCTCTGAACAATAGGCATGAACTCCTAAGATTCAGTCCAAAACTAAAAGAATTTGAAAGGTTTAGGGCCTGACAGATAAGAAATATTAAGATGGATAACCGCAAGACAATGATTAGAGATTAAAGGGCTTAAAAACTCTGCCAAAGACTATGGATAAGCATCCAACCAATGTAAGTTCACAAGAGCCCTATCCAGCTTGCAAAAAACCTCCTCCTCTCCTTCTCTATGGCTGGACCAAGTAAAATGACAGCCCTGACTTTGAAGATCACACTGTCTCAATTCCTGACAGCAGTCTCTGAAATCCTGGACATCAGAGACATTTGGAAGCCTCCCGTAGAATTTATCAGAATCCTGCAACACCACATTGAAATCCCCTACCACAATCTAAGGATCATTTCCTAGAGAATGTGTCTTCAACCAATTCCATAGAGAATTTCTTGCAACACCACTGTTATAAGCATAAGCAAAAGCCACAAAAAAAAACTAACATTTGTGTGCAAGTTAGTGACATGACATAAAATTGCTTGATCACTAACCGAATAAGATCCCATCAGCCATACCTTTGGATTCCAAATGACCCAAATTCTACCATTTGGGTGGTGAGAATAGTTATTAATGGCCGACCAACCTTGTTGAATTTTATTAAGCATAGTAGCAAAATTGGGTTCTTTAACCCTGGTTTCCAATAAACTAAATACATCCACTTTGTGTCTAGAACAAAATCTATTGACTTCCTTATACTTGAAAGTCTTATTCAGTCCCCTTACATTCCAAACACTAAGCATTATCACCAGGATCCAAAAAAGAAAATTTTCCCCCATGGATTCCACCATCTCCAGCCACCATTGATCCATGCTCACCACAAGGAGATCCATGATATCCAACCTTGGTGGCCCTGAGTCTGGTTAATCTTGGTTCAGAAATAGGAGTAGATCTCTGAACAGCCTTAGCCACCATAGAATCAGCCAGAGCAATCTTCTACCCCCAGTGCAACAGAGGGAGAACCAAGAGCAAGAGGACTAGGAGCAGTCAGCAAGGTCACCTACCTTGATTTAGGCTCAGGATGAGTAACACCTGCATGAAGGTTACCACCTAACACAACATCATTACCATCAAAATTGAAATCTTCCACTATAGGTTGCATAGGAATATTCTATACAGAATCTGATTTGTTATGATCAACATCTACAGGAGCCTTTCCCTTTCTGAGATCCCTAACTATTCTCCATTCCCCTCCTTTTTCTTGGCCATTAATATTATCCTACTATGTTGCCTTACACCTCCTCCGGTTATGCTCAAAGTAGTCACATAATGGACAATATAAAGGTTTCCAATCATATTCCACTTTCTGTTCCACCTCCATCACCTCAGGATCCAAGATCAAAAAGGACTCCAACAAAGGTTTTTTCACATCAACCTCAACCAAAACTCTAAGATAGGAGGCTCTATCCTTGGAAGTAGTAATAGAATCAGTGCACATTGGTTTACCAACTACACTAGCTATTCTACTAAGAGATTTTGAAGACCAATATTCCAAAGGGAGGTTTGGAAATCTAATCCATAAAGTTAAGACCTATATCTCATCAACAATAAACTTCAGACGCCTATGCCATCTCTTCAAAACAAAAGGTTGGTTGAAAAACATCCAATGCTGGCTAAGAGCCCATGCAGCATACTCCTGAGATACAAATTTAAACAGATAAAACCAAGATGTGTGCAAGATGATCTGAGGAGATTGAATAGCTGACCATTGACTCTTAAAAAAAGCACTTATATGATTATAAGAGGGAGTATGTTCATAAATAAACCCTATCAATGTATTAGCCCGTTGGAGTGCTTTAGAATCTACATCCTCTTTGTCATGTTTAACCACAACCTTTCCATTATCATAAGAAGGATTCTGAAAAGTCAAGGCTTAGCTATGGCTAGGAATTCTATTTTCCATAACCACATCCCTCCAGGTTGAATTTGGGGGAGATGCAGGTTGTAATCTATCTCATACAGATTCCTTAGCAGAGGGTTTCGAAGGGCCTCCATCATATCTAGAAAAAACCCCTGTATGGTCTCCCTTAGATCCAAAAAAAAACCCCTGCATGATTCCTTCCTAGGGTAGACAAGACATTAAAGTTTGGTTCAATCACCCTATCCTCTCAATCAGTAGTCAAAAGGACGTCGAGCAAATATCCTTCCCCTAGTAAGGTTTGTTCAACAGTCACTGCATGCAAAAGTTCATTTGACTCAGGGTTACATGCAATTGTTTTGGTTCCATCCTTAGTTGATTCTTGTAGACCATCATCTATTATCTTCGGTTTTCCCTACACCAAAGATCCAGGCAAAGATCTTTTATTTTTCTCCATAATGAATACTCACTCAACCTTAGGAGAGAGGAGAGAGCACCGACCGCCTTGATAATATGACTAAAGTACTTTATATATCTCTATCATAGGAGTTTTTAGTGTTTCTAGCACCCCAAGATGGAGTTCAGAGGATGCAGGTGAAGCCATCAGAACCTGTCACCTACAAGCAGCAACCCTCATAGAGGATTCCTTAGCCAATAGAGAAGACCCGACAACGAGCAGGCTGCTCACAGAGTAGAGATAGTAAGGGTAAGGCTCTGAGCTATCGTCCTCTGCCATAAGGTAGCGGTATAGGTCAAGGATTTGGCATTGGGAATGCCTAGAGAGATTCAAAGTTTGGGGCAATTCATCTTATCAGCCAATTAGAGGCAGATGCTCGGGCCAGGGGTCAAGAAAACCCACCTCCTTGTATTTTCACCATTATTGCTTTAACTGCTTGAATTGTTTGACTTTATGTGTTATATGTTGGATTATTATGAGAATATTATGATAAGGTAGTTCTATAGGGCATTAACTCTAGCATGCTATGTGGGCCTTATATGCTTAAATTGTGTTGTGTGGTGTGGACTTCGAGGACAAAGTCCTTTTTTAAGGGGGTAGTAATGTAATACCCCATTTTTAGGAACCCTATCTAAAACTAATAATTATGTGTGATTAGTTATAATTATTATTTTAGGAGGTTTAGTATTAAACGTGTTATTATTATTCATATTATTATAAAGGTTTAGATATAAAAATAATCAGGTTAAAAAGTTGATAGAAATCAACTATTTATTTTAATTCTAGTTTATACCCGTAAATCTTATCCTAATTATTTTATTAATAACCTTCACCCATAACCCGAAATAAATTCCTAAAATTTATTTCCAATTATTTTATCTTTTCGTTTTATTTAAACTTATCCTAGATCGGATTATTTTTCATCAGAATATTTGTCTACCCGATACCCTAATTTATCCAAACTAAATATGAAATAAAAATATATAATATATTTTTCCTACCCTCTCTCTCCCTGTCCCCTACAACCTCCTACCATTTGCAGTCCCTTCCCCCTAAACACCCTCCCTGTCTCCTTCATTTTCTTAATTTACTCAATCCATCTCCATATCTTTGCATTTATCCATACATATACACGCTACATATATTCTCTCGCACTTTTCCGAGCCAAAACCAAGCCCTCACATATAACACACACATACACTCCTTAACCAAACAACCCCTTTCCCCTTCCTTCTCTCTCTCTCTCTCTCTCTCTCTATTTTTCCTAACCTCACGCACGTATGTAGCCTTTCCCTTCCTCTATTTTGTTTGATCTTCCCAGCCCTTCCCCCTCTCTATTTGGCTCGACCTTCTTAGCATCCAACAACCTACCCATAGCACCGTAGCCCCTCCCTCCTCTTCTTTCTCCTTTTCTTGCGACCACTAGCAGCCGCAACTCCCGGCCAATCTCACCATCACACAACACCACCACTCCCTCACCAAACCATCCTCCAGCATAGCCTCCCAGCATCCGACCACCACCTCCACCGAGCTTGCAACAACCCCTTCTCCCATGCACCATTTTGCTCAACCAAGCGTAACCCAACCTACTCCCCTTCCTCTTTAGCTGCAGCCCTCTGCTACCCTTTCCCTTTGTCTCTATTTTTTTTATTCTCCTTCCCCTGATCAATCCAATAGTCCCCCATCGAGTATCCCATCACAATATCCAACCATCTCCACCCTTCTTCATCTTCTTTATCCTTCTTCTATAGCACCACTTCGTAGCCACCAAACCTAGCCCCCCATTCTCCGCCTCCATTTTTCCCACAGCCGACCAGCACCCAACCTCCTAGCCCGTCGCAACCCCGTCGCCTAGCCTCTAGCGCAACACCTAGCCCAACCATCACCATTAGCTTTTCCGACCACCACCACTGTCACCCTCTTCTTTTTCCCACCTAGCCCGACCAACCTCCTCGCCCAGTGGCTGAGCCTTCTGCGCTTGCATGTCTCACGCTGCTGTGCAGCATGAGTTGTGTTAATAATTTTTTGTACCTATATTAATTGTAAGGGAATTTTGATAATTTTAAAAAAATAAATATTTTTATATTATAATTATTATTTTATATGATAGATATTAATTCGGTATCTGTGGTATTATTTTTAACTACGAAAGTTGATTAGCAGGACCTAATAATTTTTAATAGATGCCGCTAATTTTACGTTTTTGCTGGAATTCGGCTAAACATTATACTCTACTAAAATGATAGATATTGAATGGTAGCACATTAGAATTTTTGGTGTATGAAATATATTAAGCATAATTTATTTTGGTATAATTATGTGTTAATTATTATTATCATGAAAATGGTTAAAATGAGCATATTATCTGATGTAAATTATGTTGGGTATGAAAGTATGAATAAAATGGTTCTAATGATGGAAAAATAATTTTGATAATAATTATGTATAAAATAATAGATTGAGCATGCTTAGATATAATTGTGGAATAATTATTATGGATGTGTTTCTTAGGGACAATTTAGTCATTTTAGTGTATAGTGATATCTATCCTGAAAATTATGTCTAATATGTAATATCTATTGTTAATTATGTGATCATGTGTTTTGTACGTTTTAAAAGTGTATGATAGGATTTTGTACACAAAAACCTGTGTAAGGGCAAAATGGTCTTTTGATATAGTTGATTGTTTAAATTTCATAATAAATAATTAGATTATCTCATTTTTACCTTTTCACAACAAATTAATAAACAAAATGTATTTAGTATGTTAATGGATGATAATCTAATAATAATTGGCCTTAGGGGCATTTTGGTTATTTCTAGTGAATGTGCCCAAATGTGAATAATTGGATATAGGATGGCCTTAGACTTCTAGTAGGTTGACCTTAGTATTGACTTTGACCTCTTTTTGGATTGTTAACCTTAGGGTTGAATTGGATAATTGGAAATCAAGGAAAAAAATGATAAGTATGGAAATGGGAATAATTGTGCAATACATGTTATTTGTGATCACCTTATAAAATATTAATGTTTAAAGTTGAATACCTTGAGTTTGAGAATGGTTTCTCTCTAGGAGTAGCTACCTTGGAGAGAAGGTAGGAGTCCTCACTTATTTTGATTTTTTGGTGTGCCGGTTGTGTCCCAATAAGGCCATAGTCTACTCTATAGATGACCTGCGAGCCCTCTAGGGGGTATCAATACTTAAGGATTAGGTGTTAAAGGTGAGGAGGGTACTGTGTGCCTCATGCACCAGTATAAACAGAGTGTTGTTATGCCTTTGGGCTTGATGGTTGGAGGGTACCGTGATGCCTTGTGCTCTAGTATTGCCGGTGTACTTTTATATATCCTCGTTATTATTTTATCCCCCTCAAATAAATAAAAATGGAAATGATCTGATCAGATTGGAATGATTATTATTAGATATTGGATAGGTTTCAGTAGTAGCCTTTATGCCTAACTATGGTTTTGGTAGTAGCCTTCATGCCTATTTGTGTTGGTACTATATTTGTAAGTATACTTATGACGTTATGTATATTATTATACTGTACCTATAATTATACCGATAATGTTATGTATTTTAATTTACTATACCTATAAGTGTACTTTTGAGGTTACGGATTTTACTATCCTATATCTATAAGTACACATGTGATGTTATGTATTTTATTATATTGTACCCGTAAGTATACATGTGATGTTGTGGATTTGGTTATAGCTTACCTATGAGTATACCTATGATGTTATAAATTTGGTTGGGATTTATGCTGAGATATGAGTCATGCTCTAAATGTTATAATTGCTTCTGAGAGCATCTCTGGCATGTTAGTCTGGCAAGCCTTTAGTTTTTTAGAAAAATGAAAATGAGTAGTATGTGACCTTAATAGAATTTGACTATTTAAATGATTACTTTATATCAATCCTCATATGAATACTTAAATTTCTTGTACATGTTAGGTGTATGCCTTGCATGTGTTCCATGCTAGTTTTTCATATTAGTTCGGTATAAAGGGTTATTCAGTACCATAGTATTGATGGGTTCCGTTTTATAGTCCCCTTCCTATTCAATGGATAGTCTTTACTTTACAAGACTGCTTTGAGGGTAAGGTTTGATGACTTCAAATAGAGGGTTGAGAGTTAGGGCTATGCAATGTTCGCCCCGGCTTCTTTTTATCCTGTTATTTCATGGACCTTTAAGTCCCATACTATTTCCTTTTGTTACATTAAAACTCTTTCTCTTATCTTTTGTATTTATCAGGACAATGTAGTTTGTAATGAAATTTCTATCCTACCTTCGTTAGAATGTCATTTAAGTAAGGTAATGTTTTAGCCTTAGCACTTAGTATAAGAACGGTAGAGGATGCCAGAATTATACTGAGTGTGATGGTAATACCCATTGATTTTGTAATTAACGCTTTCACAAAATGAAAATTTTTAGTAGTAAAAATGGGGGTGTAACAGTATTCTATAAAAACCATCTCAAAATATATATAGGAAATTCATAAACAAAGCTTACAGACCATATAATAGTAAAAGAGTGTATTTCTACATTAAGAGTGACCCCATGATGCCCATCCTCGACGAACTCTATGTTATGTAAAACTAATTTCTATAGGAACCATGACCCCCTTAAGAGGCTTATTTCCTCATGATGATAGCTTTTATCAAAACCTAAACCAAAAAATATTGATTATGCCCTTTCTCTTGAAGTCTAAGTTTTGAAGAGAACCATAATAGAAGGTTTGATAGCTTTCAAGTGGTTATCAAAACATAACCTAAACCTAGGGTTTTATGTTCCCTTGTAGTTCAAACAAAAAACTTTCATGAGAATTGTTTTTTTTTTGGTTTTATAGTAGCTACAACTATTTCATCAAGAACATTTAATGGTAGAGGCATATTTGGATTCCCTACCAAAATATATAGCTTTTTTACTTCCTTAGCTTGGTTTAATAGGCTCGTTAGAGTTATGAAATTGTTGTTGTTTTTTCCTTTTGGAATATCATCTATGTTCATCCCTTTGATATGAAGTAGTGCATGATTCACCCTATTGGTGGTGTCAATTAAACATATAAAATCCATTAAATACTTGTCTAACTAATAAATGCCTCATTCATTATTTATTCAATAGAGATGATAGAGGGTCATAAGGCATATTGACCCTTCCCTCACCTGAATGCTCACAATTTTCATGAAATTTGTTGTAATAAAGAGTAGAACATTGCATGAAATTTCATTCAAACCTCATATTCCTTATAAACAAACTAATTAATATTTGATGGTTAAAAAGTCGAACACCTTTCTCCATCAGAGATGGTTGATCATCACCCCCCAAAAGATGATCTATGATGCCTACACCATATACCTCAATGTTGGATGGTAGATATATAAATTATTTCCGCACACAATTGCCTCTCTAACATTTATTTTGAACAAGTGCATTGTCACTACTATGTTTCCAACTTGAATTTGTTTTTACCATGTTTGTAAGTTGGGGGCAAAGGGCATTCATCATGACTTGTTTGAGATTTGTAGTTGTGGGTTGCGAGTTGGAGATTATGGATGCTATAATTTTTAATTATGCAGGAGATTCAAAAATGATAGATTGTGATTATAATTTTCATAATGGTATGTGATTAGTTATAATCAACCATAAATTTTAATGAAGAGATTCAAAAAGAACTTCATGAGATTATGGAAACATTATAAAAATTTAATGGAAAATAATAAAGCATAGAAGACAAACAACTCAAGAATGCTAAATGAAAGTTGATAATATATCCTTAAAAGAATAAGAAATAAAGATATTTGTAGAGGAAGTTAATGATGAGGAATAATATTTGATGGTGAGGTTAAAGAGACTATTAAAGAAATGAGTGTTTTTCCTATGTTGAATTTGACACAATCTATGTCACATATTAAAATAAATCCAAAACCATTTTTTGATGAAGTTCAACAAAGAGAGAGAACTAAAAGGTACAAATGAATTTTGATGCCCTTCAATATGAATTACTACTAAAGATATCATCATTGAAGGAGATTGAGTATCTAAGTGATCATTTGAACCCAATATAATTAGTCTCAATTGATGCTGAATATAGACATGGATGAAAAGGATCTAAGGATTTTTCAAGACAAATCCACAAGCTTGTGGAAAGTACATATGTAAAATCAACTTCTAAAGATATTGAAATATATGTTACATCTTGGTAATTTCCTTTAGAATCAAGGTATACTAAATTCAAGCTATGTAAATTTGACGGCAATAATTTTTTAACAATGGTGTAATTATGTTACAACTAGATTGTATCCTATGAAAGGTCCTACTGAATGGCTTATAAGAGGCATATATGAACCTAAAATGGGGACATATAAACTTTACCGAAGGGATACTACACCTTGGGGGGCACTTCACTTTAGTGAATGGATAATATGCCCTATGAGAGGATAATACATCTTAGCATTAGGTCTTATCAAGAAATATTTTGTTAGTTAATTGTTATTTACTTAAATACAAAGTTTATTTATCTAATGGTATAAATAACAATTTCATAGGTTGTTAAGATAAAAAAATTTGATAGGATGTTATTTGATCACTATTAATAAGTTACCATTCATGTAAATAGTTTCATGAATAGTATTTCGATATTAGGGATTTATAATTCATTAGTTAATTATTATAATTAGCTATTAAGAAGGTAGATTTAGTAAAAATATTAGTAGATATGGTGTGGTTTTTGTTTCAAATTTCAATTATCTTATTTTGAAGAGTTGTATTGAGTAATTGGTTGTTCAACTATATAAAGATCATGTAATTCATGTGCATAATCATAATTGAGTTGAGTTATTGAATTGAGTATTCTTGATGACTTCTAAATGCAAGTGCATGATGTTGGAGTAGCATGTAAGGTCGATCCCATAGAGACAAAGAATTGAGCAGAGGGATTATGAAAATATATCCAATGTCTAGACTAATGATATGGGTAATATGATGCAAATAAGTTAGAGACAGGCTAAGGTTCCGGTCATAATGCTCTTTCGATCCAATTCACCTTATTATTTATTGAAATTCATCTCTCTCTAGTATGAATTAAAAAAATAGGTAATAGAGTATTATGTATTCTTATTCCCTTTTTTAGTTATAGAGGCCAAGCCATTGTCTCTTAGCCATTTGATTTGATCTCTCGTCATGCAAAAGGATCCCACATTGACTTATATATTAAATCCTATTAGGTTTCTCTAAATAATAATATAAAAGTGATTAATTTCATTATCATACTAGTTAAAGCACTTGCATGGCACTTGTGATAAGGAATTAAATTGGGTAGGGTTCATATTTTCAACACATTTGGATTAGGGGATTTCCCTTTACCTTGGCATAAATTAATTAACCAATCATAGATTTCACTAAGCTTGGTGTCTTAAGCATAGATAATTGCATCAATAAGAAAAAAATCCAAAGATAAAATATAATACCTTATTTATTCAAGATGTGAAAATCACTGTTCATTCCATTTGACGAGGAATAAGAAATTTAGATTAAGAGGTGGGAGATTGTAGATGAATTGAGGGTATGATTAGATTAGGGGATGCTAATAAAAGAGCCCTAGATCTCCTTTGTGTTCACCTAAAATCTCTTTCATTTAGTCCAATCTATTCTTTTCTCTAAGTCAGCAAAAAATAACCTTATAAGTGTGTAACTGCTCATCGACATGTGCCAGTTAAACGGTTGAAGAAGGATTTCTCACCATATATCAACAGAACCTCTGTGTTGGAAGACATGGTTTGTGTTGGCTGCTTCAGATATGGTCATGTTTCAAAATTCAGCCATAAATTCTTTATTTGACTTCAGATTGAGGTGACTTTTTATGTGTTAGAAAGCTGAAAAACTATATACAACTTTCATTTTAATACCTTTCCAAATTCCAATCACATTATGGTTATATTTTTATGTTTTCCACCTTTTAATACTTTACGCACTCATATTTTCTTCCATTTTTTTTAGCTATTAACTTTTAGCTCATTTTGATCCCATTTTCTCTAAATACCTCTAAAATATGATCAAGAGTAGTAAACAAAAAAGGTGGAATAAAGTATGAAAATATCATCACATAAAACTAAATTTTCATTTTAATGTTTTGCATGATTAACATAATCCATAACAATCGATTCTCTTTTAAAACCTTTTGTGAGTTTCGTTATTTTATGTTTATATTATCTATGCAAGTCATCAA
This sequence comes from Tamarix chinensis, assembly GCA_030549775.1. NCBI lineage: Eukaryota > Viridiplantae > Streptophyta > Magnoliopsida > Caryophyllales > Tamaricaceae > Tamarix > Tamarix chinensis. The sequence goes on along the minus strand of CM060173.1, from coordinate 23,650,673 downwards.
CTAGATCTCTCCTTAACTTATCTTATATTCGTGAGTAATTGTTTATAAATAACTTATCTTCTTTTTGCATATTCTTAATAAAAAGTAATTTTTGAGTTTCTGTCACTCACATCTATATACAACGACCACTATGATCTTTGGTTGAAGGCACACCTTTTTTTTAATCTCTATTTATTTTTGTTTAAGATATAAGGGTGATGAATGGGCATTGTAGTGCCCCCATATTTATTGCAAAAGTAGAAAATACCAAAAAAATATAAAAGGAAAGTGGAATGTTATTGCCCCACCTAATATAGAATAGGCATTAACCACCAATCCCATATTAGATACAATGCTAAGAAACCAAACCAAGAAAAAGGAAGAGTATACTGCACAAGAAACATGATATATAGATACTAAAGAAAATTCTTACAAAATAAGACCTCAATGGTCCTCGAAACTATCAAATAAATGAGAGAGATTAAATAGAGGTACATAACTACAATAGGTAGGAAATAAAGGTAAAGCGTAGCCCTAAACCCTTCTCAATGAAGGACCAAACTAAAATCTCCATATGCCCATGCTCACAAGTCCTTATGTCCAAAATGAGGTAGTCTCACTACCGAGCATCCTCTAAAAAGACTACACATGGTCTTCTACTCATGGGATTGATCACATGACCAAACAAATAGGCACATTAGTATTCTTTGTAATGAGTAAGCTGAGTTACCTCCTCGACAAGAGTCACAAGAATACATATCCACAAGTAATAATAAAAGTCATACTGAACATAGTAGGTTGTTTACACCTTGCACCTAAGTGTGCTTATATTACCATAATCAAATAATGCATTAGGATTTCATGAAATCAAAGGAAAAAGACAAATCATGGCTCATCATGCAGAGAAATGCAATATAAATAACATGGTTAGGAACATATCAATTAATAATAAGTTACTCCCCTAGGTCCATTTCCAAGTTTACATGACCCATAAGATTAACTATTTACAATACATTACTCCTCTTCCCCTTTTTTTTTCTTTTTCTTTATCGTCAACCTTATTCATATTTTAATTGAGTGATGGACTATTTACCACTCCATGGTCTCACATACTATTTACCACCCCATTTCAACTAGAGGACATAAAGTCTGATTGAAGCCAACTAACCACTAATTGACATAAAGTTTGACAAAATCCAAAACCCACCTAGGTAACCAGAACCTTAAGTATCAATGCCCACTATTACATGATTAGAATCGAGAGTAGGTAAGGTACTAAGATCTACTAGGATCTTGTCACAAGGGAAATATTGAAGGAAAAAATCAAAGCCCGAATGCAAACTAACTCTAGTAGCTTAACGAGGATCAAATAACACAAACCCATCCATAACTCATTCATCTTCCACTATAATTGAGTGGTGTGTTATTTTCTGAGGTTATGTAATCATACAAGGACCATGCAGTATCCAAGTAACACATATGCATACTAATTCCATCTTACCTATTATTACCCTCCAATGATGTGGTGGGAATTACATTTTCAACCAATATTACATCAATCCATCATGATATTCCACTTAGGCTAATAATATAGATTAAACTATCTTTTTGAAGTCATAACAAACTTATTATGGTTTTCCCATTAAAGCTTTCACAAGCACTTATGGAGAATACCTTGAATTATAAATTATTTAATCCATCCAATATTTTAGTTAATTTATGCTAAGATGTTTGTTCTCATCATTAAAGAATCATATAATAGTATTGGGCAAAATCTGAAAACATATCATGTCCAAATGCTTAAAAAATAACATGCTCTAACCGAACTAATAGATCAATTTGGGTTAATCGATCAACCTATTTTGCTAAGCCAAACCCTGGAGTTCCCTCAAACTAACATATCGAAATAATCCATCCACTCAACTATTCTATAATCCTTTGATTGGTTCTAATAAATTGGTTGATGGGTTGAAGCAAAGTGCATCCTAATTCACCACAGATCATTCGGTCAATCGATTTCAACCAACAAGACAACTATTCTAAGGGCCATTCGATTGGTTTGGCATAATAGGTTGATTAGTTTGTTGCTAGACAACAGATAACAAAAAAATTTCATGTGATTCACACTCTAAAATCTTACCATATCCAAACCATAGCATGCCATAGTATAATACTAAGATTTATATGCTCATAAATGGAACCATGCTTCATTTTCAAACAATTAACCCTATTTACCATAAATCAAACCCTTTTCTCAAAAATCTTAATTAATTCAAAATAAATCATTTATAAAGTCAAAATATCATAAAATAATATAAAATTAACATTTTACAAAGTACACTAACTCACATGTTTATTCACGTCACATTTCATAGTAAGAATGACCTACTTGAAGTTTAGCAAAGTTACACACTAAAGAGGAAAAATTCAAGCGAGAAGACTTCTACTCCTAAAACCATTTGACAAAGAAACAAGTTGAAGCTCAGAAATCATTAAATAACTTTTACAAATGAACAACTCAAATTAGGGGAGAAAATGAACATAGCACTTCTAAGAGAAAATTTGAGAAAGAGTGAATTGAAAGCAACCCAACTTCTTACTAAATCTATCTTTTTCATTCTTAAGGATAAAATGAGAGTGAGATAGATAATGGATTAGAAGAGTGAGTTGAATTCAAATGAAAGCTCGTAGTGGAGAGGAATGAACATAAGTGCTTAAGAACTCAAGTATTTGGGCGTCTAAAAGAAGGTGAGAAAAAGGGGTGAGTATGATTATTTATAGCTAAAGAAATAGTTAGGGAACTAGTGAGGTTATGTAACATATCAAAAACTATGATTTTACATTCAGATCTATGTTGAGTAGGAGAATCTATCAAAGATAGGTTGACTTCAATCTTAGATCTCAAATAGTATTTTCTAGAGAGTGGAAGTTGAGTTCATCTAGGAAATATCAAACATAAGAAGGGAAATGGAATGGAGTAGGAAGAAAATCTCCCAATCATGTAGAGATAGCCTAGAATTTAGAGCATCGTTCCGTAAGTGTGCAAAGGAGAGAGGAAGAAGAAGACAAGAGTAAGGCCATTCTCTCCCTCATTTGTCAAAATCAAACCATTGAATGCATTTAATGTAGAAATTAAAGATGAATAAATTATCAAATGGGGTTAAGGATCACTCAAGAATCACTTAGAGTTGAATTATTAAAGTTTTATTTTGTTGTAAGAAATTTTCTAAAAAAATTTAGCTTTGAAAATCACTCAACTTGATAAACTAGTTGATCGTTTTAGCTAGACCTGTCAGTTGTTGAAAAAAATAATCCATCAGTTTCCCCAAACAAGTAAACTGATTCAGTCAAGCAAAACCCCTACATAAAACAAAGAAACCATTTTTTTATTCAATTTTCCAAACATTTCCAAAATCCATGTTTAGATCAAATAAATTTGTAATTCCAAATCACGATCAAACATTACCTAATTTTATTAAACATAATAATATTTTATTTTATAAACCTTAAAAAAATACACTATATTACAACATTACCCCCTTAAATAGAAAGCATCTTGGAAGCCTAATAACCAAGATCTAGACACATTATATAATGCTCAACAACTCACATATTTCATTCTACAAAGCAAAAGGTGTTACTACAACACCCTGATTTTTACGACTAACTTTTTTTGTTTTATAACGGAAGCATATAAGTAAAATATTGGGAGTTGCCACCATAATTGACATAAGTTTGGTTTGCCTAACCATCCTTACTTCAATCACAAGGCTAAAATCAGTCATACTAAAACAAGGAAATTAGAAATCGGAGAAACATTTATAATACAATATGAGTTTAGAGATTAACTCTAAATTATATTCAAAAAATACAAAAATAAGGGATATTATGGTTGCAAAGAGTCTAAAAAGGTATCTAGGTAAATACATCAATTGGATAACATTACTCTTCACCCAAGAACCCCCTAAAGATAATAGGTCACTCATCCCCACATAGTGCATCATAGGTAGTATAGTCATCTAGAGGATCTTTTGAGACCTGCACAAAAGAATCATGGTCTCCAACTCATGGGAATGAGTAACGCCCATGAAATAGGTGGTCAGTACGCTACTTATTGAGCAAGGTAACAATACTATCAAATCAGGAATACAAATAACACATGGATTCACAAAATATGATAAGTATACATTCAAAACAATAATACATCTCAAAAGATAAATATTAATCTAGGCCTCTTTTTTAGATATAACCATTTTCATTCTTTTATATATGTTAAGTTTTCTTAAAATAGTGGAACGGTTTGAAGCACCTTCTCAAGGATAAAACACCTGAGCCACTATTATCATGCAGTAGAATGGATATGAAAACATCACCTTCTTAGGGCAGAACACTCCTAAGCCAATGGAACTGATATGAAAACAACACCTTTGTCCTAACTCATGTACTCTTCCACTTTAAACCATTAATGTCTTATCCATAAGGTATACTAATATATTTTCATTCACAATGATTAAGGGCCCCATTATTCTTAATCGGGTGGAATGAACAAAAACACCTTCTTTGGAAGAAATGGTCGTTAGTCACTATTACACTCCGGTGGAACGGATATATACAAAACATCATCTCCTTAAGGTATAACGCTCACAAGCTACTATTATCTCTTGTAGAATGGATCTATGAAAACATCACCTTGACCTTACTCACATAATATTTCACTTTAAATGATTAGTATTGTATTCATGATTAGTTCACAAGCATTGAACACATTGATGTGGATAAATACATCATACACGTCAAGATCCTTAATTCTTCAAGCCTTAATTCCACACTCCTATGATCATTCTCTCATATTGATCATTCAACCACCAATTATAGTACACCATTCTCAAATTTCATCACTATTATCATACCTGTAATTCACGATTTAACTCTCTTGTCTTACATATATAATATTAATCTCCTCCCAAAGTATTACTCGCAATATTACTAAAACCCTTATATAACAGTTAATCATAGTTCTTCGCATAAGACTTATATAAATACCAAATTCAATATACAACCCTATAATGCCGACATTAGTAATAAATATCTAGAATTACGGATTAACTCTAGGGTTTTACACATGAATTGTGAATATTGTCATTTTATGTTATTATGCCCTAATTAGATCACTATCTTTTTATGGAAACTAAAACAAACAATAATCCTTTCAAAATATTTCTCAAGATATCACTATCATATTTTAATACACCTAACACATTACAAAACCAAAATTTTCTTATTATCCCATGATGATAAAATATTCGTAAGGATAACTAATAGCCTTTATTTTATAAATTTTATACATTCCACAAATACTATTTTCTAAATCCACCATTTATTATTAAACCTCATAAACATACTTGTTTCCACTCATCATATCTTATTTAGCTTATATTTCATGCCATATAAAATATTTCCCATAAATATTTCATTAGCATAACGAAATCATATCCATACCTATTAGCTATTCTCATTTTCTTTCAAATATATAATGCATATTATCACAACATATCACCAATAACATACATTAAATCATATAGCAACAATATTATGAAAAATATACATATCCATATATGTAGATAACACAAAACCCTAAAACAACGATTAATATTCTTACCAACTAGGATGCCAGACTCTAAGCATGTAAATCTTAGACCTCCTCCTTCAAGATCACTAGAATATCACCTATGAAAAATGACATAATAAATGGTTAGGTTTGAAGAGTATAATCGAGGAAAAAGTTAGGGTAAATGAGGGTAAAAATGAAAATAACCAAATTCAAATAGTAGATTGAGTTGTGTGGATGTGTGGTGGATTATATGGTAGAGCTATGGTCAAAATTTGGTAGTTTTGGATAAGGTTTGGGGTGAAAGTAGCGATGCATAACCAAAATAGGTATCTACATGGGTGTGCTACAAGTAGTGCACACCTAGGTCGTGTGCTGAGATCGTGCACAGCTAGGTTGTGCGAAGTGGCACGGCCATGCTCTGTCACTAGGTAGAATAGAATTTATTTGAGCATGTGTGCATGGGCGTGCGACACGTTGTGCACATGCCATCGAGGATGCATAGACAAAATGTGCTGGGTTACGCAGTCTTGCGATAATAAATTTTAGTCTTCTAAGACCGTGCTTGAGGTCAAACATAGGTTATGTGTTGTATAAAAATGTAATGCACGAGAGGGAAGGAGAAGAAAAAATGGTTGTGGCAAGCCGTGATGACAACTAACAATGATGGGGAAGGATAGGGTGGCCATGGGTGGTTGGTCCACCGATGTTGGGCAGTGCGTGGTGGTGGAAATGGTGGCTTGGTGAAAAAAAATAGAATAGAGAAGAGGAAGAAGAAGAAGGAAGAAGAAGGAAGAAGAAGAAAGAAAAGTCAGGGGGCTTAGGTAGAGGTTGATGGATAGGGTTTAGGTAAGAAATGGAACAAATAAAAGAGGGGAGAAGGATCTTATGTAGTGTGTGTATATGCGTGTGTGTGTGTAGCGAGCAATGGGTGAATAAATGTAGAGGGAGGTGTGTGACATTTTTGCAGGGTAATGGTGTAGAGGTTACGAGGGGTGGTAGGGAGGTGATGGTTGTGTGTTTTGGGGTGAAATTGCAGAGGGTGCAAGTAATAAATGGTGATGGTAGTGTGTAAGCATGTTGCATGAAGAATAAAAAGAAATGGTAGGGGATATAGTGCGCATGTAGGGGTGGTAGGGAAGAGGAAGATATAGTGAGGGATGATCGATGATGGTGGCTGCAGTGGGGTAATGGGTGACGTAAGTTGTAAGTTGCATAATAAGAAAGTCAAGTTTTACGGATCAATGTGACAGGAGAAATGAGAAAGGAAAAGAAAAGAAAAGGAGAAAGAAAAAGAAAATGAAGTTAGTTTTAGATGGTTTTTAATTGGTCAAAATAAATAGAATTAGTGATAAATTTTAACGGAATTAAGATTTGGTTACAAAATATGGCTTATCAGGGTTAACGAATTAAATTTGGTTAATATTTTGGGATTAAGAAATTTAAATAGGGATAAAATAATATTTTCTAGAGATTAGAATCAAATTAGGGTATTAATGATCCGGGATTAGGATAAGTAAAATTTTGAGGCATTACAGCTACTACCCCCTTACAAGAAAGGTTCCACTGTAGATACACATTAAGAGAATAACTTAATGTATGTTGATTTGATCTCTTCTTCAGCCTCCCATGTGGTATCCTCGATATTGTTCCATGATGAAAGGACATTCACTAGTAGAATGATCTTTGTGCATGTCACTTGGGTCTTCGTGTCCATATTGCTTACTAGATGTTCTTCATAAGTTAGAGACTCATAAAGCTCTAAGGACTCTAACATGAAGACTTATGAAGGATCTACTACATACTTCCTCAACTAGGAAGCTTGGAAGATGTTGTGTATAAGTGATAATTCCAATGGTAGGGCCAAATGATAAGCTACCTTGTTAACTTGATCTACTATCTTATATGGTCCAATTTACCTTGGGTTTAGCTTACCATTTATGCTAAACCTCATTAATCCCATAGTGAGAAAGACCCTAAAAAAAACCCTATTCATCTTCTAAAATATGCATAGTTCTTCTACCAATCCTAGGTTTCTCTCATACGATCCTAAATTAGTCAGATCTACCTTATCGTCTCTTCAACCATCTTTTATCCCAACAAAATCATCTGGTTCATATTGCTCCAACACAAGGGACTACAACAGGTGTCATCTTGATACTTAGATGGCAATTGCTATTGTAGAATAACTTTATCAAGTTTAGGAGATCCTCCCAATTACCCCCAAAATCTAACACACATACCCAAAGCATGTTCTCTAAGGTCTAAAAGGCCCTCTCTCTCTTTCTGACCATTTATTGCTAGAAGAAAAGTAGTACTTATCTTAAGTTGAGTCTTAAAACATCTTACAACTTTTTCCAAAAGTGTGATAAGAATCTAGAGTCTTGATCTAACATAACATCTCAAAGGACCCCATTTAGTTACACAATGTGCTTTCGATAAGCACTAGCTAACTATTGCATACTCCATGTCATCTTCATTGGTATAAACACTACTAACTTAGTGAAATAACCCACAATGACCCATAAGGAATCAAAACCACTATGTTTCTTTAGAAGACCTACCACAAAGTCCATACATATACTTTTCCACTTCCACTATTGAACTACTAGTAGTTTTACCAACCCTGCTAGTCTCTTATGCTTAATCTTGACCTTCTAACTGGTAAAATATCAGCAACAAACTCTGTGAATTCTTGTTTCATAAAGGATGCCAATATACCTTCTTCAAATCCTTATATAACTTTTTCCCTCCAGGATGTAAGAAATAAGGAGGATAATGACCTTCTTCTATGATTTTCCCCTTAAACTCAACGCATCCTAGTAGTATATGCTACATACCATAGTATCTAACACTAGTGTCCTTATGGAGCTAAAATCTTTTGGCTCTGCCTTCTTTAATACCATACATGTTCCTCTTGAGCTTAACATCACCAAGTTAACTTGCTCAGATCTCTTGAATGATGAAAGGTGTGATGGTGAGTGCATTCACTCTTGCCTCTCTTCTACCAGCAAATATAAACTCTATCTCCATCTTCCTAAGCTCATAACACAATTAATCAAATAACACGATTGTGCTCAACAAATGTGAGGTTCTTCATCTAAGAGCATGTGCCACTAGATTAACCTTATCCTTAAGGTAGGTCAATTCCAAGACATATTCCTTGACCAAGTCCAACCACTAGCGTTATCTCAAATTAAACTCCCATTGTGTAAAAATGTACATGAGGCTCTTATGATCAATGTAGAACTTGTATTGAACATCATAGAGATAATGCCTCCAAATATTTAAAGCAAAAACCACTACAACAAGATCCAACTTGTGCATTAGGTAGTTCTTCTCATGTCGCTTTACTTATTGAGAATCATACACCACCACCCTCCCATACTGCATCAATACACAACCTCACACATACTTAAAAGCGTCTCTATACACTTCAAAACCATTCAATGTAATTGGTAAAATGAGCACTAGGGTTAAAGCTAAACGCCTCGTCAACTCTTCAAAGGTTTTGCTACAATTATCATCTTGCTAGAAATATGTATCCTTCTTTAGCAAATTATTTAACAAATAAGCTATCTTGGAGAATTCTGCAACAAATCTGTGGTAGTAACTAACCAGTCCTGAAAAACTACGCACCACCTTAACATAAGATGGCACTAGTAAATCAGAAATTGCTCGAACCTTTCATGGGTACATTGACATAAAATCATTAGAAATCACATGTCCCAAAAAGCCACTTAATCCAACTAAAACTGACACTTAAAAATGATATTATACAACTAGTGTGCTCTTAATATCATCAAGCTTTATCTCAAATGTTGTCAGTGTTTTTGACGATCACTGGAGTAATAAGGATATCATCGATGAACAACATGATGAAATGATCCAAAAACCATATAAAATCTATTTTATGAGAGACATGAATACTATTATCATATTAGTGAGTTTGAAAGGAATTACTGTGAACTCATAATGCTCATATGTCTTTGGAATAGATTTCCCTATTATGCTCAAATGATAGTAACTTGACCAAAGATCAATCTTTGAGAACACTATAACTCCTCTAATCTAGTTAAATAGATCATCAATCTATTATAACGGATAGTAGTTCTTTGTTGCAACCTGATTTAGCCCTTGGTAGTTAATACAAAATCCAAGGCTCCCATCCTTCTTCTTAACAAATAAGACTGGTGCTCCCCAAGGCAATACACTTGGTTATATGTAGTCCTTCTCTAACAAATCTTTTAGCTAAGCCTTAAGATCTTTCATCTTTATTGATTCTGTGTGGTACAATGCATTGGATACTGGCTCCATCCCTAACAACAAGTTCATGGTGAACTCAACATCTCAAACTTGTGCCAAGCTTAGGATCTTATTAGGAAACACTTTGGAATACTTTTGGATCACTGAAATATGCTATAGAGGCACTTCTTCAACCTTGATATCTCAAACACTGCACAAGAAGAATTGATACCCCTTATGAATGAGGGTATATAACACAATTTCCAATATGACTTTCACTAAGGGCTTAAGTCCACACTTATGATAAGAGACCCTAGCACCCTTTGATCCTTGAAGAACCACACACTCTTGCACCTATTCTATCAGTTTTTGATACTTCCCCAACACGTGCATGCCCATGATCATGTTGAAATTGTGTAATCCCAACTCTATGAGAACTAAGGAAAACCTCACTCCATTATCTATCAAGCACACCCTTTTAAAAGGTTTAGAGCATGAAGTCCTATCTTTCAAAGGTAAGGTAAAAGAAGTAGAAATACTAGAGGAAAATGATAAAGGAGCTATAGCTACGAAAGTAGAAGACACAAAAGAATGTGATACACTAGAGTCAAACAATACACATGTTGAAAAGGTGGAAACAATAAGCATACTAGTTACCACACCAGCCTGATGCTCTACCTTAATCTAGATAATCACATTCAAGATTCCTCTTAAAGGAATCCCTGTAGCACTACTTGACAACTAACCTTCTTAAAATAGGCGGGGCTTCTGGCCATACAACTAAAAACACTATTTGGCAATGGAGAAACTATCAAAGTCTAGAGTTGTGGCTATTGTATAGATTTAGTGATCTAATCTCGATTCTAACTACTCTAATTACTACTACCTCTAACACAACACTCGTATTCCCTGTGCTCCATCACACAACAACTATGGCATGTCGCCTTGTTGTCTTATTACCTTTACAATCTACTTTTGGATTATCTACTTCGCAACACATGCAATAGTAGTTCCTCCCCTCAAATCATCCTCCAACCTAACCTCATGACTGGGGTATTGACCCCATAATTGGCCATACATAGGTGACAAGATGCCCCTAGATTAGTTTTTCTTCCTATCATTGAGATGCTAGCAACCCTCAAACTTCCTCTTATCTCCCAACTTGGCACTCGTGGATTGGATGACTTGGGAAGCTTCCAATTCCTCCTTATACATCCCAACCATGTCTAGCAAGGTAAATCCCACCAACTACTCTTGATACTTGATTCTTATGTCAGTCTTGAAGTAGGGAACCTGCATCACCTCACCATCCTCTCCCTCCAGTGCAAAGTGGATCAAGTCCATGAAACTTTTGTATTACTACTCTATCAACATGCCTCTCTGCCAAAGGACCATAAACTCATCATACTTTTGGATATGGATATAAATGAGGTATAATTGAGCTCAAAGAGCCTCAAATATCAGGCTCTCTACCTCTTTGCTAAACACTCCTCCACCATGCATCTACTCATCCTCTCAAGTATTATACTACCACAATGACTCTCCTATCAATCGGAAACCCACAAGAAGTAAAGGTCCTCTCCATGTCTATGACTCATCTCTCCATGATGTTAGGGTCTCCTTGACCCATGAAGATTTGTGGATGATGATTCCTGACCCTCTTGAGCCAATCCTCTCGAACAGCGGTGGGTGCTGATACTTGTTGTGGTTTTGGGGCTTGAATGTGGCCTACAATGTAGGCACCAAAAATCTCCATAAAATTGCTCGATGTAGTCATAATGGTATTTGGAGGCCATTGACTCCTAAACACTAGGATTAATTAGCAACAAATCACTTATCAAGCGTTAAGGCCCATACAACTTGAGTAATATAAAACTATGGATAGCACGCTTCCAACCTATTCTCAATCACTAACATTTTTAGATTCAATAATTTTAAACTTTCATCAAAGCTCTTGAAGTAAATAGGAAATTGTAAAAAAAAAATTAGTGATGTTGGCTTAAATTTGTTAAGGTTTGAGAAATTCAAAATAATGTCCTAACACTCACCTATAGTATCAGTTAAAAAAATTATATTAAGGAATGAAGCGCTTTTAAAATAAAATCTTTGATACCATCCTATAACACCCCCACTTTTTACTACTAAGAAAATTCATTTCAAAACTTTGTCGAAGTGGAAAAATACTAAACAAAATTAGAAAAAATGGGGTGCTACCTTCAAACCTAACATAAGATAGACATCAACTACATGTCTCATGTTAGATATAAGGCGAAGAAATAAAACCAATAAAAAACAAGAGTATAGTGTGCAAGAAACGTGATATATAGATACTAAAGAAAACGTTTACAAAATAATGCCACATTATTTCCCAAAATAATGAAATACATGAGAAAATATTAAGTTGAAGTACAAAACTACAATGGGATGGAAATAAAGGTATGGCATAGCCCCAAACCCTAGTCAATTAAGGATCGAACAATAATCCCTAGCTGTCCTGGCTCTCAAGCTCTAAGCATAAAATGAGGTAGGACTACTATCAACTATCCTAAAAAACCCACCACAAGGTCTTCTACTCATGAGCTTAAGCAAGTGACCAAATAAAAGGACGCATCAATACACTTTATACAGAGTAAGCCAAATTACCTCCTCAATGGGAGTCACAAGGACATAAGGCCATAAGTAGTAGAAAAATTCATATTGAGCACAATAACATGCTTACACCTTGCATTTAAGTGAGCCTATATTACCATTATCATATAATGCATTAGGATTTCATGCCATGCAACGACATAGACAAATCATGGCTCATCATGCGTAGTAATGAAACATAAATAACATGGATAGGAATGTACCATTTAATAACAAGTTATTCCCTTAGGTCTATTTTTATGTTTACATGATCCATTAGGTTAACTATTTATAAGACTGTATTCCTCTTTCCCTTTTTTTTCCTCTTCATTTATCCACATCTTTATTTTTATTTTTATCGAGTGATGGATTGCTTACTACCCTATGGTCTCACATACCATGAAAGCCTATCCAAACAAGAGGACATAAACTCCAATCAAAGCCAAGTAACTACCAATGGACATAATGTCCTAACAAAGCCAAATAACCATCAATTGACATAAAGTTCAACTAAATCCAAAAACCACCTAGTTAACCAAACCCTTTAGTACCAACACCCCTCAGTACATCATTAGTATTTTGATTAGGTAAGCTATAGAGATTTAGTAGGATAGCACCTCAAGAAACCAAAAAATGCCCCAAGATAGAATAACCCCCAATAGCTAATTAAGGATCGGATAACCCATAGCCATGCACAACTCGATCATCTTCCACTTTAAGTTATTGGTGTGTTATTTTCCAAGGTTATGTTATCATACTAGGCCCATGTAACATTTAACTAACACATGCGGATACTTATTCCATCTTAACCATTATTACCCTCCAACGATGTCATGGTATTTCCATTAGTGCTCAACCAACACTACATCAATCCACCATGATAGTCCATTTAGGGCAAGAATTCAAATTACATTATCCTATTAAATTTATAATATACTCATTTTGGCTTTTTCATGAAAGCCTTCCCAAGCACTTATTGAGAATACCATAAATTATGAACCATTTAATCTATCTAATAGGTTAGTTAATTTATTCCAAGATTTATGTTCTCATCATTAAATAATCATATATAGTCTCAAAATTGATCAAGTCTAAAAGATAAAAAATGATACACTCTAGCTGAACCGTTTAATTGGTTTGGAAAAATTAATTGATCTTCTTGGATTACCCAAACCCTAGAGTTGTCTCAAACCTATCAATTGATTTAGTTAGAATAATTGACTATTCTACAACTGGTCAATTGGTTCTGACAAACCATTCGACGAGTTTATGTAGAGAGAAACCAAAGTCATCACATATCATCCAATTGATTGGTTTAGCCAAATTAGTGAATTATTCTAAGAACTAGTTGATTAGTTTGGATTAACCAACCAATTAGTTTGCTCTCGCATAACACATTATTAATATTTTACATGTGATTCACAATCTAAAATCTTACCACATCTAAATCATAGCATGCCATAGATTAATACCAAGAGTTAACTTGCTTGTAAACTAAATAATGCTTCATTTTCAAGCAATCGACCCTATTTCCCATAAATTAAGCCATTTTCTAAGAAATCTCAATGAATCCAACATGTATCATTTAAGAAGCTTGATTCTCATACAAGCAAATAAAACTAATACTTTATAGAGTACACTAACTCACATGATTATTCATGCCACATTTCAATGGTAAGAATGCCTTACTTAAAGCTTAGTAAAGTTTCCCAATAAAGAGGAAAAACTCAAGATAGAAGATTTTAATTTCTAAAACCTTTACAAAAAATAAGTAAAAACTCAGAAATCTTAAGTAACTTTTACAATTCAAAAACTCAAATTAGAGAAGAAAATGGGCTTGCTACTTCTAAGAGAAAAATAAAGAAGATTCAGTTGAAATCAAACTCAACTTCTTCCTAAATCTAACTCTTTCTTGTTTCAGGATAAAATAAGAGGGATCTAGAGAAAGGATCAGAAGAGTAAATGGAATTCGAATGAAAGCTCAAAGTGGAGAGGAACTAATGTAAGTGTTTGAGAACTCTATCACTTGGGGGCTTGAAAGAAAGGTGAGAAAAAGAGGTGTTTAGGGCTATTTATGGATAACAAATTGGTTAAGAAATGAGTGAGGTTATGCAACTGATCAAAAACCTGAATTTTACAATTCAAATCTGGGCTCAACGAAAGAATCTATCGAAAATGGGTTGCCTTCCATCTCAAAGCTCAAATGCTAATTTTCTAGAGAGTGCAGGTCGAGATCATCAAGAAAATATCAAATAAAAGAAGTGAAATATAAGATCAGCATAGGTAGAAAGTTTGCCAGTCATGTAAGGATAGTTTGAAAATCAAATCATACTTCTAGGGGTGTGTAGAGGAGAGAGGAACAAGAAGCCAGGAGTGAGGACATCTTCTCCCACATCAATCAAAATCAAACCCTCAAATCTATTCAAGGCAGAAACTAAAGCTGAATAAATATTAGACGTGGGTTAATATTGTAATATAGCATAGTATATATAAGGCCTCTTATACTGTATTAAAGAGTACAACAGATAATAATAACAACAGTTCTCTTTTCTCTCTTCTAATCTTCTACTTTCCTTTGTCTGCGTTCCTCTCTTCTCTTCTCTTCTCTTCTTTCTCTTATCGTAACATGGTATCAAAGCCATTCAAATTTCAATCTTAAATCTCAGGATTCATCTCCTTTCTCTGGATTCATTTACTTCCTACTCTCTGTTTCGTCCTTCTTTTTGAGATTCTCTGAAATTCTTGAAGTTCTTGAAATTCTTGATTTTCTTTCTTGAATCCGAATGGCACATTCAATCACAGAGGATGACCATTCTATTACCGAAGGCAATTCTAACGCCTTAATTGGTCCTTAATTTCTTGAATCCAACCCTCTCTATCTCAGCACCTCTGATCATCCTGGCACCATATTAATATCCAAGAAGTTTGACGGGACTGGATACCCATCCTGGAGGAGAGCCATGCTCATCACCATTTCAGCCAAGAAAAAATAAGGCTTCATCAACGGAAAAATTCTAGAACCAGCAGAGTCTGACCCTACATTTGAAGATTGGCATGCCTATAACAATATGCTCATATCATGGATTCTCAACACCCTTACCAAAGAAATTCTTGATAGTGTAATATTCATCACCACTGCCAGTGGAATTTGGTCTGATCTTAGTGCAAGATTCAGTCAGTCCAATGGGATGTCTCGGCTCCAATTAAAGAAAGAAATCTCCTATGCGGTGCAAGGATCAGACAGTATTACCAGTTACTACACCCAGATCAAGAAGTTATGGGATGAACTCCAAGCAGTCCACCCTTTTCCAGTGGTCACTCAGGAAACTCAACAATATTTTGAGGAAGAACAACTCTTGCAGTTCCTCGTGGGTTTAAATGACAGTTACTCCACTGTTCGTGGTTCACTCATTATGACCAAACCTCTGCCACGCATTGGAGAAGCATATTCTACCCTCTTACATGAAGAAAAGCAGAGAGAATTTAGCTCTGGGCCGATTCCCCTCCAAGAACAATCTTCTTTTTCTATGCAAAGTCACATTCACAGACCTTACAAGTCTGACTTCAAGAAAACATCCCTCTTATGTACCTATTGCAAAAAGCCAGGACATCTTAGGGACAAGTGTTATCGGCTGGTTGGGTTCCCAACTAATTTCAAATTTACCAGGAGTAAGAAATTTTCTGCTGTGGTTCAAGGTGCTGATCAAGATACCTCCGAAACTGATCTTCAACATCAATCCAGCATTCAACTCAACAATGACCAATGCATGAAGCTCCTGTCTCTCCTGAATCAGCCTGTTTCTTCATCCAAACCAGCAGGTAATTCTCTATCCATGTCTTCCTTGCCATTCGGTTCTCTTACTAGCTGTTTTTGGATATTGGATTCAGGGGCTTCTGATCATATGTGTGCTCATCAATTTTTATTCTAGTCCCTTTCTCCTCTCCATAAACCATACAACATCACTCTACCAAATGGTCATTCTGTTTCTGTTAGTTCCAAAGGGTCTGTCCAATTAAATGACATAGCCCTCACCAATGTCATATTTGTTCCTTCCTTCAAATTCAATCTAATCTCTGTTAGCAAACTACTGCATCAATCATCCCATTCCATTTCATTCACTGATACTACCTGCTTCTTACAGGGACCCTCTCTAAACAAACCTGTGGCTCTTGGTGAAATTCACAATGGTTTGTACCTGCTACATCACAATATCCAAGCGCAATAGCAAGACACCAACTTTATTTCTTCCTCTGTTCATAATTCTCTTGTATCCAATATAGATCATTGTAATAGCTGGCATGTTAAACTTGGAAATGTACCTTTTTGAAACATTGCAATCTCTCAATGTTTTATCCTCTAAGTGCAATAAACATTCCATTGTTCCATGCACGATTTGTAATCAAGCAAAACAACATCGTCTACCTTTTCCTCACAGCACAATACATACCAAGTCTTCTTTTTATTTGATTCACATCGACATTTGGGGTCCATATCACATCTCTACTCATAATGGCTATAAGTATTTCCTTACCATTGTCGATGATTTCACTAGACATACCTGGACTTACTTACTAAGTACAAAAGGAAATGCTTTCACTGTCACTAAGGCATTCATTGCCATGATTCAGACCCAATTTCACACCACTGTAAAGATTATCAGAACTGACAATGCATTTGAATTAGGATCTAGCCGAGAAACCTCCTCATATTTCTCATCTCAAGGCATTTTACACCAAACCTCCTGTGTTTATACTCCACAACAGAATGGAGTAGTTGAAAGAAAACATAGACATATATTAGAGGTGGCTCGAGCTTTCTTCTTTCAATCTAAAGTCCCACCAAAATTTTGGGGTGAATGTATTCTACATGCCACTTATATCATAAATCGCCTACCCACAAAGGTCCTCCAACAGAAAACACCTTATGAAACTCTCTTTGGCACACCCCCTGATTTTTCTTCCCTCCATACTTTCAGTTGTCTATGCTATGCTTCTGTCTCTCCTAAACCCTCTGATAAATTTTTCCCACAAGCTCACCCTTGTATTTTTCTAGGCTATCCCATTGGCAAGAAGGCTTACAAACTTTTCAATCTCACCACTCAAACTTCTCAAATCTCCAGAGATGTCATATTCTATGATCACCATTTTCCTTATGAAAACAGTGATTACCACAACACCCCTGATCATTATTATCCTTTTCCTGTCCTTGATAATTTCCATTTTGCTGATACACAATCCCTTCCTCCTCTTCATCATCCACCCATTTCATCTCCTTCTATTCCTCCCGTAATCAATTCTCAGCATAATCTTCCCTCACCTAATATTTCACCTATGTCTTGTGACCCAACTCTTAGATGATCCACTCGCCCTATTAAACCCCCTGCACATCTTCATGAATATATTTGTCATGCTGTCTTGCCCTCCACTGATTCTCTTTTCTGTCCTCATACTCTTACCAATTCTTGCATTCCCCACTCCTCTGATTCTTCACCCTTTCTACATCACTGTCATTCTGCTTCTACCCACCATTACACATATATTTCAGAGCCCTCTTCCTATGCCGAAGCTACTAGTGATCCCAACTGGCAAGATGCTATGGCTAAGGAATTTACTGCTTTGGAAACCAATAATACCTGGGAAATCATGAAGCTTCCCAAAGGGAAGAAACCTGTTAGTTGTAAATGGGTTTATAAAGTGAAATACAATGCTGATGGTAGCCTTGAAAGATATAAGGCCCGATTAGTTGTTCGTGGGTTTACACAAAAACCTGGTGAATACTACACCGAGACATTCTCACCAATTGTAAAAATGACTACTATTCGATGTATTGTTTCTACTGCCCTCAAATTTGATTGGCCCTTATATCAGTTTGATGTTAACAATGCCTTCCTTCATGGTGATCTTCATGAAGACATATATATGAAACCCCCTCCTGGGTTATCTCTTGCTTCACCATCACTTGTCTGCAGACTCAAGAAATCCCTCTATGGCCTAAAACAAGCTTTGTTCAGTCACTCAATGATTACTCTCTATTCATCAAGTCTGACTCCCACAGTTTGATCATAATTGTTGTATATGTTGATGATATTTTAGTCACTGGAAATAATGCTACAGCCATTACAACCTTGAAGACTTATCTCGATCAGACTTTCAAAATTAAAGATCTTGGATCTTTACATTTCTTCCTTGGTATGGAGTTTGTTACTGTCCCTGAAGGCATGATTCTCACTCAACAAAAGTTCACTAATGATCTTCTGGATCATTTTTTGTCACCTGCTTCATCTCCTGTCTCCAGTCCTCTCGACCTGAATCTTAAACTCAAGGCTGACTTGGGCCAACCTTTGGAAGACCCAACTCTGTATCGACAACTCATTGGAAAACTTAATTTCCTCCTTCATACAAGGCTTGATCTGGCATTCTCAATGCAATATTTGAGCCAATTCATGCAATCTCCACACCAAGCTCACTGGTCTGCTGCTCTCCATGTTCTCAGATACCTCAAGAGTAGAATTTCCCAAGGCATTCTTCTTAATGCTTCTTCTAGCTTTCAATTATTGGCTTATTGCGATTTTGATTGGGCTTCTTGTCCCATTAGCTGAAGATCTGTTAGTGGTTATTTAATTCTTCTTGGAGGCAGTCCAATTTCTTGGAAATCCAAGAAACAACACACTATATCTCCTTCCTCAGCTGAAGCAGAATACGGATCTCTTCGATGCCTTACAGCTGAACTATCTTGGCTTAGTCGACTTCTCACCGAGCTCAGTGTTCCAAACATCACTCCCATTCCTGTTAAATGCGATAATCAAGCTGCCATTTACATTGCTAAAAATCCTGTATTTCATGAACGCACAAAACACATAGAACTTGATTGTCACTATGTTCGTGCTCAACTCAATGCAGGACTTATTTCCTTATCCTATGTCCCCACTACATCTCAGCTTGCTGATGTCTTCACCAAGACTCTCAGTGGCAAAGATCATACAGCTGTTATTCCCAAGCTGGGCATGGTTTCCCCTCCTCCAGCTTGCGGGGGGGGGGGGGTATTAGACGTGGGTTAATATTGTAATATAGCATAGTATATATAAGGCCTCTTATACTGTATTAAAGAGTACAACAGATAATAATAACAGCCATTCTCTTTTCTCTCTTCTAATCTTCTGCTTTCCTTTGTCTACGTTCCTCTCTTCTCTTCTCTTCTCTTCTTTCTCTTATCCTAACAATCAATGATAAAAAGGGATTAAGGATTGCTCAAGAACAGCTTGGAGTTAGATTATTAAAGTTCCATTTTATTATAAAAAAGTTCTCAGAAAATCAAGCGTAAAAAAGCATTCGGCCTAACGAACTAGATGGTTGTTCTACTGACCAATCAATAAATTTTTTCAAACAAGCCAATCAATTCGTTCGAGGAAATTTTCTCACAGAAACGACGAATAAGTCAATCGGTGTGCCAAAAAACTAATTTTATTAAATTTTCAAAACTTCTCCCAAATCTATTTTATCACAAACCCAATTATAGTTTTAAATCAAAATTAAATATTATTTAATTTTATTAAATGCGATAATTTTTCATTTAATATATCTTACAAAAATTACTGGGTATTATAGGTTTTGTTTGCAAGAGGGTGGTAGTGGTACCTAGACATTAGACGGAAGGCATCGCCTTTTCCTATTTCGAAATCATATAGGTTGGGAGGAATTAATCTCGTAATAACAAGCCTTGCTTGATGAAGGCAATTGCAAGTCTTTGTTGTAGTGCTTGATGGATGTGAGTTAGAGCATTTCATAGCTTCGTTAAATGCTCTCTTGTAGGTACAAAGGGTATAGGCCATCATGAAGTCCTATGCTAAATCATTCCGTGATATGGGTGATAGGAGACTACCGTTTCCTAGAAGAAAAATATATGTTGCGTAGCTTAAATGATATAAAGGAAGTGATGGGCCCACAGTTACACAGCACACTCATTGCGCATATCTCGTCACATGGGCATTTTGTAAGTAAGTGGATATTGGGGCCCCCACAAATATAGTTAGGATTATGGTTGTTTATGTTATTCGATATTTATTTATTTGGTTTAATATCTGAAACGATTTGATATAAAAAAGTAAATAATTATGTTTTTTTAAATTAAATATTCGATCCGAAGAAAATATTTATACATTTTTTTTATAATTTTTTATTTTATATATAATCATATATAAATAAATTTAGATGTGTGTGTAATTTTTACTTACTTTATTTATTATTTGAGACAAAATTTAATTTAATTAAAGTTATATTTTTATTACAATTCCTTTTTAGATATTTATAAAAAATAAAATAAAAATACGCTGCATGCTAGTAGACTCCACCCACTCCTTTCTTATTTTTGTTTTAACGTCGGATATTTATTGAGAAAGTCGGATATTTGCTGAGCGAATCGGATGTTTGCTCAATATTCACTCAACAAATCGGATAATATCAAATATATTTGTGATTTGGTAGTTTTTTTATATTTGAAATTGTATTTGGATAATATCGGCTATATTTGATATCTGATCCGAAAATTTAAATATCCGATCTTCCGGATATCCGAAATTTCAAATATTTGAACCATGAACAGCTCTAGTTAGGATGGAGTCGATTATAAGTTAGATTTATTTAGGCTTTTATTTTATTAATTAAGTTAATCATGTAGGCAGGGGCGGAGCCAGGGCTTCGACATGGTATCTTGGGACACCACGGATCCCTGGCGGTAAGGTATAAATTATGTTTTGTTTTTAGATAATAAATATATATTATATCTGTAGGACGCTATATTAAAATACTGTGATGGATGAACGGTTAGGTCCCCCATATTTCAAAAGAAATGACTCGGGATAAAATTCCGCGGACGGTCGTTGTTGTTACTAATTTATAGAATCAGAACGACGTCATTTTGATTATTATTTTTTTTCCCAAACCCTTGCCCATCTCCTGGCTGCTCTCCTTACCTGCCTCCATTTCCATTTACCCAGCCTCCCAGTCGACCCTGCGAGTTGTGACGAGACCCGAGCGTCTGACTAGCGACCACCCGACGGAGTCACGCAGAGAAGAGAGACCACATCACAACAGCAGGCGGCATGGAGCTCGCCACTGTTGTCGGCGACCACCACCAATCCACCATTGCCATTTTGTTCTTTACTACCTGTCTACTTTCTTTATCTTTACCTCTTCACTCTTCAACTCTTCATTCGCCGCCCCGCCGTCACCACGACACCACCCTGCCCTGTTCGACTGCTCCGACCCTGCTCGTTGCTCAGTTGCTACCAGCTGAGACCTGAGTGCTGGCGCTTGGCTGGACCTGGATGGCTGCTACGGTGCTACGGCCTACGGGTAAGATTTATAGATTGAATTAAAATCTATACACTGCTACCTACCTACTGGCTGCTACCTTCTACTCTTAAATTCTTACTCTTATTTCTTAGCAAGATAGGAACTAACAACCGATGAGGCAGCCACAACCCACAGCCCATAGGTAAGATTTTAGTTAATTTTTAGTTAGTTAAATTGTTAGTTAAATACGTAAATTATTAGTTAATAATTTTTAAAATTGGAATTTAGTTAATTTATTTATATTTATCTTATTAATTGATTATATTTTTTTTATTTTATAGAAATCCTTATTTATCTTATTAATGTAGAAATCAAATTTTTAGATTTATAGATTGAATTGTTTAATTTATTAGTTAGTTTTTTACTTCGTTTGTTTTAAAATTATATTATCAATTAAGTTTTAGTAAATTTCTTAGTTAATTCATTAAATTATTTAATGTCTTAATTTAGGATGCAATGATACTTTTTAAAACGGCCTAAAAATAGCTATTACAAATCTAATTCTGTTAATCAAGTTGTGTTACCAACTTTTGAAAATTTTGAGCGAATTTATTTAAAGAAATAAAAATATTATTTTATTTTAATATTTATTTTAATATACTATTTACTGAACGAATATACTAGGAATATCATAGATCTAAAACTCTGGCTCCGCCACCGCATGTAGATATTGGATATAAATAATTGAAAAGCTAAATTTACAAGCTGACCTAAATAACAAAATAAAATAAAATATGAATAATCTAATTGATACAACAAAAATCTAATCGAACCTAAATTATAACTCCATAATTTACGTACGCATAGTTGCATACGTCTTACCTTGTTTCGGATTGAACAAATAATCTGAAGTGGGTAATGACGATCAATACATTTACATTTACATTTATATATCGCTTCATCTAATGTGCTTGTCCGCTACTTCATTACCCGTTTAACGCCTAGTCTATTAAGTAAATTGCTTAACTCGTGTCCACTAACTCTTCGTTCAGGCCTATATAATCAATATGCACATGGGCATCTAGTATTTACGGGGATATTCTTACAGAAATATATATACTAGAACATGCGTACGTATGTGTCCCGTACCTCTTTTCGTAATCTGAGGTGAGTGATGACGTCACAATTAAGCTTTTATGGGATATCGAATGTTTATTATTGGCTTGACGTACGCCTAGTAATGATTAAATTGCTAATTAACTCGTGCACTCCAACTCTGCTGGTCCCATGCATCTACCATATTATATATTTGATGATCAATGTAGTAGTGTAGTCTAGCGAACTACTAATACAACTTTATATGTTATGTTGCATGTGCGAGTGATGTTGTACCACATCTAAAGTTTGAAATGAAACTGTGTAATTTAAAAATTCAATCGACTACTAATGCAAGTTAGCATTTGTTTGGAGATGCTTACAAAAAATAATTATATAAGGTAATTGGTTATTTTGGAAATTATTTAGCCTAAATTTTTTTTAAAATAAGTAGTTATCTAACATAATTATTTTTTGTAAGTTGATTCAAACAAGACATAATCCACATCATATTTAATTAGTGCTTGAATATTCTCCTTCTAGAATGCCAATAATGTTGTTGGTATGCTAATGATTTAGGTTGTTATGTATGTAGGCTAGGCATTTGACTACTCCCAATGAGGTATAATATGTTATGCTAAGTTGGTCAATGGGTAAGATTTTGATTACCCAAGAACATAAATGGGAATCGGTAAGCTACGAGAGGGATCATGACACCAATTGAATTGTACATTTTATTGAGATTTGGTTTGTACCTTGTCAACCATGGAGCCACTCAATGACAACACCAAAACTGATAAGAAATGCATACTTGGAGTGTAAGTAACTTCATAATAGTCAATTGTATTCTCAACTACCTCACACTTTGCTTTTATCATTGAGATTCATGAAATATTCAATGAATTATCCTAGTCATTCACGAGCTAACAAGATACCACAAATGAATTGTTGGATAGTTTTGTTTGGTTGGAAACAATTCCCCATGACTGGTTCATCAAGATCCACCTAGCCCCACAAAATCTACCCATACCACAACTCACCCCTCTACCACCACAAAAACAAATTGCCCCATACCCACCCTTCCCGCAAAATCTGAATGATGCAGTTTGAAAGCACACATAACAAAAAATAAGTAATTTACACATACCATTTAAAAATAAATCAAGAACGAATATAATTTTTGTGGTTCGAATTCAATTATAAGGGTTTATGTTAGGATATAAGCTTTCTATTACATTTAAGGTCTTGATATATAACTGGATAAGGGCTTTAATGATCAATATATGGCTAATAGATAGGGTAATTATGGAATCTTAATTCATGGTTTATGGGACAATTCATGGAGTGGAAAAAGCATTGTTAAAAAAGAGGGTATTAAGGTTATGGTTTAGATTGAAAGAATGGATGTTGGTATTGAATGTGTAGATTATGATAGATGATTATGAGAATGATTTGAAGGGTGATTAATGGTGATTAGGGGGTTTGATTATGGAATGAAAAATCATGGCATAATCATCCTTAAGTATGCATACACCTATAAGGTTTGTGATTCCCTATGAGTAGAAATGAGTCATTTGAGTTGTAGGTCCTATCGAGGCATAAGTTCCCTTTTTGATCCTCAAGTCTATCAATTTTAGTGATTGGTATATTATTTAAGTTAAAATTATTATTCCAAAAGGACACTACAATCATTGTCATCAAGCCTATGGTTGGATGTCATACTATAGCCCGAGTAATCAATTCAACTCATTCCATTTTTGTAATACCTCACTTTTTAGATCCCTTTGATGTTAGTTATATGGTGTCGTTATTCATTAATTGGGTGTGTTTAGTTATGGTTTATAGTTGTGCATTAATTTGGTTTTAAATTGTTTTGAAGGGAGATTTATTTCAAATGAGGATTGGTTCTTCGAAAACTGCTCGACTTGTGTAGATAATAATAGTCAACTGGTTCTTTTTTATTTATTTATTGTTCTACTATGATCAACCATCCAAAAGAAGTCAAATTCAACCTAGAAATTAATTAAGACTATCCTAGTCCAATTATTTATACTTTTAGACATAATAATTCATAAATGACCAAAATGTCCTTATATGTTATTTAGGTAATAAATTCCCACTCTAATACCAACTGTTACTAGAATCAAACGAAATCCATGAAATTACTAAATAATAATCAAATAGACACTTCAGCATAAAATTTTATAGCGAAAAATTTTTAGAAGCGTAAATTTTTTCATTTTACTCTTAAACCACCATTAATGCCATTTATAACATCAAACCTTAATTATGCATATCTAGTATACCATTTTTCACATGCTTCTTAAGATAACCATAATATAAATGTGTAGTAGGGATACATGCTGGAAAATTTTAGAATTATAGTAAAATGATAAAAATAACCCTACATCATATAAAACTCAAATCCCTTATAACTATAACTAAACATACTATAGAATGTCACATAATGTCCTTAGTCGATCAACCCTAATAAATCATGCATAATTATTTTACCACAAACAACCATATTCTCTCATTCTATCATATATATATAACATGCTCGTACATAAATTCAGATTTTCACATACTTAGAGAAAATCATAACAATATATGGCCATGCATATTTTCTCATGAAATTACAAGAAAACCTAAAGATGCAATCACATGATTTTTACCCTTTTAGTAGGAGCATATGGATTACCTCCTTCCCAAGAAAAATAGCAAAGATAAGAGCGAAGAAGCATCATAAGCCCATGCTCCCGACTATTATTCATTCTCCTTAAAAAAACCCAAAAAAATAATTAGAATATAATAAATTTAAAAATGAAAAGAGGAGATAATAATCAAAATCAAAAGGAGGACAGTAACACCTAACAAGGATGGGTGTGCCATAAGAAGAAAAGAGAGAGTATAACTATTCAATTTTTCTCCTAAATCTAACACTCTTATTTTTAAGAAAATATAGCAAGGATAGATAAGGAATCAGGGGAAGAAAACACTAAAAAAAATTGTGGTGACAAGAGAAATATATGTTTTAATTAGGCTCCACAAAGTTCAAGAACATTTAGTAAAAATAACCAAAGTAAAGAGAGATATGGGAGCAAAAAATAGGAGAAAAGGTGAAAAGCCAAAAAGAAAAAAAAAGGAAAGAAAGTAAGGTATAAATAGGGATTAGAGTAACCAAAAATCATCAGCCATGAAAGTGAGAAAAATAGCTTGTTACAGACTTGAATGGCAAAGTACAAGGTTGTTGTAAGTTATAAGGTGGGGGTGTGTTTAGGTTGAATAAAGTTATGAAAACCAAGAAATGAATCAATAGATTTGGGGAGGTGATGGTGTGTAGTTCAAATTTCAAGAGAGGCTAGCTTCCAGCAAGAGGAAGTTAAGTGAAAAATGTTGGGTACAAGAAAAGTTAAAAGGACACAACTAGCATAGGTATAAAATATAAGGAAGTGACTTTGTCTAAAATTTTAATTGAAAAAATAGAAAAATGGTCAAATTGATGCATAATGTGATCATGGAAGTGTATAGAAGAAATTGTGTGAGTCATAAAAAAATTATGTATATATAGATTATTTTTAGTCATGGAAAGATCAGTAAAAATGCTAAAATTAAGATAAATATAAAATAATCTCTTAAAATTACTAAAACGTGTGAAAATACTTAAAACGATATTATAAATTCATTTGTAAATTCTTATAAGAATAAAATAAGTTTTTATAGATAAAATATTAACTTGACCATAAACTAACAAGCTTATAAGGTAACTAGATAACAATTATCAAAACTATTCCTAAAATCATGAAAAATTCCAAATCCACCTATTTACCCATTTTCAACATAATTATAATTTGAAATAATTTTTAACACATATTTGATATAAGTTTTAGCAAACATATCTTACTTATATATTTTAAAAATAAAATATAAATGGGATAACAAAAAAAATTAAATTAAATCATAATGATCTTCAAGCCAAAATGATAAGAAAAGTATATCTATTTGTGAAATCATAATTACTACAAAATAATCCAAATTGATCTTCAAGCCATAAAATATCCTGCAATGATTTATGTAATTAATTACATATAAGATAACACATTTTAACATTATTATACATAATTAGGGCTCATTAGGAACAAAGTAATATACTTGTCTTCCATTAAATGACGTTATTAGGGTTAGAATTTAGAAAGGTTCAGGATTTCTTATCCCATGTTTCTTTTTATTTATTTAGGTACTAAAGTTCAATGTTTAAATGATCTTGGGTAAGAAAATGTGATATTTATCATATAATTGGTGCAAATATGAAATCATGAATAGGTGAGCATGATGTTAGGATTTTCAAGCTTAATATTAGTATCTACTACTAGGGTTTTATGTTATAAATGACATATGATCATGCTAATTGTTCTACAAAGTTGATAGTATGATTTGAATACTTCATGAAGCATTTTTCATGAAAATGAAACATGGTGTAGAGCTTTAGCCTTGAGTTGAGATTTTCATGCTTAGGCATGGTGTGAATCTAATAATAATTTAGTGTTTAACACACTAGATCAATGTCTAAGTGGGAAAAATGGTTTGTATGCATGAAATGGTAGCTTAATATGGAGTACAAGTGCATGAGTTAGCCTCAACTCCTCTACATTTCATTTGTTATTTGTCCACCATTTTTGTTTGATAGAGATTTGTGCAACATATAAAACCTCTTGCAACCTTATCTTTGGTGTGGTCTTAATGTGTCATGCAACTTAGCTTTTGGTTTGTCAAAAATTCATGTATATCACCCATTTTTGAATGAAATTCTTAAGCAAACCCAGCCCCCATCCACAACATCACCTTACAGAGTAACCATCACCTCACCCAGTTTACCATAGCTACTTAAAATTCTCACACTCAATGCCCCATATCACCATGAACTATCCATGTGCACCACCCCTTAATTATACGAAAAACTCATGCTACAACTACACCAAACACATTAAAAACTCATGTTGCAACTATCCCAAATACAGAAAAACCTCATGCCACTCCACCACACCTACATTATCCCTTAATTTTGAATCCCCCTCTATCAATGTGAGGAGAAAATTAGTACCCCTAGATGTGTGAGTATCTCATGCAACTCCCCTTGGTTACATGTCTTGTGTAGAGTTTTATTTGCTTTAATTTTTTTTCTTTTTCCACGCTCCTTCACCTTATCGTTTCCTTGGTTATTTTTCTAAGTTTTAATTATGTATTATTATTGATTATTAGTTTATTTTATTGTTTTCTCATAGGAGGAATCTTTGATTATACTTGCCAAGATATTAGATGTATATTTTTATAATGGTACATGTCATAGTTAAGGTTATTGTATGCTATGTGTATTTTGTGGGAAACCACATCATTGGTATTATTATGATGATAATTTCCTATTTTTTAATGTTGTAATAAGATGATGTGGTATTGAATAAATGGAAAGGGAGTAATATGTGAAGAGTATAAGCTTATATGTTATTTTGTGGTAAGTCCCATTTTAAAATCCTAAGCGTGTAGTATTACCGTAATCCCCCGAAAATTTTAAAAGCCTATAATTTAATAAATCACTTTTATTAGGGATAATTTAACTCTTAAACTTATTTAATTTAATTACGTTGAGGATTTTGCCTTTTAAATTTATTTAACTTAATTATTTTGGGGGTTTTAAGTATACCAAATTAGATGTGAGTATTTAATAAATTAAAATAATGAAATTACTATTTTATCATACTCATTTTATTTAAATAAGGTTTAAACCAATATTTTTTCTAAAATCTACCTTTTTAAACTAATATAATTAGATATATTAAGATAAATTACTAAAATTTTAATTATCTACCAAAAATACTATAACTCACCCCATAAGTCATATTAATTATTTTCCTTAATCCCTTTTTCTCCCTTATTTTCCTTTTCTCTTTTCTCTTCCCCCCTCTCCTTCCTCCTTTCACTCCCCCATTTCCCCGATTGGGCCAACCCACCGGCCCAGGTCGGTTCTCTCCCTTTCCCCCCATCTCGCATGCAGGCCTGGCCTGCTTCTCCTTCGCCGAACCGCCCGGCCGATTCTGTTTCTTTTCTCCCCTGGACCGACTGGTCCAGCCCCTTTCCCTTTTCTTCTTCCTCCCGCGCCAGCCCTACAACACGCCGCCTGCGCCGACCTCTTGTCTGCGCCG
This sequence comes from Tamarix chinensis, assembly GCA_030549775.1. Taxonomy (NCBI): domain Eukaryota; kingdom Viridiplantae; phylum Streptophyta; class Magnoliopsida; order Caryophyllales; family Tamaricaceae; genus Tamarix; species Tamarix chinensis. The sequence goes on along the minus strand of CM060173.1, from coordinate 23,621,630 downwards.
CCTACGTCACCGCCTTCCCCTTTTCTGCCCTGCCAGCCACCCTTCCTTGACCAGTCGACACCCCCCCCCATCACTCCTAGGTCGCCCCGCACCTTTTCTCTTCTTTTCCCGACCAGCCTACAGGTCTGCCATGGCAGACCTACGTCGGCCTGCCACCGCCGGTCGGGGTGCCCCAAACCGCCATCTGACCTGTCCTCCCTTGTCCCCTCTCTCGATTTTCCCCATTTTGAGCCTATAAATAACCCCCAAGGACCCAGCTTCGGGGGTTTTCGAATCAAAAACCCAGAAGTCACCCCTTGCGCCGCCCCCTCTTCAAATCGCCACCCCGTCGCCGCCGCCCATCTCCGCCGCTCGATCCACCCCCGAAACCCTTCCTTGCATCACCCTCCACCTACCCAAGCCTCCCTCACCCCTCGGTTTGCTCTACACGCGCCACCCCAGGCGTGCAAAGCACCCTTCCCAACCAAGCTAACCCCCAAATCCCGCCACCCTTCGCACCACCGCCCACTGCCGTGCCGCCACTCCCAGCACTCCCTCTACCTCCTAAAACCACCAAGGGAGCTTCCCCAACCTCCCTCGACCTTCTTTTTCCCCTACCAAACCCTCCTTTCCCTTCCTTTCCCCTCTACCACTTCTCCACCTTCCTCCTCCCCCCAACGCCGCCGCTGCCGTGCGCCGTGCACCGCCACCTGTGCCACCAACACCCCTAGGTGGTCCTCTAAACTCCCCAACCTCTAATCCCCTGTTGTACAAATATTAATTATTTTAGAAGTATTATTAGTATTATTATTAATGTTATTATTATTATTATTAGTATTATTATTATTATTCAACCTAACCTTGAGTTATTTATAATTGCTAGGAATAATATTATGAGTGACCTATGACTTTAGTATTATTAATTTTAACATCCTTATTGTTATTCTTAATAATGTTACTATTACCATTATTATCATGGTTAATTTTATTATTACCATCTTGGTTCCTTATCACTACTAGTAATATATTATATAGCACTAACCATACTATCACTACTACTATCACCATTATTAGTAACATTGAACTACTACCGTTAATAATAAATATTAATATGATTTCTAGTAAACTATTGTAGCTATTAAGACCTACTTTTGTTAGTAGTAGCCGAATTAGCCACCTTAAGAATGATGTCCATACCCTTACTTATAAAAGTAATGTTTTAGTTTAGCCCTAAAGGCAAGTTAAAGATAAGAGTAAGGTAGAAGATTAGTGTTTGGTTAGAGGAAAATTAACCTCTACTGTTCCCCTCTTATAGGCGAATCAAGTCGATATCCGGAGGAGGCATAGGAGCGTGCTCCAAGACCGGTGTCATATTAGTTAAGGACGAAGCTATGGCCTTGTGCTCTGTGTGATATAATGTGTCGGTGAATGATGAGCATGCCATGTTGATGTGTATTATGCATGTGTTATGAATAACCTGTTTTGTGTAGCGCAGCGTGGATCATGAGGTATGTTGTGTGTGCCTTATGTTATACGTGTATGACATGTTCCATGTTTGATGTTGATGTGGATGATGTGACTTGTTATGGCCCTCTAGGACATCCATGCTAGGGTTTTGGGTAGCATGAAATGATAATAAAAGAACAACGGGGAAGTGGATGTTGAGAATGTTGCATGGGGGAATTAGACCTTGCATGGGCATGATTCTTATGTGTGAAAAGTTGATTTGGGTTGTAAGTAAGAGCTTGGGAGAGTCTTGGAGTAATTGGGAACTTGGTATGGAAAATAGTACGTAAGTTGGTGCATAAGCGACCTTATTAGGGTTTTGGGTATAAGTGGGGGTTGGAGAGTCTGCATGGAGTGTTTAAATTAAGCATGGGAATGAATCTTACGTGAGGAAAGTGGATTTGAGAAGTAAATAAGATAATGTCGAAGTTACGGGTCCATTGGAGACTTGGGTGCAAAATTTCACGTGGGTCGGTGTAAGAGTGTCTAAGGGACCCAATTAGGGTTTTGAGAGAAAATGAGGAATTTGAAGGGTACAAGGGTAAAAATGATTAGGGAAGGATGGATTATGGGGTTGAGAGTGAGAATTCACTTACATAAAGGATGAGTATGGGTTTCTAAATGAGAGAAGAGGTTTTGGGGTGAAAGAGGGAGGTCACTTGTTGAGGAAGTAAAGTGCTAGGGTTTGGCCTGGTCAACTAGGGTCATGGATGGTCAACTAGGGTCTGTCGGTCACATGTAAACTAGGGAGATAAAGTATTACATTTGGGGAATTTCCTAATAAAAATGAGGTGAGAGATAGAGAACAAAGTAACGTTTGGGTAAGTAAGAAAGAGTTGGGCCACATAGGTCCGATTAGGGCCTCCGAGGAGGAACCCTAGAGGGATGAGGACATGCGGAGACGATATCATATGTGTTGGGATGGCCTATATCCTTGGAGTTTGTGTCTTACTATATGCTACTTTGCCTAAGTCTACGGGGGATGGATGCCGGGTGCAAGAAGAGGTACGGGTCTCAAAATATGGGACGGTCCCTTTGGAGGGGAAAGTAGTAGGGTATTAATCGCATGCATGTCAAGGGTGTTGTGTGATTCAATAATACACGGATAAGACACTAATAACGTAAAGCGAAAGACTGTTGTGCCGAGCCCAGTCCGATCCACCGGTTAGAATAGTGGTCAGAGGCGTTCTGCCCTGTGTGTTTCGTTCCGGTCCACCGGCTATAATAGTGGTCAGAGGTGTTCTGCCCTGTGTGTTTCGTTCCGGTCCACCGGCTATAATAGTGGTTAGAGGCGTTCTGCCCTGTGCGTTTCGTTCCGGCCCACCGGCTACAATAGTGGTCAGAGGCGTTCTACCCTGTGTGTTTATTTCCGGTCCACCGGCTATAATAGTGGGGGCCTCGGCTCGATAGACCCAAAGTAAATAAGTTAAACCACGGGATAAATACTAAGTACTTATAGTGGAATACCATGTGAGGCGGGGCTAGTCCGATCCACCGGTAAGAATAGTGGTCAGAGGCGTCCTGCCCTGTGTTTTTATTTCCGGTCCACCGGCTATAATAGTGGGGTCCCTGTGCTCACATGGATTATTGAAGAATGTGGGAAATGGACTTATTATCATTCATGAGAATAAAGAATAAGTCACCAGAAAAGTATTCGGACCTTATCTTGCAGGTTATCGCATGTTGTCTATATGATTGTGCTATGTGTGCTATGTGGTATGATTGTATATTTGGCCTTAGCGCACCAGCGCCCTTACTCAGTATTGGACCCGTACTGATACTACCTTGATTGAATGGGTCCTGTGATGATCCACCGATGGTGGGGAGCAGACCTCCTATGCAGGTTTGATCGGTTAATAATTTGGGGTGGAAGGCTTGGCTTGAGTGAGTAGGCGATCGGGATATTGGTCCCTTGGGATCTAATTTATTTAGCTATATTTTGTACTATGCTTCTTGTTTTGAAACCGTACTCTTAAGTTGTAATCTTAACGATATTTTAACTATTGTTGACTCGTGGTTTTCGTGAATGGTCTATGTTAACTATGGACCTAAGTTTTGATGACTCTTACATAACGATTGTTTAGTTTAGCCTTAGCACTTAGTATCGGAACGGTAGGAGTGAACCGGTCTGGTACTAAGTGTGGCGGTAATACCCCCAAGTTTACGGTTTTAATTCTTTCGCTTCCGCTAAACCTTTTTATTTAAACAAAATTTTTCAGTAGTAAATTTGGGGGTGTTACAAGTTGGTATTAGAGCTTTTGGTTGTTGAGAATCGGGTTTCGGTTAAAGATTCGTTCATCACGATCCTAAATGTTTTTAACTTAAAACGTGTTTAGCTTCTTTCGAGTGAATTTTAAATCCAGATTAGCTTGTGAGGATAGTGTGATTGGGTAGTATAAGTGGCCTTGTGATTTGCTATTGTAATTATGTCTTTGAATATGGTTCCTTGTTATTTGACATGCTTGACTTGTGTTAACTTTGAATTTTATGTGTCGTAGTTATTATCATTTTGTAATTAGTTTTCTCTTAAGGGGGTAGTGACCCCACTAGGTTAACCCTAGTCTTGTAGGTTTAGTGGATTAAAAGCCTTAAAGTATACCCTGCCGGATATAGTGTGAAGTGACATAAATTTTAATCTATCTTGGTTGAGTAATTTCACTTTTCGGAGTTGTAAGAAATTTAGGGTTGTAACCCTAATAGTGATGTTTAAATAGACGTATTAATTTCAATTGGGAGAAACCTAGTATTGTGATAATGATAATGATAATGTTGAGGTTCAGATTGAGGTGCTCGGGTTCGCAAACAGAGTGTAGGGTGCCTAATTTACCCTAGTGATTTTAATGATGTCATATAACTTTCATTATTTGTTTATCCCTAATTTTCGTTGATTAGCATTCAAGCATAGGTTGCTACAGTAGTGGCATTTTCAAATTTAAGTGTTTAAACTATCATGGTTATAGCGTAGATTAGAGAGCTGGTTAGTAAAGTGTTTTGGGTTAAGAATATCCTTTGACCTTGGTATATGTGGTTGGTGTGTAAGAGGACCTTTATTGAGTTGTTGAGCCAAGTGTTAGCCTTGTTTCTTGAACGATGTCATAGAGATAACTCATTTTGTAAGGTTTTATGTGCGTATTATGCATTGGTCGTGTTATTGGAATTGTGTTATCTTTAGAACTTTCGTTCCATTATTCTACTTGAACTTCATGACATACTTTTTACTATTTTCATTATTATTGTTATTATTATTATTTTCATCTTTTGTAAGACCTTACTTTAAAGGATACATTTTTGTAACTTATTTTGACTTTAAGTATGTACTTCTTCCTTGTTGGATTCCATTATATTTGTTTTGCTGAGCATCAATTCTCCTTCTTTTATTTCACCTCTTACGCCTTGCTTGATCCAACTTTACTTGATTTAGTTTTGTAAACATCGTTTTACCTTTCTTCGGAATTACTTTTAACCTATTTACTTTGGTAAATGTTTTATTCTATTGTTTTGTCAAGTTTCCACTACTTAGGTTTTCTTGAACTTCGGGGACGAAGTTCCTTTGTAAGAGGGTAGTGATGTAATACCCTATATTTTTAAAATCCAAATTTATTAAATTTAATGATTTTATTAGCGTAATGTGATTTAAACAATTGGCGCTATACCACTCCATTCTACCAAAATAGAATAGTGGCTAGAAGAATTTTACCCTAGGGTTGTGTATTATTGATACTTTTCCAATAATTGTTAATGGTGGGTTTCCTAAAATCAATATAAATACGAATCTGGATTATGATTATCTCAAATGATTAATAATAGATAAGATATTAATCATTTAGAAAGAAATATCACATAAGTTCGGACCAGTGGTATATATCTATTCTATCGAATGAGAATAGTGGTCAGAAACGTCATACTTTGGAGTATTACAAGTCAGTTCCATTAGCGATAATAGTGGCAAAGAGTGCTTTACACTAGGGTTTTATATTGTTAATATTATCCCACCTCTTATGAATAGTGGGGTTATTGAATTCAAAATGAATAAGAATATATATTTTGATTATGTCTTGTAATGGGTTTCTAGAATTTCTTCTTATTGTGCATCATATTATGTTTACTTCTATGTATGATTATTCTTCTATATGACCTTATACATCTTATGTAACCCTACTAGGGTTGTATTGTTCCCTTAATCAATATGTAACATACTAAGCATCCTTTTTATAGTTCTTCTCATTCCTTTGTGTTGATATTGTCTTGTTTTGCATATGAATGTTAATACTACTCTTAATGTGTTTGCATTCTGATTGTATATAATCAAATTGGTATGAGCTATGGTTATCTAGATATCTCTATCTCTCTATGGAATCTTAGTACTTTATTTTCATTATACATATTTCCTTATCTCTTATTCATATCATGTATGATAGTAGAATCAAGTTTTTCCCACGCCTGATTCCTAGGCATGAGGTTAATTTTTCCTTGCAGCTAACATAGACTAGGTATAGGAAGTGCCTCTTCTATTATAAATGTGATGTAGCGCCCTTGCATTTTGTGTTTTGGCTTCAAAAATTAACTCTTTAAAACAAAATTCTTAAGTTCTGAATATGGGGTACTATAGGTGATATCATGGATTTTGGTTTTTGAGAATCATGTTTTGATTACAAACTCATATTTCATGATATTAAGTTTCTAAAAAAATTCTAACTCTTTTAAAATCTGGATTGATCTTATACATAATCAAGATATAGGTAACATTGGCGGTTGTGTTGCTTGATCTTATGTACTTAGTATGTTAAGATTTTCCCTAACATGGTTTTGGTGTTGTAGTTCATGAAGAATAAACTACACATACCTACCGCATCATGAATCATGGTGATTTAGTGTAACTATTAACATGATATTTGCTTAGGATTTGGAATATCATTGTATCTATAAATTAAGTCACATTGAGAATATATGTATGAAGATATGAATGTAATACCTTTCCAAATAGTTATGGTTAAGATAGCCTTGAAGATAGATCAGACTCTCAAAATTTGTAGCCAGTGATTGTAGAAGATCCCTTCTGCACTTGTGCTATAGGAGCACTTGCGATGTGACGATGTAATTTTAGTGGGTCATTCAAATACAAGACTACTTATAGAGGAGTATATCCCCTACTATCACAAAGAATTTTATCATTGAGATGTTTGCTTCAATGAGATCACACCTTAGATGAGCACGTGGTACCGTCCATATAGCCATAAGCTCTCAAAGTCAGTTATGAAGTGTTGCTATAAAAGTCATCAACTCAACAAGGATAAGATTATTAAGAAGAAAAGGGTGACCCTATGGTTTTCTTTAGATCATGACACATCTAGCCTAGGATCCCATTCTTCTCTTCGTGTCTAAAATGTGCATGGAATTCTCACTTAGCCCTATTTTTATCTTGGCTTAGACACACTTCAAATTAGGGTTTGTAGTCCATGGTTTTTATGTGATTTTTTTTCTTCTATTATACATATTTACCCTATCCACATTTTTGCCCATTACCCCCTTCTTCTTAGTTTCGTGAAGTTCTAAACACATCAAAGACCTTTTTTAAGGTGGTAGTACCTTAATTTATCAACCTTGATTCCTTATAATATTTTCCTTATAATCTTAGAGATCACCTCTAATTCTTCTCACTCAACCTTTACTCTTGTTGACCATTGCAATTATGACCACTTGTCTAATATTTGTAACCCCTTAACCTATTGTATCCTTGTGTTCTTGAAGAAATACACTATATATCCCTCTAGTGTGATTAGACCCAACGAGATTTAACTCGATAATTGATTATCCTATGAGAAGATGCCCTTGTGTATTCTTATAACCAAGGTATGATGGACCCATACAAGGCTAGTTCCACTTGTGAAGATCCTATGGAGTTTCCATAGATTAGAGAAGGTGACATGGAATACAAAGAAGGACATGGATGAGACACATCCTATGCTCTTCAACACAAGTGTGTTAGGTTTTGGGGTTCTTTTTCTTGTGAGGGTGTAGTAGCCCGATTGTGTAGTGTCAAGTCCCGTACACTTTACCACCAAGATCAAATTTCCATACATCATTTTTTTTCTCTTCTTCTTTGACCTTTAGTTGTTAACTTTGAGGATCAAGTCTCTTTTAAATGTATAATGATGTAATACCAAAAATTTTATCTAAATCAATTCATAAGTAATTAATATTTTTGCCTAATACTAATCTTGGATAACCAATATTTTAATCTTACTCTAATTCTTTAATCCTAAACCTAAACCTAATTTTAACCCTAGCTAAAGGTGACTAATATTTTAACCTACCCATTATCCTAGATGAATGTTAAATTATATTTTACTTTGATTCTATAATCTTAAATATAAACATAATTATAATCTACATGATAAAATTATTTTTCCTTTCCCTTTCCCTTTTTCTTTCTCTGTTTTTTATTTTATATTTGCCTATTTTTCCTTCTCCTCATCCCAAAATCCCTTTTCCTTCTCCCCTTCTAGCTATGTAACACCCCTTCGCATGGTTTTCTTTTTATTTCCCTTCCTAGGCTCTATGTTACACTACAATTGTCATATACTTACCCTCTTCCCACCCTCTACTCTACAACCTAGCTTGCACCTCTAGTTATACCCTATCATCATCTTTTTCCAAGATTTCTATGAGGGAAAACCCACCCAAAACCATACCTTGATCTTACAAATTCTATCATTCCTCCTAATTTCACACCCTCACACCCATTCCTTCTATAAATACCCCTATCTCCATTTTTGTACTTAACTTTACATTTCATACAACTGTCTATAGGCACCCTCTTTCTCCTCTCAACTCCTTAACAATTCATTCATTATTCATCTATCATTTTCTATCAATAGAGCTTTATGTAAGATATACAACCTCTTGCAACCCTACCTTTGCACCATCAAAGCCTCAATGAACTCAATATTTTATGTGTCAAAAACCTATGTAGATCACACTTGGATGCATTAACTTCTCATGCAAATCAATCCCCATATGCGGTATCACCTCACACAAGAACTATCACCTCACAAAACCTACCTTATCTACATCAATGCCCCTTATCTACATGAACTAATCATGAATACCACCTTCTAATTGCACTATAAACTCACATTGCAACTACCGCAAACACCCCATAAACTCATGCTACAACTATAACACCCCAAAATTTACTACTAAATTTTTTTATTTTTAGATAAAGCATAATATCAAAATAAACGGGTGCTAGCACCATAATTAATGTAATTATGGCTTACCATATTATTCTTATGTTAATCACAAGGAAAAAAAATAGAATACAAACATGATAATTAGAAAATGAGAGAAAGCTCATAAAATGAATATCGTTTGAGATTAACTTTGAGTATAATATCCAAAGATATAGACAAAAGTGATACCACAAACTTAAGAGTCCCAAAATACATTTGGGTAAAACTATTACCTAGATAATGACTCTAAGCCCAAAATCCCTAATACAAAAGTCACTATACACTACATAAAGCATCGTATACTAGAAATTCATCAATTAGGTCTTGATAAACCAATACATAGACATCCATGTTATATGCTCGTGGAAATGAACATCACTAATGAAAAGGATAGTTAATACGCTATGTGCTGATTAATATTATAATATAGTCGAGTAAGGGGTTCAAATAATTACATACATTCATATCAAAAAATAAGCACACATGCAAGATACATAAAACACTATAAGGTAATAACTAGTTCTACACTCATTATTGGATAGAACATATTTCATTCTTTTATTTATATTGAGTTCAAGGATCCCACTATTCTTAATTATGTGCAATCGAATAAAGTACCTCTCAAGGACAACACACTAAGATACTATAATTATCTAGTGGACTAGATCCAATATATACTAGAGAAAAACACTCCTGACAACTATTATTAAATAATTAGAATGGTTTGAAACACATCATAAGGAAAACACACTTAAACCACTATTATTGTCTAGTGGAAAGGACACAACACCTAGGTACCGGCTCATGTAATCTTTCAATTTAAATAATTAGTTTCTTATACATCAATTAAATTTTCTCAAGTTATGTTCTCATTCACTTTGAGTTTAGATCCATCATTCTTAATTTGGTGGAATAGATTAATGCACTATTACTATCATTTAATGGAATGGACCCATAAAATAACTCGACTTAATTCACATAATATTTCAATTTAAATGATTAATGTATAAATCATGATTATTTTTAAAAGTTATAAAACATAATTGTAGCAAGTAAAGCACAACATATAGGTATCTAGACCGTTCTCAAGAATTATGTCCATATACTTTCTAAGAAACCTTAATTTCATATTTTAGGCATAACTTCTTTAATATTTCTATTTCATCCACAAAACATAGTGTCTTTTCCTCAAATATTGTTTTATTAACATACCCAAAAATCAAGACATAACTATAAGTTCTTACACATACAATAACAACTCTATCTCAAGAATTACTATTCATAAGGCTTATAAAACTCTAATTTCACAAGTACGTTATAACTTTTCCTATAAGATTACTTTTATTACTAAATTCAATATACATTCCTAAATTATCGTTATTAATAAAATATCAAGAAAATTGTAGTCTAACTCTATGTTTCACACACACAATAATAACATTGCCATTTTGGGTAACTATTCCCAAATTAAGTTATTTTCTCATTTTGTGGAACTTATGGCATTTTATATTAACTCCAAACATTTCACTCTATATTCTTATCATATTTTGACCCATATAACACATTAATATATCAAAATTTCTGTAAGAAATCCATACGAACTAAAATGCCCTTAGAGGTAACCAAAAGTCCTTATTTCATGAAAATCTTATATGCTTGGTATCATTATTTCCCAAACCTCCATTTATCACCATACACCTTAAATAATCATTTCTCTCATATAATATTTATTCAACCCACAATGAAATAATATATATCATACTGATTCTCTTAGGATTTTTAATATAGAAACAATTAGAACGATACCACACACTTCTCATCTTCCTACTTTTCAGCATAGAGTATCATATTACTGCCTCATAATATTGATCTGATGTGGTTTTTATCAAAGTAACGGAAGGTTGGATCCAAATTTGTATTAGAAGCTGTCACCCACGATCTAATGCAAAAAGAATGAAGTGATTTGGTGGATTATAAACGAAGAAATTGATGTTACAAGATGAAGGTGTTTCAACAGATTTGAAGGTGTTCAAATGTGTCGTGTGAAGATAGATTTGAGGAAGGATTAATCCCGGATTTTCCTTGCTCAATACAGACCCAAAAGGGAGGATTAGACTTTATCTCTCTTGCTCAAAGTTTTATCAAAATTCTTATTATTCATTCTATTCAGTTCTCTATACAAATTTTGTGCACAAAAGGTATATATAGGAGAAGGGAGACTCGGTGGTGAGCTAGCTTAAACCAACTGAGTTTTCCTTCTTAATTCAGCCCATTAATCATGGTTGAATTAAGCTCATATTAACCTTAATCCAAAGCATAATATCATTGGTTAAATGATACTAAGGATTAATATTACAAAGCTATATAATAGACTAAGATACATACATGAAATTATAGCCATACCCTAACTTACATAAAATATACTTAGGGTTAGGGTTTACAACAAGTTTTTAAAAATAATGAATATCATCACTCTATCTCTTGTTGTAATGTATCATCCCATGTATGTCATAGTCTTGCATGCCTTGGAATACTTGTACACATCAATGTGTATGAACATCATCTTCTTGCAAATATGTAACATACCTACAAGAATAACTTGAATGGTTTTTAATGTCAAGCATATTAGAATTATCAAGAATATTTAACATGATAGGCTCCAATATTATGAAAGCTAAATCATCTTTCTTACCTTGAGGATTAGAATGAATATGACAATCATTATGTTCAATGGATGCTCCTGCATCATACTCCCCAAGTTGAAAAGAATTTGCCCTCAAATTTTCATCAGAATAATATGGAGACAAATCACCAACATTAAAATTTCTTGAAATTCCACCATAAGAATCTGGAAGTTCAAGTTCATAAGCATTATCTTCAAAATTCCTAATTATTTTAAATGGACCATCGGCTCATGGCATTAGCTTGTTTTTACGTAAATTAGGAAATCTCTCTTTACGTAAATGTAACCAAACTAAGTCACCAGGAGAAAACACATAAGAGTTTCTATGCTTATTCGCTTGAGCTTTATACTTGGCATTAGATTTTTCAATATGATTTTTGATTTTCTCATGAAGTTGTTGAAAAAATTTGATTCTCTCTTTAGCCTCATAGTTTTGCAATACACGTTTTTTCAACAGAATCATGTTAATAGGCATGTTAGGATTCACACCATACACACTAAACATATTCCATAATTTTTTCCAAAAATAAGTCATAAACTTGACATAAGCAGTATTTGGATGAATTATACAAAATCTCATATTTTATTTCATAAATCCTTTATCTATAAGCTCTTGTATTTGTCTTTGCAATTCCTTAACTTCTTCTGGGTTACATCTATAAGCCGGTTTATTAGGGATAGACATACTAGGAACAAGATGAATAGCATGTTCTATACCTTTTTTAAGTGGTAATCCAGGAGGTAAGTCATCAGGAAATACATCATTATACTCATCAAGAAACTTAATCAAATTAGGATCTTTAAGTTGTTGTTTTTCAGGTTTAGAATCTTTAGAAACTAGAGCATAACAAATTCCTTCTTCTTTTATACATTTGTCCATAGCCTTTTCATGTAAAAATAATTTCTTTTTATCATCACTCAAGGGCATATGATCATATAAAGAAGGTTTGAGCCTATACAAATGTTTTTTCCTTTTTCACCACATATTCATTAGTTACCCCATCATGAATTGCTTTTCTATCAAATTTCCATGGTCTACCCAAAAGTAATCCACAAGCATCCATAGGTAAAACATCACATAGAACTTCATCATGATAGTCTCTAATAGAAAATGTGATTAAAGCTCTTTTGTTTACTTTAGCTCCTTTATCCTTGTTTAACCATTGTAAAGAATAGGGTTTAGGATGATTAGTAGTTTCCAAACCAAGTTTCTTAACCATTGCCTCACTAGCAACATTAGTACATGAACCACTATCAATTATAAGTCTACAAACTGTATCACCTATTTTACACTTAGTTTTAAAAATCTTTTCTCTTTGAGTAGGTGTAATACTAGGTTGTATTTGCAAGACTCTTTGAATTACAAAGCAGGGGTTTCCTTCTTCTTCTTCCATAGTTAATATTTCATTAGAAGATTCAACTCCTAATTCATCATCACTACATGGTTCCATGTTTTCTATTTCATGTAAGGTTAAGGCTCTTTGGTTAGGACAATCTCTAGCAAAATATCCATATCCTTTACATTTGAAACATTGTTTATTAGCCATTTCAACCACCTTATTTTTACCTTTATCAACTTTTTTATTCTTTTTATCATATGAAAATGTCGATTTAGGTGTAAAGGTGTTAGAATAGGGTTTAGTCGAAGTAGAAGCATTAGACTTAACATAGGCTTTAGTTGTCTTGGTTTGTCTTTCAATCTTCATAGCCAATTTTATCAATTCATTAAGAGAGTCATAAGAGTACATACCAACCTTTTCTCTTATTAAGTTATTCAAGCCACCTAAGTATCTAGCACATCTTTGTTCCTTTCTTTCATGAACATCACAAATAAGGGCTAGTCTTTCAAACTCTCTAGTGTATTCTTCTACACTATATAAGCCTTGCCTTAGAGTAGTCATCTTAACATACATATCTTGTTCATAGTCTCTAGGCACAAATTTCTTTCTTAAGTGCTTTTTAAGTTTTTCCTAATATTTGATTTTAGACTTCTCTTGTCTTTCTCTAGTTCGCTTTAAGTTATCATACCAAATTCGAGCAAACTTTTTGAACTTTAGAGTAGCTAATTTGCACTTTCTATCATCATCATATTCTCTAAACTCAAAAATAGCTTCAATCTCATGAAACCATTCAAAAAATGACTCCATATTCAAATCACCATAAAATTCAGGAAGTTCAAGTTTTATACCTTGATCTTCATGGTGTGGATTTCTTACATGGAATGTAGTTGGTCTTCTTTGGTTGCTTGAGCCAAAAGAATTTTTCTCCTATTCTCCATCTTCATGATGATAAATATTGAAATGTCCACGTCCATTATTGGCATGGTAAATCGGCTTCATTTTCCCTTCCACACTATCATGTGTGGTTTCCAGTCGAGGTTGCCATGGTTTATACTTCTCTTGGTCGGCCAACTTTGCTTCTACACTTTGGAGTTGATGTTGTAGTGTGTTTTGAGTCTGTATTTGGGCATCCATGCGTGTGATGAGGCCTTTGATGGACTCAACCAGGGCACGCACCTCTTCACTAGCCATGGTGAAGGTTGACACACAACCTTTCTTGATGCACACAATATATCTTCCACAAATGTAGGTGCTGGAGTTGTTTTGCCTACAACCAAACAAAGCACAAACCAATTTCTAATTCTAAAGAAAATATCAAACACTACCTATAATCTTTATCTAGGCACAAAGGAGATCTTTAAGCCTCAATAATAGCCACTGCACGCAGGTACAAACAAACAATGAAAGATTAGTAATAATAGGTGTGAAAATGATTCACATAAAATCATAGAACATGTTTCTATGTTATCAATAAAATCGTGTCTTCCAGTGGGATTTTCGTGTTGAAGTCTGCATAGAAAATGTATAGAAGATTGAGAGGTAGATGATGGACTATTTTCTTGAGAGAAATTGATGAGAGATGAGTCGAATACACCGCCTGCAAGTTCCAGGTCAGTTTCGGGCTTCACATAAAATCATAGAACATGTTTATGTATTTCAACAAAAACTTGTCTTCCAGTGGGAGATTCATGTTGACGTCTGCATAGAAAATGTAGAGGACATCCAGAGGTAGAAGATGGACTAATTTCTTGATAGAAATTGATGAGAAATGAATCGAATACATGGCCTGCAAGTTCCAGGTCTGTTTCGGGCGATTGAGAACTGTCTAGGGATGTTGAACACTTTGAAGCTTTTCTTCTTGCTTGCACGAAGAGAACTTGAAGGGGGTTGTCATAAAATTTATCACACACTAATAGAGAGTAGAATACAATAGAAATAAAATGCTTAAGAGGCACACACAATCGTTGCAACCAGACGAACCAAACTGGTGCTGCTGAAATTCAAACTTTGTTGGTAATTTATGTGAAAAGTTGAGGGAAAATGCAACAAGATCGTTGCAAGATTGCAAGATATTGAAGAAAGAACTTAAACAAAACTTAAAGAAGTTCATCAAGAATCAAGAATTGAAAGAAATGGTGGAGTATCCGTGGAGTTCTTGGTGAAAGAACACACCACGATTTCAGGTCGACAGAAATCAGCTTCGAACAAATGAAGCTCTGATACCAAAAATGATGTGGTTTTTTATCAAAGTAATGGAAGGTTGGATCAAAATTTGTATTAGAAGCTGTCACCAACGATCTAATGCAAAAAGAATGAAGTGATTTGGTGGATTATAAACGAAGAAATTGATGTTACAAGATGAAGGTGTTTCATCAGATTTGAAGGTGTTCAAATGTGTCGTGTGAAGATAGATTTGAGGAAGGATTAATCCCGGATTTTCCTTGCTCAATACAGACCCAAAAGGGAGGATTAGACTTTAGCTCTCTTGCTCAAAGTTTTATCAAAATTCTTATTATTCATTCTATTCAGTTCTCTATACAAATGTTGTGTACAAAAGGTATATATAGGAGAAGGGAGACTCGGTGGTGAGCTAGCTTAAACCAACCAAGTTTTCCTTCTTAATTCAGCCCATTAATCATGGTTGAATTAAGCCCATATTAACCTTAATCCAAAGCATAATATCATTGGTTAAATGATACTAAGGATTAATATTACAAAGCTATACAATATACTAAGATACATACATGAAATTATAGCCATACCCTAACTTACATAAAATATACTTAGGGTTAGGGTTTACAACAAGTTTATAAAAATAATGAATATCATCACTCTATCTCTTGTTGTAATGTATCATCCCATGCATGTCATAGTCTTGCATGCCTTGGAACACTTGTACACATCAATGTGTATGAACATCATCTTTTTGCAAATATGTAACATATCTACAAGAATAACTTGAATGGTTTTTAATGTCAAGCATATTAGAATTATCAAGAATATTTAACATGATAGGCTCCAATATTATGAAAGCTAAATCATCTTCCTTACCTTGAGGATTAGAATGAATATGACAATCATTATGTTCAATGGATGCTCCTGCATCATGATCAAAATTAAATAATCAACATAAGCACAGCCACACAATAATACACAAAATCATATATGGTATTTAATTTAGCACAAAGCACTAACTACATATAGTATCCTTACGAAATAAGGTACTAGTCTATAAACACATATCCTATCTTGCCTCATCTATAATACTAGGAATATATCCTAAGTGAAAATAATAAAATATCATTATAACTTAATGATATAATTATGGTAAAGTTAAGGTAATAAAGAGAAAAAGGATTGGAGAAAATCTGAAATGAGGCTCAAAGGTGTGGCTAGCAAAATTTTACATAACAAAGGAGGGAGAATGGTAACAAGTGCTAGAGACAATGGGTTGACAATAGAACAAGCTGTCACTTCAAGTGGTAGGGAAATAGAAAGGGAGGCCAAATATGGGGAAGGAGAAAAGGTGGAAGTGATCGAAGGAGTTGTGTAGGCTGTGTTAGTTTTGGCTTAGTGGAGGTGTTATTTCTGTGGTTGGTGTCGAGGGAATGGAGGGAGAAATGATAGTTTATGCCATTGCTAAGGAGTGGGGATCAGTAGAGGAGGCTAAAGAGGGTGGTTGGGCTGTAATGGAAATGGTTCGAGGTGGTGGGGGTGTTTTTGTGGAGCTTGCCCATGGTAGGGGTGAAGGAATGGTACGAAGGATGTCAAAGGCGGTGGATGGTAGAGAAAAGAGGAGGATTTGGTGGGAGTTATAGAAGAAAAAGGGTGATGGAATGGTATTTTTGGTCTGTGGTTGTTGTTTGGTTTTAGTGGAAGTGGCGGATGCTAATGACATTTTTAGTGATAATTTTCATGTATTGGTCATATAAGAGGGGTTATCAAAATCCATTTATGTAGTATATATATTGTTATACTATAGTCATCGGGCTTTTCCACTGGTCCCTATGGTTAGCCTTTCTAAGATTAGGAGTGACTTTATCATACAAATACAACAAAGAAATGAACGCTCAACAAGTAGGTTCTTAATTAATAAAAGGCAGTGGGTATTCACACAACTATCCCAATGTCTTCTATAAACGAGATTCCATAAATGTTTCCCAATCACACACACGCACTCAGTATACAAGTCTATATATACTAGCTAACTAGAGAAATAACACAAGCTAAAGCCATTCATCAATTGTATAGAGCTAGCTACAAAAACTGCAACATATCGATCCACGCATAAAAGAAAAGAAAAGAAAAGAAACAAATGGATAGCGAAATGATATATTGCCTTGCTCTTCTCTTATCCGTCTTCTTCCTCTGGTACACGTTCCTCTTCCACAAATCAAAGAGCAATGGAAAGAAACTCCCACCGAGCCCGCCTTCGCTCCCCGTAATAGGCCACCTCCACCTGTTAAAAGGCCCATACCATCGTGCCCTTGAATCCCTTTCCCAACGCTACGGCCCTATCCTTTTCCTTCGCTTCGGCCAACGACCTGTCCTAGTAGTCTCTTCACCATGGGCAGTCGAAGAGTGTTTCACTCGGAATGATATCACCCTTGCCAATCGTCCCAAGTTTATGTCTGGCCGGTACTTAGGCTACAATTTCTCCAACGTTATTTTTTCATCTTATGGGGACCATTGGCACAATCTACGTAAGGTTATGACGATTCAAGCCTTATCGTCTTACAAAATGGGACAATCATCTTGGATTAGACAAGAAGAGATTCAGTCCATGGTGCGAGACCTCATTCGCACAAAAACGAAGGTGAACTTGACCCACATGCTTCACCAGCTTTCTTGTAATATGATAATGAAGGTTCTGAATGGGGAACAATGGGATCCACAACGAAACGGCTTACTAACTCAAGTTGGCTTGTGGAACGTATGTGACTTTGTGCCTCTACTGAGATGGGTCAGGTATAATGGCCTGGAAAGAAATATAATGAAGCTGGGGAAATTAAGGGATGAATTTTTGCAAGGTTTGCTTGATGAAGTTCGCGAAAGGAGAAAGGAGAAGTTGGAGGAGGAAGATGGCGGAAGGACGAAGACGACAATGGTGGAACAATTATTGCGGTTGCAGCAGGCCGAACCAGAGAAATATACGGATGATATCCTTAAGGGACTAATGATGGTAAGTGAAAGTCTGAAAGTAATATTAGCTTATCTGGTAGGGCATGCATACGCCTCTATAATCTATCCATATGCGATAATTACGGTCAGAATTAAGGAGGGGGTAAGCGACGATAATCAAGAAATTAGTGCGTGTTAGGTATTCGCTATTGAATTTGGAAAATGCTAAAAACGAGTTAAAACGGTAAGGACGTCTCATCGATGTCAATAACCTATTTGGTAATAAATGCATTGGAAATGGGTAAGAAAATAGAAATCTATGTATAATCATATTATATGATTTGCTCCTTCTAATCCTATATTCATATATATTTTTAAGAGAGAGTTAAATATCTTACTTGTTTAATATATGAATCAAACATAAGAATTCGTAAGAAGAAAAAAACAGTACGCCATTCCCATTCCGGTGTTCCAAATAGATAAGTAATAAAATGTGGTGCTTTATTTATTTATTTATTTTACTTCCCTAGCTTACGATGACGAGCCTTTATTTAAGCACGTAAGCTCAAGATTGGTTCGACACAGGAACAGCAAGTTGATATTTATTTAGATAAGAAAAAGAAATAGTGAAAGACACACACACACACGCATTATAACTAACTAACGAACAGACGAACTAACTAATATGTGTATCTATATCTATATATATATATAAAAATAGAGTTGTGTAACAGATAATATAACATAATTTTTTTTGTCTAAATTATATTCATTATTATTAATCATAAATTATTGCTAACATATATTATTATTAATTATTGTTATTGCTAATTAATAAAATAGAATAATTAATATAACTATTTATTAATATAATGCGACTATTCATCTCCTATGTGTATTAAATGAATATAACTATTTATTTGCTACACATATGTCAAATAATTTAATTTTAATAAAGTATTAAATATATATTTTCTAATCAAATATTTTCTTAATTAATTATCTGAACATATGTAGAAAACAATTCATTTCCTATGTATTAATTGAATTATCAAACTATTCATTTCTTGTATAGTAATATATAAATAATTAATACACCAAAGTACATATTCATTTGCCAGCCAATGCATATAACTATTCATTTATTGTACATATGTCGAACAACTAATTTTAATAAAGTATATATCAAATATTTTCTAATCAAATATTTTTTTTAATTAATTACCTGATCATATGTAGTCAACTATCAATTTCCTATGTATTAATTGAATTGTCAAATTATTCATATCATACATATTAATATATAAATAATTGATAAATAATTAATACACCAAATAAAGTGCATAAACTAGTCGACCAACACATATGCATCTGCTGCCATTAATACAATGCAACTAGCAAATACATATAACTAATTTTAATGAAGTATTTTTTTTTCTTTTTTTTTAAGGTTAGATCAACATCAATTAAATATGATAATAATAATAATAATAACAATAATTGTTTATACTAATAATTTTATTATTTATTATTAATAATATGATTATTATTATTAATATAACTATAATAATTATAACTATTAATATCATTAAAAATAATATAATTGTTTATATAATTTTGATAATTACTATTATCATAATTTATAATATAATAATGATAATTATTATGATAATAATGATTAATAATATAATTATTATTAAAAAAATAATAGCAGAACGACAACATTTGTTATTATATAAAAACAGATTTGTTTGGCAGACAATATACAAACAAATTTTTCCGCCTAAACTATACCTATTATTATTAATCATATATTATCACTGCCATATATTATTACTAATTAATAAGGTCAAATAAATGATGAAATACTCCTACGTATTAATTGATTTGTCAGACTATTCATCTCCTACGCTACATAACAACAAAATGATATTCATCTCCTACATATTAATTGAGATATTCATCTATTGCACATATGTTGAACAACACATATTAATTAATAATTTTCTTAATTAATTATCTAAAAATATGCAGCCAATTATTCATCTCCTACATAGTAATTGAGTTGTAAAACTACTGAATATATAAATGTAACTATTTATCTGATGCACACATATATGTCGAACATCACATATTAATCAAGTATTTTCTTAATTAATTACTTGAACATATGCAACCAACTATTCAGCTCTTGCATATTAATTGAATTGTCAAACTAATGAACATATGAATACAACTATTCATCTCATGCGAACAACAAATTCATATAACTATTTATCTTCTGTCATTAATATAACACAACTATTCATATCGTACATACAACAAATATATATAATTATTCATCTGCTGCGCATATGTCGAACAATATATATTAATCAAGTATTTTATTAATTAATTACTTGAACATATACAACCAACTATTTATCTCCTGCGTATTAATTAAATTATTAAACTATTCATCTCTTATATAATAATATATAAATACTTAATACATCACCCGGCACGAAGACATGTAACTAGTTTCTTGGTTAAGGTTATGCTGACAGCTGGGACAGAGACTTCATCAAAGACAATGGAATGGGCAATGTGCCTCTTGCTCAGCCACCCGAAGATATTAAAAAAAGCCAGAGATGAAATCGACTCCTGCATCAACAAGGACCGCATAGTAGATGACTCGGATGTCTCGAAACTAGCCTACCTCCGATGTATCATTAATGAGACACTACGGCTCTACCCGGTAGCCCCACTTCTCTTGCCTCATTCCTCATCAGAAGAATGTACTGTCGGAGGCTACCACATTCCTGAAGGAACCATGCTTTTAGTGAATGCATGGGCACTGCACAGAAGCTCTAAGGGTTGGAAGGACCCGGATGAGTTCAGACCGGAAAGATTCATGGAGGGCGGTGGAGAGCGAGACGGGTTCAAGTTTATACCATTCGGTGCAGGAAGGAGGGTTTGTCCCGGTTCAAATGTAGCGATGAGGGTCATTATTTTGGTCTTGGCTGCATTAATTCAGTGCTTTGATTGGGAAAGGGTGGAGCCCGAGTGTGATATGACCGACAGAGAAATTGTGGTCAATATGTCTAAGGGTAAGCCCTTGGAGGTATTGTGTACTCCTCGTTCCGAAATGATCGATGTCATATCCGGTACGTAAGAATTACAAGTGGACTGGAAAGAAAGTAGAATAATGAGCGGTACTTTTTCTCATCTATAACTATTTTTGTGATCCAAAGAAGTTGATGTAATTTAGCTAGAAAGCATGCTGAGCTCATCAAACGTGTACTCTCCATTCACTATTAGAAATTCTCTCCTATCTTCATTCCTATCCGTATTACCAACTAATACGTTTACCTAAATCATCTTCCTTTTATAATGCAAATAAATTAGCCTATGGGGAATACGGAGTCATCATTCACTATAATGTCTACAAACAGATTTATTAATTTCCACACCAGTTTGGGCTAATTTAGGAAAAGCAGGATGCAAATCCATCTAAGACGTCCCATTTGTTATGATTCCAATTCATCACGTATATTCACGCATCAACACATTCATTAATCTTGGCACCTTAAGAATTATTAGTGAAAGAGTTTAATTCCCTGCTCCTTCTCATTGATTCATACGCCATATATATACACCAAAATATTACCTCCAGTAATACTACAATTAAGGCTACAGATAAGAATAATATCCTATAAAGGAGGTAACAAACTAAATCATAATATTATCTTAATATATATATAGTCCTATATTCTAGCACACCCCCACAGTCGTAGGGGGAGGAGAACGAATACTAAGACTGTCCCGAAAATCTTCAAATAATACAAGGGGCAACCCCTTCGTGAAGATATCAGCAATTTGATAACGTGAAGGCACATGATAAACTCGGACTTCACCTCTAGCAACTTTTTCACGAACAAAATGAATATCCATTTCGATATGTTTGGTGCGTTGATGTTGAACCGGGTTCCCCGAAAGATAAATCGCACTGACATTATCACAATAAACTAATGTGGCCTTCCGGATGGGACGTCCGAGCTCCAGTAGAAGGTTCCTAATCCAACAAGATTCTGAAACAACATTAGCAACACCCCGATATTCTGCTTCAGCGCTAGACCGGGAAAGTGTGGCTTGTCGTTTGGAGGACCAAGATATCAAATTATCACCCAAAAATACACAATACCCCGATGTCGAACAGCGAGTATCCGGACAGCCACCCCAATCAGCATCAGTATAAGACACAATACTAGAAACTGAGGATGGAGAAAGATGAAGACCAAGGTGTAAAGTCCCTTGCACATAGCGAATGATACGCTTAAGAGCATTCATATGGGCATCTGTCGGGTCATGCATATGAAGACAGACCTGCTGAACTGCATAAGAAATATCCAGTCTAGTAAATGTAAGGTACTGTAGGGCACCCGCCAAGCTACGATATAGTGAGGGATCGGAAAATGGCACGCCCGCTGTGGCACTCACCTTAGGCTTGGTGTCAACTGGAGTTTTGGAAGGCTTACATGAACTCATGCCGGCTCGGGCAATTATTTCGTCAGCATACTTACGTTGTGACAAGAACAATCCACCCTTGTGCCGAGTCACACGAATACCCAGAAAATAATTCAGATGTCCCAAATCCTTCATCGCAAACTCGGAGCTGAGATTTTCCATAAGACACCGAAGGAGGGAGATGGAGGAAGCAGTGAGGATAATATCATCAACATACACCAATAAGTACGCCATCTCGGAGCCATTCCGATAAATGAATAAGGAAGGATCAGACTTGCTGTTTGTGAACCCAATACCTGAGACAAAATCTGCAAATCTCTTGTACCATGCACGAGGAGCTTGCTTAAGCCCATACAAAGACTTCCGCAACAAACAGACATAGTCCGGATGGGTAGGGTCACGAAACCCCATAGGTTGATGCATGTAGATCGTCTCGTTGAGCTTCCCATGAAGGAATGCATTTTTCACGTCCAGCTGATGAAGAGGCCAGTTGCGAGAGAGAGCTAAACTGAGGACGATCCGGATAGTAGCTGGTTTGACCACTGGACTGAAAGTCTCTCCACAGTCAATGCCCACTCGTTGAGTTTTACCATCACCTACAAGACGGGCTTTGTGCCTCTCAAAAGAGCCATCAGACTTTTCTTTATGGGCAAAAATCCACATAGAACGAATAACATTCACATCAGGTGGACGGGGCACCAAATCCCACGTCTTATTTTTAATGAGAGCATTAAATTCTTCATCCATGGCCATTTTCCAATTCGGGTCACGAAGAGCAGCTAATGGGTTACGGGGAAGAGGGGACTTAGTAACCATGGAATGATAGGCGTGGTATTTCGGATTAGGTTTGCTAATACCATGCTGACTGCGAGTAACCGGTCTGTGGGACTGTAGTGGAGAGGTCTGATGGGAAGGGGCACCCTGGACCATCACAGAGGACAAGGGAGGAGGCTGTTGAACTGGGCCATGGATCGGTTGGGTTGGTGAAGGAGAGTGTGTTTGGGCTGAGACATTCCGGGTTGGGGCAGTGAGGTTATGAGGTTTCTGAAGATGGTGAATAGTATATGGTGACAATCCATTTTCCAAGAAATCATAGTCACCGTGTTGCGGATGATGAATTTTAGCAAAAGGAAAAACTGTCTCATCAAAAAGAACATGGCGACAAATAATAATTTTATTAGAAGACATATCAAAACACTTGTATCCTCGATGATCGGAAGGAAAACCCAAAAACACACATGGAGTAGACCGAGCTTGGAGCTTATTGATTTGAGTGGAGGGAAAAAGGGGATAACATAGACACCCAAAAACCCGAATATGTGAATATGAGGGATGGCGTTGATATAGTACTTGAAGAGGGGACTCATAGGCTAACAATTTATTTGGGAGAATATTAAGGAGGTAGGTTGCCATTTGAAGAGCATGATGCCAAAATGATGGGGGGATCGATGCATGATGAAGAAGAGTGCGGATGATATTATTAATGGATCGAATCTTTCTCTCTGCTGTGCCATTTTGAGGCGAAGTGTGAGGACAAGAGAAACGAAAGGAAGTGCCATTAGACGCACAAAGTTGTCGAAATGGGGTATTATCGAATTCGCGGCCATTGTCACATTGAATATTTTTAATGGTCCGCTCAAACTGAGTGCGAATGTGTTTGTGGAATTTGGTAAAGATAGAGAATACATGGGATTTGGATGCAATGGGAAAGGTCCATAAATATTTTGAGTGATCATCCAAAAATAACACATAGTAACGATGTCCCGAACCACTCATCACCGGAGATGTCCAAAGATCGCTATGAATAATATCAAATGGCATATATGTGATAGATGAGGAAGTAACAAATGGCAATTTAATATGTTTCCCAAGAACACAAGATTGACACATAGTAGTTTTAGAAATACTAGTACAGTCGATTAAATTATTTTGCCTAAGAGAGTTCAAAATAGAAGGTCCCGGATGTCCCAATCGATCATGCCAAATGGAAGAAGCTAAGAAAGCTGAGGGTGACACGGTGGTAGACATGCTGATGTTGATAGGATAAAGGTCACTGGTACTATCACATCTCAGTAGCCGCTTCCCCGTCTGTAAGTCATGCACAGAAAATCCAAAAGGATCAAAAACCACTGAGACATGATTGTCAGTTGTAAACTTTCGAACCGAGACTAGGTTTTTAACAAGGTTGGGGGCATGCAAGACATTTTTGAGAGATAATGGAGGGCTAGGCTTAGGTAAAGTAGTATGACTGTAACCACGAATTGGAATAGAGTGACCACTACCAACCGTAATACCGTTTTCTTTGCTCAAATTAAAATAAGACGAGAGATTACCTTGCGAGGTGGTCATATGAGATGTGGCTCCGGTGTCCATATACCAATTTGGATCCGGCGGAGAAAGGGTCATGGTGGGCATTGCTGACTCCACGTCGGTTGGAGTCCAATGGGCCTCATATGCTTGTTGTGGTCTGGGCCACGCTGGCTGGGCTGGACGGGGACCAAGAACCCCGTGTGACTGCTGCTGCCGTGTGGGATATGGGGAAGGAGGCATGGCCCAAGGTGGAGGTTGGACCCAAGCCCACCACGGAGTAAAAGGAGGCCACAGTCCGTGATGTTGCTGGTGCGATGGTCCAGTATGACGACTTCCGAACTGTCCAGAGCCCCGACCACTGCGACTGCCAGAGGACTACGGGCCATTCCCGGAGGTGCCACCACTCGAGTGTCCAGGCGGAGAGTGAGTCTTGGCTTTATTTCTGTTGCGATGCTTAGATTTGTTTTTCCCACCATTCGAATAGGATTTTTGTTCAGTGGAGTCAGGCGCATCGCGAGATTGCGCGACCATGGCCGCGTCCCCCATGTCGTCGGCTTCCTTCAGGGCCGCTTCCTCCAAAACCAGCATGGAACGTGCCTCATAGAACAGAGGAAGCGGTTGCCGATGGCGGATAACCGAAGCAACACCATTGAAGGCTGGAGTCAGTCCGCCAACCATGCGAAGGACCAGTCGGTTGTTGGAGACCGGCGCACCCACATTCCGAAGTTGATCCGAAAGTGTCTTGAGATGTTGGCAGTAGGTCGAGACAGAGGAAAAATTTTTCAGGTACGTGTTATTGAATTCCTGTTCCAAAGCAATCGCTCGAGAATTCAAATTGTCTTGAAACAAGTCGCGAAGTCGAGTCCAGAGGGTTAGAGCTGTAGCATCCTCCTCTATAATTGTGTTGAGGAGGTCCGTAGATATGGTGGAGTATATCCATTGGACCACAACCGCATCTAACGTAGCCCACAAGGCCTGTTCGTCCGGAGGGAGGGGGACGAGATTCTGCTCGGGACCATCCGTGGTCTTAGGGGGGAGAATGTGATGAAGAACCTTGTGAGATCTGCAATGGACTTTGAATAATTCCGCCCAATTCGCATATTGGACGTTTTCCATGGTAAGGGTGACAGGAACATGGGTTCGGATATTGGTTACTGCTAGAGCGGGATGAAAGTCGCTCTTGGGGGAAGAAGCAGAGGGGGAGGTTTTGTCACCCATGGCGTGGAAAGAGAAGGAAGAAAAACAGAGGAAGAAGAAGGAATAGAAGCAGCGGAAGAGAGGATCAGACGCCGGAGCTCTGATACCATGAAAGAGTTTAATTCGCTGCTCCTTCTCATTGATTCATACGCCATATATATACACCAAAATATTACCTCCAGTAATACTACAATTAAGGCTACAGATAAGAATAATATCCTATAAAGGAGGTAACAAACTAAATCATAATATTATCTTAATATATATATATAGTCCTATATTCTAGCAATTAGGACAGATTAATTTATTTCTTATTTGATTTTTATTATTGGATTTATATTGGTTCAATGAAGTATTTTTAGAATAACGGAAAAAAGTTACCTAATTTGCAAAGCCTAATAATGGAGAATGACATTTTCGATGCCGCTAGACGACTGATCTATTGATGCTTCTTTTATGAACAATGTATAAGGACTTTGTTAAATTGCAAGGTAGTAATTCCTATTATCACGGAAATTATTAGTGGCATAATAGCTGAAAAATGTGCAGCACCCACACTTTTATTTCTAGTAATTTTTTTTTATGTGAAAACATAAGCATAAAACCAAATACCATCTCACTTAGTATAACACTTGTCCATATCATACTAACATCAAATTTATGGCTAAAACAATTACAAAAATATAATCAAAATAAATGGAAATAGATATAAACATCGAAACATTTGCATGATTGAAATAAGAATTGGGTTACAAAGACAAAACTCCAGATAATGCAACAAAAGAAGACGGAAAAAAAGTAGGGAACAAAAAGTCCACATTTGGTATCTAGGATCTTGGGCACATAACATGTGACGACGTTAACATCGAAAACTCTAAGGCCCCACCCCAAGGACAGGCCCAAGTCACTCAGCTATTTATAGTACCTCCTCAAAGTATGGAGAATGGTCATCAAAGGCTTGCAACACGACAACTACAAAATTGAAGTATCAATACACAACTTGTAGTGAATAATAAAATCTATTCTAGAGAAATAGCATGCACCAACTAAGACCCATGCAATAGCACCTTAACATGTGCAAATAATAACAACGATAACATAAATAAGATAAAGAAATCATGCTTCACAAGAGATATGATAAGGCATCGCTGTAAAACCTCAATTTTTCATTAGTAAAATTTCATTTGTAAAACATTGTAGAAACATACACTTGAAAATAATCCTATGATAAATGAGGTGTTAATATAATATCCAACACAAGATAAACGACCCATCATTTGTCACATGCTAGGAAAATAATATGAGATCTAAATATTTTAGGTGTAAAATGAAGGTTATAGAAGTCTAAGAAAGTACTAAATACAATACAAAAGAAAAATCAAGCAGACAAACACCTTTGAAACAATTATCAATCACAAAGAACCCAAAGTTGAGAAAACATGCCTGAATACCTTATCTCTCTGTGTTCTAACCCCAAACAAGCATAGGGCTCTCAACTAGCCATCCACCAATATTACACAAGATCTTCTACTCATTAGATTGAGTAGATGACTGATTAAATGAGTATGTCAGTAATCACATAATGAATCAGATAAGTCACCCAATATAGAGCTCATAAGGAACATAAGGTCATGGAAAGCATATTTATCATGCTAGCCATGCATGAATTTATGCATATGCATTAACATTCTAGGGTGATGTACTATGCTTGTAAGATGTTCATGACATGATACACCTATAGATATGTGATGTAAAATGCTAAACCTATGGGATTAAGCTAAGTGTTAGTCTTAGATTTGGGTAAGGTTCAACAAAATAAAAATTCACAAGAAGATAAGAAGAGAATGAGTAGAACTTAATCTTGAAATAACTTCAAGATTAAGCACTTACACTAACCATCTAAGGTTTCAACTCTTAGTATAAATGGCGTAAGATTTGATTTGAAGATAACACAAGGTTAAGCTCTAAGCCTTGAGTGTGTGATGGTTTTCAATAACCACAATTAATAACTAAAAGGAAGCACTTATTCCTTTAGCCCTTTACTTCTATACAGAGAGGATTAGGCTTTAGCAACATAAAAACTACACCTCTAACTCATAGTGATCTGATTTTGTTACATCCTTACCATAGGTTACACTAATACATATTAACAAGGTTATTAAGATGAAATAATCAACTATAGCTGAATGTCAACTCCCTTAGCCCCCCATCACAAGATATTTGATGCTAAATACCTATGAAAACTATTTACGAAACATAAATTACACTTTAGGAAATTCTAACGATACTCTTTAACCATGTTTAACTAAGAAAAGTAAACACCAATTTGAGTGCAAGTTGATAGATGGACTCTTTGGTAGGCCGGTTTTGAGGATCGAAAAGAAGGTTACTTTTTCAAACATTTATGCTTGAGTTGAGGCCTTGAAATTCCTATAATTCTCTTCCCAAGGCTCTTTCAAAACATGTCACTAAATTACTACTTTGAGTTTATGTATTTTATCTTGGTATTGCATGGCTTGCATGGCTTCCAATAACCTTGTTCACTCATTAATCTAGGTAAGAAGTGTTTTGAATTCTTCTACCATGAAAAATTTAATAGGTAGAATATCATTGTTATTATTATTGAAGAGAGATGTTCTCACATCATCCTCCCCCTCTTGATGGAATCCTCTTTATATTCACAAGTCTTATCATCTAGATAAGGAAGTAAATCTCTCATATTAAATTTGTTTGACATATTCCCCATTTCTTGTGGAAGCTCAAGTCTATATACATTATTGCCAAATCATTCCAGAATCTTTAAGGGTCTGTCACTTCTTAGCATTATCTTATTATTCCTCAGTAATACCCCAATTTGAGCGGAGTGTTATAAGGATTGATTTGGCTACTTATATCAACATGGTATACCATCCTTTTGGTGATTTTATCCTAAGAACTCCATAGTTAAGCGTGCTAGCCATGGAGCAATTTTAAGATGGGTGACCTCCTGGGAAGTTTTGGAAATTTTTTGAAAATTCCTCCGGAAGTGCGTGAGTGAAGACAAAGCGTGCTAAAAGGATTCGTGTTGATATGTGGGGCCAGCCAATCAATCCGAAAGTGCTCTAAGGTAGCCCCCATGTGGTCGTGTCGACTCGGGGTGTTACAAATGGTATCAAAGCAAAATCGCGACCGTATGCTAAACTTGGATGAGCCAGTTAGCCACCTAGCGGGACGATTCTTGGGATAAACTATATTGAGACAGTTTGTAGTTGAGGCGCAACGAGGACGTTGAGTTCTTTGAGTGGGGGTGAATGTAATACCCCAATTTGAGCGGAGTGTTATAAGGATTGATTTGGCTACTTATATCAATATGGTATACCTTCCTTTCGGTGATTTCATCCTAAGAACTCCACAGTTAGGCGTGCTAGCTATGGAGCAATTTTAGGATGGGTGACCTCCTGGGACGTTTCGAAAATTTTCTGAAAATTTCTCGGGAAGTGCGTGAGTGAGGACAAAGTGTGCTAAAAGGACTCATGTTGATCTGTGGGGCCAGCCGATCAATCCGAAAGCGCTCCAAGGTAGCCCTCATGTGGTCGTGTCGACTCAGGGTGTTACATCCTCCTAGAAGGAAACCTTTCTTTTTGAAGATGAAGCTAACCTAAATATCCCGGATCAAAAATTTACTCTTTTCTGGGCTTTTTTTGTTTTCTTCTTATTCATGTCATTAACCTTTTCGAACTTGACCCTTACTTGTTCATGCAATTTTTTAAATTTTGTGGTCCTTTTATTAGCTTCAAAACTAATTTGAACCTTGATAGGTAGGGAAATTAGATTAATGGGAGTGGTGGGATCACTCCCTACACTACTTCAAAACGTGAATGACCGGTGACATATGTAGGGGAGCAATTGTATGCAAATTCGGTGTGTCTTAGCTTGGTGTCCCAATCTCTTAAGGATTTGTGAACTAAATTCCTTAAGAGTATAGTGATGGTGCGATTGGTGACTTTGGTTTTTCTATTGATTTGTGGGTGATAGGCTGTACTAAAGAGAAGTTTAGTACCTAGTAACCTCCACAAGGTTTTCTAGAAATTGCTAAGCAACATGTTATCCTAATCAAATACAATAATTTTTGGGATACCATGTGACAAAACTATCTCTTTAATGTAATGATCAGCAATGAGGCATCATCCATTTTATGATAGGGGAAGAAATGAGGCATATTAGAAAATCGATCTACTACCACCATAATGGCATCATTTTTCCTTTATGTTTTAGGCAATGCCACTATGAAATTCATATTTACAACATCCCAAGGATGTTGTGAGATAAGTAAAGAGGTATAGAGTTCATGGCGGAAGTGACTCTTAGACCTTTGGCAAGTAGAGCACTTTACCACTAGATATTTTACATCTCATACTATCCTAGGCTAATAAAAATGTTCCTAGAGCACATCAAAAGGTTTTTTAACACCAAAATTCCCTAGTAGACCTCCCTTGTTCATTTCACAAATTAGTAATTGCTTGATGGAGCACTTTGGGATGCACAACTTATTGCCTTTGAAAAGGAATCCCACTTGAACTAGATATGGACCCCAAACCTTGTCTTAATCTTTCAAGTGTCTTGCAAAGTCTTCATCCTTCTTGTAAAGTTCCTTCAAACACCCAAATATTAGGATCCCTAATTATAATGTTGATAACATGTAATATCTCCTAGAGAGGGCATCTACTACAACATTTATTTTTCCACTCTTATGATTAGCTACAAATGAGAAAGATTGTAAAAACTCTACCCATCTAGCATGCCTAGGATTAAGTTTATGCTACCCATTTATATATTTAGGGATGAATACACCCTAGAGGGGGTGAATAGGATTTTGTGGAATGGGAATGAATAAATCAAAATTTACATATAATGTAAAGTGGTTTAAGAGTAAATTACTCTTTACATCTACTACCAAAAGGTTTTCCCTTTTGAATTTTTAAAATAGTGATGTGTTTTTATTGGGGATCACTCTTCTCTTAGTTTATGAGCCTTAAAATCTTAATAACCCTCTCAAGAGATGATTTAAAACTTCACCAATTTATCTTCTCTAAATTCACTAAATGAATCTCTTAAGAAAGATAGGCAACAATCATTAACCCCTTTGATTGGTTTTTGAGAGGAGGTTGTGATTACAAGTGTTTCTCACCAAATAAAAAACATAAAAGTGTTGATCTTTAAATGGGATGTAATCTAGCTAGACGTAATATATGATATTACAATTTGAGAACAATTCTACTAAGAGAAGTGAGCAAAGAATACTTTTCAGTAAAATCTAAGAAATATGAAAGTTTGGAATATTGAATGAGAAATTGAATGATGATTGTGTAAGAGAGTAATTGCACAATCAATAATCTCAATAGTTGTTTGTAATAAATGTAGAGGGGCCTTATTTATAAGGGTTACCCTCAAGTATGGCCGTTAGACCCAATTTATCAAAAATCTATTTCGCCTAACGGGTAGAGAATCAGCATTTAATGCTGACTAGTCAATCGATCTGGAGAAACTAGTCAATTGGTGGTATAGCAAGTTGATAAGTTTATTCCAACCAATCAGCTACTCATGTTTCAACCAAAATATAAAGTTACCCTTATGTAAACTAGTCGATCGATCTAGATAAAATAGTAGATAGGTTTGGTACTGTACATGGTTGGTTGCAAAACACATATCAACACTGTCCTAGTATGGTAAGACAAGTCACTGTGTTCTATGTACCAGTCGATGTGTTTAAGTAGAGAACAACTGGGTTTCTATAGAAATGAAACCCATGGATTAGTTTACCAAACCAGCCGATTGGTTTGTTAACCATTCGATTAGTTTGACCATAACAATCGATGTGTTTAAAGAGAGACGACCTGGGTTTCTACAAGATTGAAACTGTGGGCTGGTTGGTTAAATCAGTTGATCGGTTTGGCTAAACCATTTGATCGATTTACCTAAAATAGTTGATGTTTTTAAATAGAGACGAACTGGGTTTCTACAAAATTGAAATCCATGGACTGGTTGGTCAAACAAGGTGATCTATTCCTCAACCAATCGATTGGTTAATGTGAACTAGTTGATGTGTTTAAATAGAAACAAATTGGGTTTTTGCAAGATTGGAACCCATGGAGTGGTTGTCAAATGAGTTGATTGGTTTCTGAACCAATCAATCAGTTTAAGGAAACTAGTTGATTGGTTTATGCACCAATCGATCTATCTTAGTTTTAACATAACCAGTGGCTATGTTTGAATTAAACCAGTCAATTAGTATGAGGAAATGTTGACTGGTTTTGATTGGCACCAATCAATTTGTTTGAAAAATACTTTTAAAATATTTAAAATATGAATTCAAGTCAAGTATTTTTCAATAAGGAGTTTTAAAGTGTTTTTATTTTAAATGTGACCTTTGCTCGACCTAACTCTTTACAATATTCTTAAAACATATCAAATACTTGGGTTCATATCTTGGTTCCATTTATATGTGTTGATTTGTTGGATATGCACACTTAAATAAAACACATTAAATACTAAAATCCATTTTTTATCATCGAAACAAGTATAATGACATCTCTTAACCTTTGAGGTCAGTAATCTCCCCCTTTTTGATGATGAAAAAATAAGTGCATAACTATAAATGTGAACGAGTTATGAGTGAAAATGATAGTTATACATTTACCAATTTTATACTTTTAATCTGAAACTCTCGGATTCTCTCCTCCTTTTGGACATCAGCAAAAGGTGAGAGTAGAAAGGGCCTAATAATTATGTAGACAAACAAACATTTCTATTTCAGGGAGGAAGAGCTCCCTTTGAACAAGTGCACGGATTAAAAAAAACAGAAGCAACAATGAAGATTCTATGCATACACCATTCCTTAAGTAACGTATAAATTATAGAGATATGGCGAACAAAAGGTAAGTGTTCATTAACTAGGTGAAATTCGTAAGTATATGATATACATAATATATAATGAAAGTGGTTAAGTACATAGTCAAAAGAAAATATCCAAAGCCTAAGATACAAATAACAAGACTAGATGTGATCATGTAGGACATGAAGGCTTGGATGGGGTGTCCACTAAACCCATCGATGGAAGGCCTATATGATCACCAATGTCATCATGGTAGTGGTTTTGGAATCAACTGATTGAATGGCATCACAACAAATTCATGATGCCTTAGCAAGAGATGCATCAGCCATGGGATCTTCAAAGGCTTCGGTGATGGTAGGTGCAAGAGAGTGAGCAGGAGAAGGAGCGACTACGATGATGGTAGGCGCAAGAGAGTGAGTAGGAGAAGGTGTTGGTAGGTGCAAGAGAGTGAGTAGGAGAAGGAGGGACTATGGTGTCGGTGGGAGGACTAGCTACTATATCTTGATGTAGAGGGGTAAAGTCGGGTTGGAAAAGAGCTCGAAGGGTATGCAACTCTGAATCCATGGCTTAATAGTAATGATCCATAGTGGTGAGCATGTCAAAAACCAAGAGGAGTAGATTATGTACGCCCATAAGAGTGACATGGCAGAGGTGGGAGTGGAAGGACCATGTGTGGAGGATGATGGAATATTTAATGGAGCTAGAGGATCATCCGTTGGTGGGGCAAAGATCATCAATAGTGGATTGTCACAGTGGAGGTGTTGACAGAATGGAGATGCTACTATTACAGTAAAGGGAGGTAAGACCTTTAGGAACAAGCTTGATCATTTGACCATCCAAACTCATTCGATACCCCATTCGACGGAATTCCACCTGATCAAGGATATTGAGGTCATTGTGTAGTCACAGTGACATATCCTAAAAGCTCATGAGATATATACAAAAATCCTAAGGTATGCATGTGATGAGAGATTCATATCCTAGGGTGGCCTAGCTATGTCCAGCCATATGCAACATATGCCAAAAGATATTTGCCTTAAATATCATGGGAGTGGATTAGATCCACCTTGTACCAATCCTTTAGTGTCATATCCACTCCAAATTGTGCGTGAGGGAACAAGATGGAGGACACTATGTAATAGCACACTCGCTTGAAGGGTAGGAGATACTATGTGCTCACAATGCCTCCATAGATAAATTAGTGGTAGTGCATGTCCATCAGGATCATATCTGGGATGCAAGTACTCATCCATTTGACATAAGTTATGCCGGTTTTGATGTCGTCAAGAATCCCAAGGATGCATAGTAGCTAGGCTTCATCAAGGATGATTGGATTGCTCAAGACATGTGTGGTGATGGTATGCTCCAACATATGAACATCAATATTGACATAGAATAATTGAACCAAGTTAGGATAGACCAATTCTTTAAGATTAAAGAGAGGGAGAAGGTGAAAATTGGAAAGTGCTTGCATAAAAGGAAGTATGAATTAATTGGTGCAAAATTCGGAATCTATACATTTGTTAGGTAATACCTTTGTTTTATGAAAGGATTTGAGCCACTATTTTTTTTTATCATCCATAGTGAGAAAGAAATGGGTGGAGTGAGGAGATGAATCGATGTTCTATATAAGCCTATTGGCGGAAAGGAGGGAATCTCCCAAGGTGGAGGAGGAAGGGTAAGCAGAATAACTTCGATGTTATGGAGGTAAAGGACCAACGTAATTCGAAGAGGAGGAGCATATGTAAGAGGGAGCGTGTGGTGGATAAACTACTAGTTCCTCAAATCTAATCATGGTTTGAGATGGATGGTTCAATTGAGTATGAGCCTGTTTCGGGGGAGGAGCTCTAGTACTCCCATGAATAGTGGTGGAAGAGGTTGATTTTTTTTTGGGATTGTTAAATGATAAGGCATGTCAAAGAAGAGATCCTAAGGGGAGAGAAAATGGGAGGAGGATGAGCCACTAATTTGGACAGTAAAAAAGGAGTTAAATCGGCGCACAAAGAGTATAAAAATGATGGAATGTTGGCTTAATTTGGTCGACTAAAGCTCAAGATGAAGCAAGGGTGTTAAGGATGAACATATTATAAGTTAAAGTAGAGGGACAAATTTACCTCAATTTAGGTGAGTTAAAAAAAATTGATGGCATGGAGAGAAGTTCTTGATGTTCTAGATGTCGATTAGAGCAAGAGGAGAGCAATTTGATGGAGTTTGACATTGATTTGATGATTTTTGTCAGATAGGATGCAAGAAAGTGAGAATTCAAATGGTTTGGGGGAAACCGAGCTGAATTTTTTGAAGAATAGGAAGGGGGTATTTATACTAATGACAAACCAATCGACTAGTTTGGGGTAAAAAGTCGATTATTCTTCGACTAATCGATTGGTATAGACTAATTAGTCAATTGTTCTTAAACCAATTAACTTATAAAGAGTAATCATTTGATTGGTTATTCATGTGGACATAAGTTAGTAAGAGCTCAACTACCCTAATTTCAGCTCACCAATTAACTGGTATACCAATTGATCGATTGGTTTTGTCGACTTGTCGACTAATTGCCTAGTCAGGTGTTGTTTTAGTTATTTTGTGTGGTTTTTAACAATGCATTTGATTTTATGCCCTAAGTTATTAGATGGAAAATGCATTTCATGACATGACTCTTATGGATAAAGAGACAAAATGGCGATTTTAGGACTAGAATTCAAGTGATGAACTTAAAAGCCATAAATTTTCATAATTTTCATAATTTTGGAAGAGTTGTATTTTTATCATAAAACTATCATCCAAATTTCTATCCTAATTATTGTGAATTTTTATTCACTTAAGGGTTTTCTAAATATGTCTCCTTATTGATGCAAGGTTTCCACAAATTCTACACATATATAACTGTTTCCAACATGATCTCTTATACAATCATGTCTTATTTCTATGTGTTTCGATTTCGAATGTTGAACGAGATTTTTTGTGAGACATATTGCACTAGTGTTATCACATTTAATTGGAATTATTTCAAGTTTAAGGTGATAATCACTTAATTGATATTTCATCTAAATTAAATGAGCACAATCAGCACCAACAGGAATGTATTATGCTTCAGCCATAGAAAGTGCTACACTAAACTATTTCTTTCTATGCCAACTAACTAAGGATTCTCCTAAAAATTTTCAAGTACCCAAGTTACTCTTTCTATCAACTTTGTAACCCACGAAATCAATATTGAAATATCCAATTATATCTAAAACAATGTCATGAGGATAGAAGAAGCCTAGGTTATGAGTGCCAAGAAGATATCTAAGGTTTCTTTTGACAATAGTCATATGAGATTCCTTATGATTACACTAAAATATAACATAGAGGCATACACTAAACATGATATCAAAGTCTAGAAGTGGTTAAATGAAGGAGTGAGCCAATCATACCTCGATCTTATCTTTGATCAATGGACTTACCTTTGTCATCCATGTTAAGCTTTGTTGTAGTAGCTATAGGAGTGCTGCGTGGTTAGCTTTCATGAATCCTGAACTTCTTGAGAAGTTCTTTTATGTATTTTTCTTGAATCACAATGATGCCTTCATTTGATTGTTTTATTTAGGGTCTAAGAAAAACTTCAACTCCTCCATCATGCTCATTTCAAACTCACGGCACATGAGAGTGGAAAATTCCTTGCACATGGACTCGTTAGTAGCACCAAAAATTATGTCATCAGCATATATTTGCACAATGAGTTCTTTTTTTTTGTCTTTAGAAAAAGGCTTCTATCAATTCCTCTTTCAAAACCTTTGTCTAATAGGAATTTACTCAGCCTTTCATACCAAGCTCTAGGACTTTATTTTAGACCATAGAGTGCCTTATTGAGTTTGTAAACATGCTTAAGTTTTGAATTGTCCTGAAAAAAGGTTGTTTCTTAACATATACTTCTTCTTCTATAAAACCATTGAGAAAATCACTTTTGGCATCCATTTGATATAATTTAAAGCATACGTGTAGCCTCGAGTTGAGCTAAGGGGGCAAAAGTTTCCTCAAAATTAATGTGTTCTTGTTAGTTATATCCTTTGGCAACCACTCAGGCTTTGTTTCTAACCATAATTCCCCATTCCTCTAGATTATTTCTAAAGACCCATTTAGTCCCAATCATGGGTCTATTTGGAGGCAAAGGTACTAATTCCCAAACTTAATCTCTCTCAAATTGGTTAAGTTTATATTACATTGCCATGATACAATTTTCATCGTTCATGGATTCCAAGTGAGACATATGTTCCATTTTAGATAGAAAAACTAAATGGTTGAAAATTTTATCTAGCAATGATCTTGTTGCAACACCTCTTACCAAATCCCTAATAATGAGTTCTTGAGGGTTCCCATAGGCATATCTACATGTTTTCAATTTAAATGGAAGGACTTATTTCTTCCTCTTGAGATTTTTGCGCACTAGAGCAAGATTCATCAAATAAAACATGTATGGATTCATCAACTAACATTTTTCATTTGTTAAAGATCCAGAAAGCTTTACTATGTAAAGAAAATCGAATAAAAATACCTTCATCAACTTTGGTATCAAACTTACTGAGATTAATTTTTCCATTATTAAGGATGAAGCATTTGTAGCCAGAGGTGCATAAATAACTCACATTTATTTTTTGACCTTTATAGAGCTTATAGGGTGTCTTTTTTAGGATGGTCCGTATGAGTACTCTATTCATCACGTAACTTGCAGTGGTAATGGCTTCAACCCAAACATATTTTGGAAGCTCGGAGTCACATAGCATGGTTCGTGTAACTTCCTCCGATGTTCTGTCTTCCTTCCACCACCCCATTTTGTTGATGTGTTCTTGGTACCAAGAAGTTGTGAGTGATGCCATTTTGGTAACAAAGTTCCATGAATATGGCATTCTCAAACTTCTTACCATGATCACTCCTTATGGCATGAATCATTGATCCTCTCTCTACTTAAATTCTCTTAGCAAGCATAAGAAAGGCATTAAGAGCATCATCGTTAGTAGAAAGGAATAATTCTCATGTATATCATGAGTGATCATCTATAATGACTAATGTATATTTGCAACCACCTATGCTAAGAATCTTAGTAGGCCCAAACAAATCCACATGTAGCAATTTAAGTGGTTGAGGGGTAGCCACAACATTTTTAGATTTGAAGGTAAACCTATGTTGTTTCCCTTGTTAACATGCATCACATAATCTATCTTTTGAAGAGATCAACTTTGGGAGACCACACACTAGGTATTTTTTGGCTAATTTACTTAATAGATCTATGCTACCATGTGCAATTCTTTTTTTCCATAACCATGCAAAATTATCAACTACACTCAAACATGTATCATGCAGTTTTATTGATTCAACATCAAGTATGTACATATTATTGATGCATGGGCATAGAGAAAATATATATTTTTCTATCCCATTTGAAATCATATAGTGTGAATTTGAAAAATTAACCACAAATCATTTATCACAGAGTTGATCAGTGCTTATTAGTTTTGTTTGAGGTCATTAACTAGATAAACATCATTTATAAAAGGTTTAGTGTTACCAATATTGATGCTACCAACACCAATGATCTTACCTTTTGATTTGTGTCCAAAGGTTACGCTCCCACCATCATAGGAAGTGAGCTTGGAAAACATGGTTTGATCACTGGTCATTTGTCTTGAGCATCCACTATGTAGGAATCATTTGTGGCTTTTTGTATTGACCTTAAAGCATACTTGCAAGCACAAATGTCCTAGTTTATTACCCTTTTAGTGGGTCCTTACTAGGTTAGTCTTTAACTCATGTAGAATGGTTCTCTTAGGTAGCCACACTTGTGTGAATTTTTACTTCACTTGGTTATGCTTTGAGAAATTGCATGATGATGCAACATTGTTAGGTTTTCCACATACATTACATAGGGTTTTCTTCTTATGAGTAAAAGTGAATGTTCAACTTTGTGCATACCTATATGTTGGTGATGAATGCCCATCATTCCAACATATAGTACAATTATTTGATGTAGGCAAAGTATTTACTTGATGAGCTTTTGAGGCTCTCACAAAGAAATTTTTAATTGTTTGATGCTTAATCACTTTCGTATTCCCATAGACTAAACCTCATGGTCTTTACAGTACCAATGAGCACCTAACAATATGTTTAGGCCATATTCATCTTTTGTGGATGTATATGTAATTTTCACAAATTTTTCACACTTTGTTCGTAATTCCATTATTTTAACTTGAAATTGATCTATCTTAATTTGGTGATTACTGTAAGTGTATTTCTTGTATTCATTAGACTCAATGATTTTATTTGATAGCTTGGTTTGGACAAAGAGCATAAGTGATTCAAGAAGGAAATTTTCATTTCTTGCTAGAGTATGTTGGTTATTTCGGTAAGCAAGTAGTTTCTTTATATTTTTCTTTCTCTTTAGTTAGATTATCATTATCAGGTATTGAATCATAATAAACTCAAAGTAGGTCATCATAGGAGTATAGTAAATCATATTGTACTTGATCAACGTCCTCTTCATCATTGAAGCTTATGAGTGAGGTAGAGGTTGATGATTCTCATCCTAATGCCATAAGATATAGGTTGGCAGCTTCTTCCTCTTCTTCTACAGTTTCACCTTCTCTTTCACCAAAATTATCTATGGCATTTCTGGGCCCTTCTCTTTATTTTTTGTTTCTCAAGTTCCCTTAGCTCCTTGCCACTTGCTTAGCAATTTCATTTTTAACTCATAGCAGTCACGAATGACATGCCTAGTTTTCCTACTATTTTAGCATTTGCTTTTGTCATCTACGTTAACTTCTCTAGGCTTCCTTTGGTCTCTCAAAGAAGCCTTTTGATTCCTATTTCCTATTGATTAGAGGAACCTCTTGAATTGAGTAGTTAGGAGTGCCACTTCATTATCATTCATAAGAGATTCTTCTTCTCCTTCATCACCTTCTTTTTCACCTAAGTTGTTAGTTGTGTCTTGTTGCCTTGAAGAGGTTGAGGCTTTTAATGATAGAGTTTCTTTCTTCTTTCTTCTCCTCCATCCTCCAACTTTGATTGGTGAGATTTTTCACCCTACTTCATGCCAAAGAGTTCATACTCTCTATTATGGAGGGTAATTCTTTGATCCTTAACCTATTTTGTACCTTCATGGCTTAGTATGAGTTTATCCCATATGCCCTTTGTGGTTGTGCAACATTGGATTCGATGATACTCTTTTTCACCAAGACAACATGATAGAATCATGATGGATTTATTGTTAAGAGTTATCCTTCTCTTTTGTGCACTAGTAAGCTCATCTCTTGTCCTTTGTATAATCTCACCGTTGACCTCCTTTGTGATCTCGGTGAAAATTGACCACATGTCATAGTATTATGATTTGATGAAGAAAATTATTCGGTTCTTTTGGTAGGAAAACCAATAGAATCCATTCCACTTGTGTATCTTTTCCAGCTTGAATTATTGAATATTTTAACCGGTGCCTAATGTTTGATACTAATTGAATACACCATATAGGGGGATGGATAGGGTTTTGTGGAATCAGAATGACTAAATAAAAATTTACATGTAATGTAAAGTGGTTAAAGAATGAATTACTCTTTACGTCCACTACCAAAAGGTTCTCCCTTTTGGATTTTTGAAATAGTGACTTATTTTATTGATGATCAATATTCTCTCGATTTATAAGCCTTACAATCTCAATGAACCTCTAAAGAGATGATTTGCAACTTCACTTACTTATCTTCTCTCGATTCATTAAGTAAATCTCTCAAGAATGATAATTAATCCCTTTCATTGATTTTTGAGAAGAGGTTCTGTTTACAAGTGTTTCTCTCCAAATAAGAGATATGAAAGTATTGATCATTAAATGATATGTAATATAGCTAGACATAATATATGATGTTACAATTTGAGAGTGATTATAGCAAAGAAAAGTGAGCAAAGAAAACTTTTAAGTTAAAACTCAAAAATATTAAAGTTTGGAATATTGAATAAACAATTGAATAATTTTAGTGTAAGAGAGTAATTGCACAATCAATGATCTAAATAGTTATTTTTAATAAATGCATAGGGACCTTATTTATAAGGGTTACCCTTAAGTATGACTATTAGACACAATTCGTCAAAAAGATATTTCACCCAACAGGCAGAAAATCTGTATTTAATTTTGACCAGTCAATTGATCTAGAGAAACAAGTCAATCGGTTGTATGACTAGTTGATAAGCTTGTTCCAACCAGTAAAATATTCATGTTTTGAACAAAATAGAAAGTAACCATTGTGTTAACCAGTTGATTTGTCTAGAGAAACTAGTAGATTAGTTTGGTACTCTACATGGTTGGTCTTAAAACACATATGAACACTGTCTTAGTATGGTGAGACCAATCAATGTGTTTTATGTACTAGTTGATCGATTGGGCAAAAAAAAGTCTATGTTCTTAATTAGAAAGCAACTGGGTTTCTGTAGAAATAGAACCAATGGATCGGTGGGCGAAACCAATCGATCAATTTGTTAACTAGTTGATGGTTTGATAAAACAAGTAGATGTATTTAAAAAGAGACGAATTGGATTTCTACAAGATTGATACGCATGGACTGGTCATCAAACCAGTCGATCAATTGCCAAACTAGTCAATTGGTTCAAGGAAACTATTTGATACATCTTAGTTTGACA
The DNA here is from genome assembly GCA_030549775.1 of Tamarix chinensis. NCBI lineage: Eukaryota > Viridiplantae > Streptophyta > Magnoliopsida > Caryophyllales > Tamaricaceae > Tamarix > Tamarix chinensis. The sequence continues at coordinate 23,580,227 of CM060173.1, read as the reverse complement.
CAACTAGTTGCTATGTTTACACTAAACTAGTCGATTGGTATGATGACTAGTGGACTAGTTCTGATTAGAACCAATCAATTTGTTTGGAAAATATTTTAAAAATATTTATAATGTGAATTCAAGTCAAGTATTTTTTAACAAGGATTTTAAATAGTTTTTGTTTGAAATGTGATATTTTTTCAACTTAACTCTTTATAATATACCTAAGATATATCAAATGCTAGGCTTCATGTCTTGGTTCTCTTTGTATGTGTTGATTCGTTGAATATGTACACTTAAGCAAACACATAACATACTGAAATCCATTTTTATGATCAAAACAAGTATAATGGTATTGTATAACCTTTGAGTTTAACAAGGGGTTCATGATCGGTATACAATACAAATTATGATAGTCTAAGATAATGCGACCATTGATCTAATGCCCTAATGATATCATGATATTCTTTGTCTTAGGTGCTATAGTAGGTCCTTTATCCATTTATCTTTTTATGAATAATTATTTTCATTTCATTTAAGAAGATTGCTCTTATGCTCATTCCACTTGCATCAACCTCGATTTCAAGCACCTTATTAAAGTTGGGAAATCTCAGCACTAGGGTCTCACTGAACTTGTTCTTGATTACCTTAATGGTTCTCATGTGACGAAGGTCCATTGGAACTCTATTTTTTGAGGCATTATGTGATGGAGGCTAGAAGTGTTATAAATCATTTTATGAACCTCCTATAAAAAGAGGTAAGTCCATGAAAGGATCTCATGTGAGTAATGGATGTGGGTGTGGGCCAAGTTCTTATTTACTCCACTTTTAGCTCATCCATGTAAATTCAATCTTTAAATATAAAACAAATTAGAAATGTGACTTTTAGCACAAAGAAATCAAAATTTTCTTCAATACCATACAATTTATTGTTCCTAAGAGCTAAAAATATAAGTCTCAAGTGCCTTACATGATCATCATGATTAGAGGAGCATACAAGAATAACATCAAAATACACAACTACAAACTTAGAGATGAAGTGTATAAATACTTCATCAATGAGTCTCATGAAAGTACTTGGTGTGTTGATTAATCTAAAAGGCATGAGCATCCACTCATACAATCCTCCTTTAGTCTTGAAAGCGATCTTCCATTGATCTCCCTCCTTCATTCTAATTTGGTATTACCCCCTCCCTAATTTAATCTTGGAGACCACACTCACCCTTTGAAAAGTATTTAACATGTCATCAAGCCTAGGTATGGGATGCCTATACTTGATGGCAATGTTTTTGATAGCTCTACTATTAACACACATTTTCATTTTCCCATCCTTCTTTGGCACCAAAAGGGATGACACCGAACATGGGCTATGAGGCCTCCTAATGAAACCCTTTCATAACAAATCCTCAATTTTCCTTTGTGACTCCATGAATTTTTTAGGATTAATGCTACAAGCCAATTTGTTTTGGAGGGTAAAATAGCAAAAACAATTAATTTGGATCTCTACTCTTCTTATGGGAGGAAATTCACAAGGTAGTTCATTTGGGAAGGCATCTCCAAACTCACCTAGCAAGGTCTTGACCCATGGGTCAAGTGTACTTCCATTCTCATTATGTTTAACCATCAATGAGAACTACATGGTTTTCCCCTTCCTAATGGCCCTTCCCAACCCCTTACCATCAATGAAAAAATCTTTCATACAATTTGTGTCCTACCTAACAAGTGAGGATCGAGTGCTGAGGGGTGTGAGTACACTACTTTGTTAGCATACTTCAAGTTATAAGTGTTCTTTATACCACCATGATTTACATGCATATCAAATTTCCATGGCCTTCTAAAAAACAAATGATGAGTATCCATGGGAATCGCATCACATACAATATTGTCTTGGTATGTCTTCCCTATAAAAATGGAACAACTAATTGTTTTATGACTTCAACTATAGAGACATTATTACGAAATTGAAACTTATATGGTATAATATGTGTTGTGGTTACAAGATTAATCTTCTCTACAAGAGTGCAGGAAGTTACATTTGCACAAATACCTCCATCAACAATAAGGGAACATATTTTACCATGTATGGTGCACTTAGTATGAACTATGTTTTCTCATTGAGACTCCTCTTCAGCGATCAATCTCGTGTGCAAAACCCTCCTCACCATCAATGCCTCTCTTATATCCAAGGGAACCTCCTCAACCTTGGCCCCACCTCCATGGTTGAATGATCCTCAACTTCTTCCCTTTTAATGCCACCTATTCTAGGTCAAACAAGTTCATCACCCTCTTATTTGGATATTCATTCTAATAATTTCCAATTCCTTGGCACTTAAAACACCAAAAACTTTGTTTCTACTAGACTCACCCACTTCTTTTCTTCCTTTACCCTTAACATCAAATGTCTTGGGCATAGGAGTCATTTTTGGCACTTTCTTGGGTGGGTATGTATTTGACCTTAGTGTAACACCCCCATTTTACCAATTGATTTTCTTTTTTTTTTTTTTTGATGAAAGCGTTAATTAATAAATTACCAAGTGTTACTGCCACACTTTGCATAAGGCTGGCTCCTTGCCATTCTTACGTAAAGTGTGAAGGCTAAAATAAAACTCAACCAATGTAATTTAGAAGAAATAAAAATAATATAAAATAGAGTTACAAATAAATGTCATAGTACCACAATATAACAAAAGTACAGTATGAGACTTAGGAGTCTAAAGGAAAATGAGTAGTAACAAAAGTCAGCACCCGAAGGTACAACTCCATTTTCCCTAACTCTTTAACCCAAAGGCCCATTTTGAAAATGGAACCTCTCCCCAAGGACTTCACTTGTCTTACCCCCTCTTGTAACCTTTATGTCATTCCATGATCCTCACATAGTCATCTATAAAAGTAGTATCAGTATGAATTCCTCGTACTGAGCAAATCACAATACCTCATAGGAGGCTGCATACCCACATATTACATAGCCAAGAAAAAATGGAAAAGCATACATAAGCACAAGGCATAAACCATACATACAATACTCATGGAGAAACATAGATCATGGTCCAAGTCTCAACTCAAAACATACCACTCCACCTCTTATCATTTCAAACTATAAAGTCATATTTGATTAGTTAAATGCATTCTAAACATTGTGGTAGGGCACTCAGGTAACTACCAAAACAACAATCCATCAAAATATAACGGTAGGGCACTAAGGGAACTACTGAACCAATAATCCATTTCTCTTTTTTCACAACAAACATTTTCATTTTTCTTCCTTACTCGAGAGGGATACAAATCAACCTAAAGGCATAGCAGTACACCTAGCCATATAGATGGTTGAAGGTAACACAATACCCTTACCTTAAACCCAGGGATACAGTGGTATGCCTGGTCATACCAACACTCAAAAGCAACACAGTATCCTCCCAACCTAGGTCACCTAGTCCTTAAGTGTCAATATCCCATATAGGTCCTATAGGTCACCTATAGAGTAGAGTGGGAACTTAAAAATTAGGGCACAATAGAACACCAGTGAACTAAAAATGAGGGCTAACACATGTATCACATAATTCATATTAATTCTCATTTCCCATACTTAATAGTTTTCTCATTTTATTTTCAATTATTTAGGTAAATCCTAAGGTCATAGGTCTATGCCAAGCCAGTTCCAAGCTAATGTCAACCTATCAAAATTCTAATGCCATCTTAGCATTCATGTATTTCTAAATAATATATTAGGTAAAAATTATTAAAATACTCTTTAAAACCCTAGTTTCCTCATTTTACTCATTTTTCGTATCAGATATTATCATCATGAGATATTTGTGATAAGAAGGCAACAAGGTAATATTTCACATTATTTTAACATGTATGTAATCTTTGTAGTTTGGAAATTAATTATGTTTTTCATTTTTCATGCATTTAGTGGGTTGCGCACATCAAAATCCTGATCATGCGATTGCCACGTACCATATCTGTCATGCAATATAAATGTACATATTTAAGGATTGAGATATCATTTAAATAGGCATATGATCATCTTAGTACATGTAGGAACATATCTCTAACCCTAGACCATGCAAAATAGAATTTATCATAAGTTAGCCCTAATCCTGCACATACGTGTCCATGCGCATTATCATTTCCCTAATTCCATGCATAAGCATTAATGAGGCATATACCATGGTATTTATATCATACCATGATAATAATGGATACCATAACAAAATTTGAAACATGTGGGTGTAAATCATTTGACATATTTCATGCATACAACATAATTATTAATAATCACTCATATCATCCTTTCAGCATATTATCATTTTATCTTTCATGATAAAATAATTGAAAAGCATAAACCCTATCATGATTCTAGGTATAATAGTTCCTATCATGCTTGTATATAATTTCTACGGTCCTATGAGTGATTGGATTTACCTAAAGACAAGTTTACACAGAAATACAAAAGATCGCCTTCTACAAGATCCTCAAAGATTACCTAATAAGTTAACACCCAATAACACTTGTATTATCAGTTAATATATCAAAAAAATAACCTAAAACTTATTAAAATTCTTCAAGGATTACTAACCGACAAAAGAAAAGCAACAAGGAAGAGAAACAAACTCAAGCAACAATGGAGGAGCAAATGGTGGAAGTTACCCAAAAGAGGGAGGGAAAAACGGTGTAGTAGGTTGAAACAAGGGGTAGGAATAGCCAAAATTGATGGAGAAAAGGGAGGGGATACGGAGAACAAGTTACGGCATGGGGGTCGCTTCAGCAACTTTTTCTAGAGCAAAAGGGGAGGGATAGACAAAACTAGCTAAAGAGGGGGGGTGGTGTTATGGTGATTTTGTGTGCAACATCGGGGTGACATTGGGGAATTTTGCTGTAGTTTTGAGGGGGGCTATGATAGCTCTTAATAAAGCTAGGGTAGGGGCTTCAATGGTGGAATGTGTAGCAAGGAGGTGGTGTGTGTAAGAATTTGCTGGTGGTATAAAAATAGTGGAAAATAATAGGGGTGATGCAATTTGTTTCTTGCTTGAGGGAGCTCGAGGAAAGGGAGGAAATGTGTGGGCTACTCTAGGTTAATTTGTGACATGAAAATGAGAGGGAATAAGGATTTAAAAATGGACAGTGGCATGTAAAGGAAGTTAGAACAAAAAAGGGGGAGGAAAACAAGCATGACAAAGGGATGTGTGTGCTTTAGAGATTGTGTAAAGGATGGTTGTGCAGGGGTAGAGGAAGTAGGGTGAGGTAAGCAAATATAGCATAGGGTAAGAGTAAATTATTAGTTAAGGATCCAGGGTAAAATATCCAAGTGAAATCATTTGGTAGAATTTAAGGTTACCATACTAGATTTATTTGACAAAATGGATATCGATTACCAGCTAAGGTTAAATTTAGTAACCTAATATCTTTCAAATTTAAAACTAATTAAATTTTTATCTAATATATCATAATAATAAAATATTTTAAATTATTTTTAGTACATACACCCTATAATATTTATTATAACTAATTACACATAATTATTAGTTTATAATTACGGTTTCTAAAAATGGGGTATTAACTTAGCCCTCGAACCCTTGAACCCCTCTTCTCTCTTTTATGTTTCTCTACCTTAATGGCTAGATAATATAGCTCATCTAGGGTTTAATACTTGTAGAGCTCCATATTCCTAGCAATTTCACTACTTAAACCTCCTTAGAATCAATACATTGTGTGTTCTTTAACTTCCTCCAAACTAAGTCTCATGATGAGCCTCTCAAACTCCCGAATATAGTCTTCTACATTCAAGGGAATTTTCTTAAGGAATACATATTATTATATATGTTTTGAGTATAAGAAGATGACCAAAGTATCTCCTTCATCAATTTTTTTCATTTTCATCCAACTTCTGACCTTAGACTTGCCCTTCTTCCCTTTATGATGCACTAAATTTTCCCACCATAATGAGGCATTCCCTGTCAACTTGAGGACAACAATCTTAAAATATTTTTCATTATCAAAGGACCTTGATTCAAATATCCTATTACACCTCAACTCCCATCCTAAAAACTCCATTTTATTAGCCCCATCAAATTCCTAAATCCCCAACTTGATGTCATTAAAATAGTACCTTCTAACAAACCACCTCCTTCATGGAATTATAGGATAATTGCTAGAAGATGAGACAAAGCCGGTGGACTCATCTCCTACCCCATTTGGTATTTCTCCTTTAATTTTGGGTGGACTTATTACTCTTAGGGTGTTAGCATATTGTATTAACAACTCCAAAATGCCCAAAACTCTCCTTATATATCCTTTTAAGGCTTCAATAGCCTAATCCCTCTTTAGATTATTGGCTTATTCAAGACTCAAACCTTTAAAAATTGTTTTTATTCCATGATTGTTCCAATATCTAGGATAAAATGTTCAACCTAAAAGAAAAAGAAAAATAAAGTGGCTAGAATAAGGTGTGGTTGAATGAAAGAAAAAACCTCTGAGTAGGTTTGAATGGTTAGTGGTTGGTGGTGGTTATAAGATTGAATGGTGGTGATGGCAGGCGTATAAGGTCCCAAATTTACCAACCTTGAACTTTGATACCAATTTGATGTGCAATGCTAAACATATTGGATAAAGTTAAGTGTTAGTGTTGGAATTGGGTAAGCTTCCAATAAAACATAAATGTAGAAAGAAGATTTGAAGAGAATGAATAGAACTTAATATTGAAATTCCTTCAACATTAAGCACTTATATTAAAGTATTTGATGCACAACATAACATTGTGTTGGTTAGTGTAGGTAGTGGAGAAGTTATGGATTAATATTTGGGATTTGTGAGAAACACTTAGGTCCCATGTCTATAACATGTGTTGTTTTTTCTCACAGATTATTTTAATATGCTTTTTGGGTAAAAAGTTGAGAATAAGGAAATTAACACAGGAGTCTTGTGCCTTCTAAATATAGACATTGTTTTTCCTTTATCTTTTAAAACAAATTGTTTTACTTTATAGGATTTTTTTCCAGCATAAAATATATATGAGAGAACCCTAACCATCAAGCTGTGTGACCCAAATTCTCTTTCTTTTCCATAGAATTGTCCATCAATTAGAGAATAATAAATATATGTAATTGATTGATTGATTAGTTTAATCATCTTATAATTACTTAAAAACATGAATAAAGATATCTACTTTCCCTTCAATTGTTCTATTTTATGATTGAATTCACAAATTTTCATAATGTTCATAATTTTGGCTTTTGGTTTTTATCCTTTTAAATCCATGCCATTCCACAATAATTTGGTATCAAAGTTGTATTGTTGATGACTTTTGAAAATCAGGATGGGTAGAAGATTAGATATTGAGAAGTTTAATCAATCAGTTAATTTCATATTATAGAAATTGAATATTTAGCCAATTCTAATTCCAAACAGATTAGATAAAGCATTATTCGGTCATTCCAATTAGCCAGAGTTGATGATGGATGAGAGATTTAAATAAGTAGATTTATAGGCCCTCTCTACTATAAAACTGTATTTATCAAATAAGGTATTATGGGAAGTGGCAAAGGAATCAACGGCAACTGCCTTATGGTTGAAACTTGAGTAATTGTATATAAAAAGTTAGTAGCAAAATAAATAATGTTGAGGAGTTAGCTTCATGACTTGAAATTAGGTAAGGGTCAATATTTGAAAAGTAATTTTGATGAATTTAACTCTATAGTTATGGATTTGCGTAATATAGATGTTAAATTAGATGATGAAGAATTTTTATTATGTTGTTATGCTCTTTGCTTGTAAGCATTAAGCATTTTCATGAGACTATTTTGTATGGTAAGCATGATTTAGTCTTTGAGGATGTGAAATATGCCCTACTAAAACAAGTGTTGATTGATGGTTAGTTTATTGGTAGTACTACTTATAGGGACTCACATTGTGAGGGCTTGGTAACTAGTGGAAGGATATATGAGCGAGGATTTATTGACTGTAAGAATTCCAAATCTAAGATGTAGATTTGGTAGAAGAATGTGTCATCCTTGTCATAAGAATGGCATGTTAGGAAGTTTTATCCTAATAGAAACCCTAGTGCTATGTCTGGTGAGTAATCTAGTACAAAGAATGATGCTACACTTGCGGATTATGATAGTGATGGAGATGTGTCAAGGGCCAGTGATAGATAAAACAAGATTAGTGATAGATAGATCTTGAATTCTAGGTGTTTATACCATATACCTCTCAACCAGAGTTGGTTTAAGACATTTTAGGTAACTTGGGGTGGAGTTATCTTAATGGGTGAAAATTTTGCTTGCAAAGTTGCCAAGATTGGGATGGTGAAGGTGAGGATGGATAAAGGTGTGATTAGGAAACTTTCCAACATGAGACATGTCCCTAAGATGATCAAGAACCCCACCTCTTTAATTCCTTAGATTGTAGTGGGTACTAGTGTGTTATTAAGGATGGTACCCTAAGATTTACAAAAAAGGGCTCTAGTGGCAATGAAAGGGAAGTAGGTCGGGACACTATGATTTTATAGGTTCCATAATTTTGGGGAAAACTACTATAACATCATTGAGGTTATCAAACTCAGATGCTATTAGACTTCGGCACATGGGACATGAACACATGAGTGCCATGGGTTTAAATGAGCTCTCTAAGAGAGGGGTATTTGATGGATAGAGTATAGGTGGTATGGAATTCTCTAAGCACTGTATTTTTGGCATGTAGAATAGGGTTAGCTTTTCAATAGCTAAGCATAGTATGAAAGGGCCTATTGAATATTGTAAATTATTTTCTTCTATCCTTTTCATGAAAACTTCTTACAAAAATAATGTTTGGTAGGAAATTGGATAATAATGATGAAATAATGGTTTTGAGTCCATTATGTTCATTTTCATCTTTATATGCTTAATGTGAGTAATTGGACATAGGATGGCTTTAAACTATTAATAAGGTGACCTTAGTGTTGAATTTAACCTTAAGCTAAACAATTTACCTTTGGGTTGACATGAATACTTGGAAAAAAAGGAAAACTTGTGAAGTATGGAAATGGGAATTATTGTGTAATTGTGATATCTGTTGTCAACTTACAAAAATATTAATGTTTAAGTACCTTGAGTTTGGGAATGGTTTTTCTCTATTGTTAATCTACCATTGTTTTCCATCAAGACCCTAGTCTAGGCTATATATCACTTATGGTCCCTATAGAGGGTATCGATAGAGAATGATTAGGTTTCCTTGGTTTGGTGGGTACAAATTTACCTTGTGCATTAGTATGACTAGAGTGCTATTTTGCTTTTTAATTGGATGGTTAGGAGTACCAAGATGTCTTGTGTACTAGTATCACTAGTTTACTTTTAAGTGTCCATTTTATTATTGTATCCCCCATGAGTATTTGAAAATAGAACTAATTATTCTATGTGGGTATTTTGGTAGCTTCCATTGTACACTACTTGTTTTTGTAGTTTCCTTAGTGCCCTACCTTGGTATTTAGAATTAATTTGGAATTATTGATTCGGTAGTTGCCTTAGTGCTCTACCATTTTTATTTGGAATTGAATTTATTATTTGGTTTTGACCATTTCACTATCATATTATTCCCTTAATGTATCTGTGCTATGTTAATACCAATGTGACTCATATGGCCTTCGATATTAGTGTTGTATAATGATTCACTTAGTACCTTAATATTGATAGGTTTTGTGGCATAGTCTACTACCTATTCAATGTGTGGTGTTTACCATGTAGGAATAATTTCATGGTTCAGTTCAATAGATTCTAGAAGGGGTTGAGAGTTAGGACTATCTGGTGTTTATCCCGAAATCTTTTGATATGGATATTCCTTGAACTCTTATATCCCTCCCTATTTCTCCATTTGTCATATTGTAATTCATTTGCCTAATCCTTTTACATTTATCAAGATAAATTTAATCAATAATGAAGTCATTTTTTCATTCTTATATTCTAAATACTAATTTGATCAAAGTGATATTTTAGCTTTAGTACTTAGTATAAGAATAATAGAGAATGCCAGACTTTTACTGAGTGTGGTAGTAACACCCATTATTTTTATAATTAACACTTTAGCAAAATAAATTTTTAATGTAATAAAATTTTGGGATGTTACAATAGTATTTTGTCCCCATGTACTATAGAAACTATTTGGATGGGAAAGATTATGATAATATATAAAAAGGAAATTTTTATTTGAAAAGGCATATCAGTCAGCCGATGTAAGGGCACTATCTCTCCAATAATAAAGCATTCTTGTTGACCAAACAAGCATAGAGCTATACTGAAATAATCATAATCATTAGAACAAAGGGAAACATTAGTTATTGATAAAGCACTATTATTCTAATGACACCTCCCATTGATTGATGGCTAACATGGAACTATCAACCAATTTGGTATTTCACTGAACTGGTGAAAGCACTATAAATCCACTAAAATTTCTCATTTGTTGCTAGGGCACATGGACATACTCACTAATGTGGCTTATCAATCAATCGAGAACACTGATGCTACAACATTCACTTGAAAAATCAATTATAACATTTTTCAACATTCTAACATATGATTACATGGACTAGTTTACATTATAACCATTCCACTTGTTTTTTTTATGGGCATTTACCAAATCCTTTGTTATCAAACTCATTATATAATAATAAAACAAGATCAAGCACATTAATTAACACGTATTAAAATCCAAAGTTATGGGGTGTTACAACAACATCCCCTTAAAAATAGGCTTTAGCCCTAAATCCAATCAAAAACTACAATTCTAAAACCAACATTTCTAAATCACATGTTAAAATAGTACAAAAAGGCATTGGAATTACAATCCCTTAAAAAAGTGGATAAACTAGACAAATTATGCATCTACACAAAAAGGGTTTAGGATATTTAGTGATGAATTCTTCATAGGGTGGCCTCCTCAAGTCCATACCATAACCAAAAAACCTTAACTAATGAAGTAATCTTCATTCATATATGTTGAGTCTTTATATCTAGAATTCTCATTGGACACTTCTCATTTGTTAAGGTCTCTTGAAGCTCGATCGTCTCTAGCTAGATTGAATGAGAGGGATCTACCACATACTTCATTAGTTGGGAGATCATGAAGATGTTGTGTACATGAGAAACTACATGGGTAATGCTAGCTAATATACTACTACACCTACTTGCTCCAAAATCTTATAATGGGCAATACACCTTGGACTATTCTTTCCCTTCATATAATTAATCTCTCCTATAGTGAGGGATAGTTTCAAAAGAACCGTATTACCGACTCATAATCATCAATCATTCTCTGAAAATGTGCATAACTCTTTTGCTTATCTTGGAAAGCCCTCATAACCACTCAAATATGCTTTGAAGTCTCTTCGATCATTTTTTATCCCAACATGGTGATCTTGCTGATATTAATCTAATACAATAGGTTACCACACTTCCTTCCATACAAGAACTCGAAAGGTGTCACCAAAATTTTTTCATGGTAGCTGCTATTATAGGAGAACTGGATCAAATCAAAATGATCTTCCAAACTACCACCAAAATCCATCACACATGCTCAAAGTATAACATCTAAGGTTTGAATAATCCTCTCTTTCTAACTAATTGTGTATGGGTGAAAAGAAGTAGTCATTTTCAATGGTGTACTCAATGTGGCTTATAACTCTTACTAGAAATGTGACAGAAATATTAAATATTCATTTGATATGTAATCCATAAGTAGCCCATGAAATCTCACTATCTACTTCCTACAAGCATTGTCCATTTTCTCCATACTCCAAGTCATTCTCGTCAGGATAACTAATACTAATTTAGTTAACTGGTCAAAAATAATCTAGATGGAATCAAAATCATTACCATTCTTTGGGAGACAAACCACAAAATCCATGGCGACGCTATCCCATTTCCATTTTAGGACCTCAAATAATAACAATAACCTTACATGTCTATTACACACAATCTTGCCTTTATGACAAGTAAAGCATCTTGTGAGAAACCTCACAACCTCTTATTTTATATGTGGCCACAAATATATCTTCTTTAGGTCCTTAAACAAATTATTAACTCTAAGGTTAATAGAATATAGAGTACAATGAACATCGTCAAAATGGTATTTCTCTTCAACTCAACACAACATTGTGGAACACACAACTTAACCCAATAATTGATAATATCATTGTCATAATTATGGAACCTTGAAGCTCTATCCTTAGTAATACCATGGTCGATCATCACAATCTTAACATCCTTTAAGCTAATTAGCATTGATCTTGTCAATGAAGCACTGTTATGGAAAATAACTTTAATAATGGGGTATTGATAACTATAATAGTGAAACTATTTTCAAGAGTATTGTAATTTTCAACATAGAGGTTTTAATATTGGTTCTTTCAAAATTATATTCTTAAAACCCACACGTGACATGCATTGAATCTTGATAAAATTTTAATAATGATTATGTGTAGCAATATTTATTAATATGTCATAAAAGTGGTTATTTAAATAAACATTGTCAATACCTATTATTAGAAGTCTGAGTGTTTTTTTACTAGGTTTTTTAGTAGTAGATATTATGGAAAACCATTGTTTAAACTATTTTAAAGAAAATTTATTCATAATAGCCATTATTAAATATTTGTGCACAATTTTTAACATTCACTCTCTCCCTCTAAAGAAAATTTTATGAAGTTTATTGACTAAACTCATTTTTCTCTTATTCATCCCTTCTCTCAACTTTGAAATCTATTAAACCTTCCTTGAGTTCCCATTCGAGGTAGCAAACCTATCATCGGCTACCGATTATTTGACATAAACCTTTCCCCTTTCGCCCATTCTAAATCATAGCGTCTGGTGCATGTGCTATTTTTAGTCTCTACCCATTGTTGTCTAATTTTTTCTCTTATTCATTCATTCTTTTGGTTTCTGAGATATTTTTTGGAAAATTTTATAGTTTATTCATTACTTTCTCCTTAGAAATTACCATTTCTTAGCTTATATGTGTGCTAAACCTCAATTCACTAAACTAAGTTGTGAAAAAATTGTGAACTCAATATGAATGACTCTCTCTACTTTAGTGTTGCTCTTTAGGTTTTGAAGGAATATATTTTTTTACTAGATATAAGGAAACAAAAGTATATTTAGCTCTCAATATTGTGGAAATTTGAATTTTTAGAAATTTCTATTTTGAATGACTAAGAAAAGTTTCTCTTATTTTAATTGGTGTTATGTTTTAAATTTTTTACATTATCATGCTTGATTCATTCATGCAGTTGCCTACATTATGAATGTGTTGAAACTAGTTGTGTTATCTTTTGCTTCACTATTGGTTGTTTGTTAGCCTCTTTTTTGGTAGTGTTCTAGACACATACATTATTGGTTAGATAATACTTTTTTGCTTGTTCTATATCTTCGCTACTGCTATTTGCTTGAAATAACTAGGTTGAAAATCAAATTTTTGTTGGATAATATATGATATTATATCTATTTATGGTTACTTTAGTTAAGGAATAAACATATTTTGGAATTTAGAAGGATTAGAGAGTAACATCGATAATAGATTGAGTGGTTATTATCTTTTCTATATAGTGAGATGTCATAGGTATCCATTGAAAATGCTCCACGATGATTTTAGATTTCACCCTATATGGATATAATTATTCATGTGTTATGGTTATATAGGGAACCAGGTCGCTGGATGGAGTGTTATTAATAATTTGATCCTTGTATGTTTATATCATATCACTTATTGACTCTACCTTAGATAGAGAGATGGACAGGGGATACAACAAGTTATTTGGATGCTTTTTATCATTTATGTCCTACCCTAAGATTCATTGATGTTGAGGTATTTTGAGGCATTATGATCACAAAGCCATAGAACTAAGGATGATCGATAACCACTTGAGGTTTCGTCATAACATAGCTACGAGTATCGATCCTAGATTTTACATTAGGGCATATAGACTCTTTGATGATGAATTGAGGGAGAATATGACTCTTTAAGATGAGTAGAATCCTGGAGTGATATATTATGGTAATATAGATGACTATTTGTATAATTGTTCTTATTAGTATTTGTGTTGTAGTAACCTTTTAATGTATGTACTGTTGCTTTTTCCTTAGTGTTCCTATTATTTTTTAGCCCAATTTTTAACATTTGCAAATGTATATCATTTTTAATTTAAATCGTTTTATAAATTTATATATAATTAATAACTTTATTGTGCTAAGACATCATAAGAAATAAAATTGCTTGATACATTATACATATATGAAATAATCATTTCTAATCATAAGAGTGTTTTGGAATTTTTTTTAAATATCTAAAAATTATAATATTTGTTTATTTTATGGGATACGTATAATTTAAAAAAAAATGGATATGGAATGGATAAACGTACATCATAGGTTTAGTAAGTATGTAGAAGATGTGGAATATCTTTATTAAGTGTGCATTGGTACACACTCATGACCCCAAGGACAATTTACCCTTATTTTGTATATACTTATACTCAATGTACTAGTCTTGATGAACTGAGGTATCACATGTTTATGAATGGAATGGATAGAATTTATAGTCTTTAGATATGTCTAGGAGTCTAAATATAAGATTGATGAATACCTAAGGGAAAATTCCTAACAATATGATAATTATGTGGGATGTTGTTTAAAGAAGATGACTTAGAAAGTTGAGGAAATTGTTTGGGATATTCTAAAATGTTGGAGAAGTTATTGAGATCCTGAAATAAACCTTTTTATGGTGGTTATATGATGTTTACTAGATTATCCTCTATTCAAAGGTTGTATAACTTGAAATTATGTAACAAATAGAGTGATAAAAGCTCTATGGATATTTTGGCACCTTTAAAATAAATGTTTTCTTACAATAATGCTTTTCCCAATGATACCTATTAAGAAATGAATATTATTTCATCTTTGTCCATGGGTAATGAGATGATACTTGCATTCCCTAATGATTAAATAATGTTTTGCAAAGGGTATTCTACTATAAAAGTTGTCCTAACCCTAAACATGAAGCACCATGATGTCAAAAGAACAAGGTGCTTGCTAAGGTGGTGTGGTATTTTTTCATAATATAAAGATTCAAGCATAAGCTTATTAATTTTCAAGATACAGAGAACTTAAGATGGAATTTTTATCGAAATATAGAGTATATGCTTATTAGATATCCATTTAATTCTCCATAATGAATGAAGATTGATAGCTTATTCCCTAAATTTGGTGAAGAAGTGTAAAACTTGCATTATGTACTTTCTATTGATAGAATGAATCCATACAATCAAGCCACCTATAGTATATGGGTGGTGATTTTGATAATATACAATAACCAACCATAGATCTACATGAAATCCAAGTATATGAAGTTGTCTTTACTCATATTGGGACTAAATAATTCAGGAAATGGTACTATTACCTATTTGGTATTATTTATTGATGATTTGAAGGTCATGTGTGAAATGAGTTTTAGGGTTTTTGATGCATGTTGTAAATAAATTTTCACTTTGATAAACATGTTATTATGTACTATAAAGTTTTTTACAACACAAGTTTATTTGATAAGTTATAGTGTGAAAGGTCATTTTTTATGCCATATATTTGGGAAGAATAACTCTAATAAATTAAGCATGTGAAGAAGACTATCTATCTCAACCAATGCATATTTTAACCAAAAACTCATCATTACCCTAGAAAAAGGAAAGAACACAATGGCTTTCCCAAAGTAGGGGAAGCACTTGTTCCATTGATGGCTTGACAGGTGCATTTGAAGATGTAAAGTTTTAAAGTCAAGCTAGAAAAGAAGAACAAAGTTAAGATTCCATCAGTTAGATAAAATAATACGTCTATATTCTAAACTTCCTTTTTGGGAGTCATTATACATAAGGTATGACCTTAGCTTAATGGTTGTTAAGAAACTGATATGTGATAATCTTATTGGTACATTATTAAATTTATATGAAAGACTAAGTATAGTCTAATTTCTTGAATAAATATAGTGGAAATGGGGATTAGACAGAAATTAACACCATAGAATAATGGAAGAATAACTTATTTACCGATGAATTGTCACACTCTCTCTAGGAAAGAGAAAATTGTGTTTGCAAATTCATTTACAATGAAAAGGTTTAAGAAGGGTATTAATCAGATATTAAAAGGCTTGTCTTGAAAAAAAAATTAAAACTAATCAACATGAAGTCTTATGATTGTCATATTTTGATGTAGTATTTGTTTCCGATAGCCATACTTGGAATTTTGCTAAAGCTTGTTCAAATCATTGTCACTCGAATTTGTTATTCTTTGAATGGTCTCTACTCAAAATTCATACACCCAAATAGTTTACATTTTTTGTAAAGAGTGATTGTGATTACTATGAGTTAACTTGAATTGTACTTCCCCCTCATTATTCGACATTACAGTACATCTAGTTGTTCACTTGGTTTATGGGGTAAAAATGTTAGGACCTTCTCATGGACATTTAATGTACTTGCTTGAGAAATTTATAAAGTTTCTTAATGGTTACACAGATAATTGACATATTCTAGAATGATGCATTGTTGAGAGTTGTATAGTATAATAGGTAATTTAATTTTACACAAATCACTTGCCAAATGTTAAATCTATCAGTGTTAACAAGTCTTGATATGCAAGGAAAGTCAAAGGATCAGGGATTAGGGGCAAACCATTATGGCATGTAGATGTTGACATGCTTCACAAAGCACATTTATGTGTGTTAAATAAGAACCATGATGTTCAACCATATGTTGAAGAACAAATTCATTGAGTAAGGATGGAAATCCCATCAAAGAGTGAGAAGTGGATTATGCATAAATATAATCTTTTCTTCATAGACTAGCTCAAAGATCACATTATTCCACTTATCAAGAATTCACCAACCCCAATATCTGATACCTTACATTCATTGTCTCAAAATCCCTAATACAATGTTTTCTCATATACTAGCTATGTCATCAATGATTACATTTCTATACAAAATAAAAATGTAAGAAGAGTACCATTCAAAATACTTAGGTGACTTAGTGTTTGAGAAAATGCATATCGCTAGTGTGAAAGAAAGGAACTCAACTTATGACGTTATGAATTATTATGGCATGATTGATAAGAATCCAAATTATTTTGTAGTAGTGATAGAATATAAGAAAGTGAGAGCAACCATCTATGACTCTAAGCTACTAGTTATAATAATCTCAATGCCTATTTCCATAAGCTTCTGAAGTAAAGAATATGACAATACAATTTTACTCAAAGAGCGTTCCATTTTCCTACTTAAAGAATCTTTCACCACATTAGCCTTAACCTTATGATAGGTCAACTCTACCCCCTAATCATTAACCAACTCTAACCATATACAATTCCTTAATTACAACTCTCACTAGGTGAAATTATATTGGACATTCTTCTGGTCAACGTAAAACTTTCACTAAACACCATAAAAAGAATTATTTTATATCATAAAAGCAAAAGCTACAAAGGAGAGCGCTAAATCATGATTTGGATAGTTCTTCCCAAACATCGTCATTTATTGAGAAGCATAAGCCACTACCCTCCTATGATTCATTATCACAAAACTAAATCCTTGCATAGAAGAATTTTTATACACCTGAAAATGTTTTATCCCACTTAGAAATGAAACCACTAGTGGCAAAGTCAATAGACCCTTAAACTATTTAAAATGACTGCTGCGCTTCTCATCCCACTAGAAGCGTGTAGTCTTCTCTAAAAAAATTCAAAGAATGAGCAATCTTGGAGAAATTCTAGACAAATTTATTGTAATAACCGGCTAAACCTAGAAAACTACTAGCCTCCATAACTAATGTTTGTGCTGGCCAATCTAAAATATATACTAAAAGATGTTCCTTTGAGATCATATGCCCAAGTAAATTCTACTTTATCTATTAAAAAAGTCAGACTTCAAGAGTTAAGTGTAAAACAAATTTGTCCTAAACAAAGCTAGAGACTACCTCAATTATTGCTCATTTTACTTATGAATGCTATAGTATATGAGGGTGTTGTGGATGAACACTATGACTAATTGGACAAAGTGTTCCATAAAGATTTGATTGATTAGATCCATGAATGCTATTGGTGCATTAGTGAGTCTGAAGGGCATATTTGTGAACTCAAAATGGTTGTATCTTATTTGAAAGGTTATCTTTAATATGTATGACATTGTTATTCTTAATTAATGATAACTTCATAAGAGGTCGATCTTTGAAAATAATGTGAGTTCTTTGAGTTGATTGAATGAGTCATTGATGATTGGAGGAGAATAACATTTTTTTTTACCACAATCTGATCTAACCCTCGGTAATTGATACACAACCTCAAACTCATATTCTTCTTCTAAGGGAAGAAGACTAGTTCTCTATAAGGTGGTATACTCAACTAGATGTAACCCTTTTTTAAAAAATCCTTTAATGGAGTCTTAATTGAATTCATCTTTGTGGATGCCATATAGTATGCTAGCTTAGTAATAGACAAAAAATCAATGTTGAACTTGAACACCCAATTTGCCATCATTTTAATAACCCATCCTAAAATGTAATAAAATGTATTTTAAATAATGTTGATAGAAAATAAAATTATTTTAGCTTTTAAAAGAGTTTGAAATTTGGGAAAAAATGTAAATTTCAGAAATATATGTTTAATAGTATTCCAAACTAATTGAATATTATGACTAGATACTTGCATTTTATTTTTGTGATAATCCATTAATTAGTTACCTAAATTAATTGATTAGTTATGATATGGTTTTATATCCTTTTTAGTTTTTATCTTCAATTCTATTCCTAATATTTTTGAAAACTTCTAATTAGAGTCTCCTTCTATTAATAAGTATATTTTAATACTTTGGGATTATTTTCATATTCTTTAGATTATCCTATTATTTCATTTAGCTAAAATTACCCCAAAATCACTTTTGAGGTACTTTATCACCTACATTTCCTCTCTCTTAGTTTTTTCTCTCCTCTGATAGCAATGGCTGTGAGCATATATTGTTAAACCGCTTGTCATACCTTACCTCTGCCATAGCTTGAATACACTTTATCTCCCTCGATTTTATCACTTTCTTTCTTGCACTTTTATTCCCTACACTTAACCAATATAAACTCTCCATCTCTCCTTCCCCTTGACATATCAACCCCTAGCCATCTTTAAACTTTATTTCTAATTCATTTTAATTTTAGCTTTCAACTCCTACTCTCCTTTCTCTCGTTCCTTTAGGTTACCTAGCTAATTGTTAGGCAATCCTTATTTTCTTTCCTTTTCTTTTTTGGTGCAAAATAGAGGCTTTGCCTCTTAATTTCCTTCCTTTGATAAGTTTTTATCCTCTCCTATCCTAATATTAGGCTTAAATTTCCCTTTTATTCTCCTTTTTACAACGGAAATTAAGGTGTATAGAAAGGTTGAAGGTCCTAGTTTTTATTCTACTTGTAGCCTTATTATTAGGAGAAGGTTGAATTGCGTTTCTTTTCCTCTTCTTCAATTTTCATTTTTAATTTTGTTTCATAATGAGTTTTAACAACTTTTCATTCTTTATTCTCATAGGAAAATAAAGAGTCTTACTTGAAGCCATAAAGTTAGGAGATTATTTTTGTGGTTGGAGATTTTTGCGTGAAAGTAAGATATCATGATCCTTTATATGATTAAGGATTAATGATGTTAGTTATGGTTTCATGTCCTTGGTGTATTCCATAATGCACATGTGTTATTTTTTAAATCCTTGATTTCAAGCATGTGAAACATTTATAACTCTCAAATACAAAGCATGTTTTAAGTATTTTGGTGTTAAAAATGAGTTTGTTTATAAAGAATGAATATGATCTGTATTGATTATCCTCCATGAATACATTTGAGTTTAAGTATGGAATATGTTTTCTTATGTGTATTCACATCATAGAAGCATGATAAGATTATTTGGGAAGAGAATATGAATATGGTTTAGTGTGCAAATGTGTTCTGGTTGTTGTTTAGCCCACACAGGTCGATGGATTGGCAAAATCCATCAAGTTGTTATGGTGAAGAGTTAATCCATTATTTAAACACATCAAACAATTATCCTATGTCTAGATTGTTTGATCTCAACCTAAACAAATCAACTTGTTTGATAAAACCCATTGATTTGTTTGACCAAACCCATCATCTTGTTCTTTTAAACAATTGATTCGTTATACCAACTAGTTTTTCTATGGTGTTTATTTCTCCTTTAGTTTGGTATACCTAAACTAGCTGAATGGCTTTAGGGATCGATTCACTAGTTTTACCATTTTTCTCTATGCTTGTTCATTATTATTATTATTATTATTATTATTATTATTTTATCATTATATAAGGATTCTATTCCAACTTTTTCATTAATTGATGACTTTAAATCATGATCTTGGCCATACACAATTGGAACCAAGGGAAGATTAAAATGATGAATGATATGGTGTATCTTGGAATATAATGAGTTCGGTGTTATCTCTTAAATCCCTGTGTTGTGATATCATTTTTTCTCATGATAGAGAAATGGGTATGGTCCATCACACATCTTAATAATTTGAAAGTAAGTGGTCATTACATGGAGCACTAGAAATATGGTTTATTCATTATGAGCTTATGAGTTATTTGCATTTTTATCCCTTTCATTATTTGAATGTAATAATTTTTTATAATATGTTATCATGTGATCTCAATGTGCAACCTTAGCCTTTACGATAAGTTAGGCTGTTTGTTTTACTAGTGTTTCACCGTATTGATATTACATTTGTGTGGTCACTATAGTGATATGGCTTTTATTCCGGTGAGTAAATGATGATTTGCAATATTATAGTTATAACATTCCCATTTTTCACTACTGAAATATTTCATTTAAAATATTGTGGAAACTCAAAACAGACCTAGAAAAAATAGGGTATTACCTCTGTATGTGATATAGGATAGACATATGTCGCCTACCTCATATCAAGTATAAGGCTAAAACCAATCAAAACATTTAAAACAACAAACTGTGGGAATGAAAGACTACATAAAGGAATTGAAAGATTGTTCACTTTGAATGACCTTAATGGTCCCCACTAAATCATTACAAAATATATGTAGATGACAGTATAGGGCTACATGAGAAAGGGTTAGAGTATGACACCCAAATTAAAACCATGGTCCCTTATGGACCCCACAAGATCTTTGAATGTCTACATTCTTAAGCCTTGACCAACAGAGGTAGGCCCTCTACTGGCCATCCCCAAAGACCTACACATGACCTTCTACTAGTGGGAATGAGCAGGTAAGGGAGCAAATGAGCACATCAACATACTACGTACTCAGTAAGCCAAGCTACTCCCTCAATGTAAACACATGTGAACAACTTCTAAAGTGCTTGGATTTAAAATACAGCATATGTCATGATAAACCATATATAGAGGTAATAGTACATTAGGACATGCTATCATGCATAACTCAACAAATACAAGATATATCATGATTTGTTTCACATTATCATCACATAGTTAATCACACATATATTAGCAGATAAAATCCAAGCAACCACTTCAATTTATTCCCAATTAATCAATTCCTTAGGTGTACCATTTCCCTATTCATATGTGATACAGGTCAGTCATCAAACCAGTATTCCATTCAATAACCAATTAATCATTTAGTCCATTAACATAGTGTACAAACCTTCTTTTATTCTTTTTGGTCATTCATACCATTACTTCCATCCTTATCCAATTATTAACCATTTACTTAGTCATCATTTATATTTTGTCAACCTATTACTTATCATCCATATTTTATTATCATCGAGAGATAGACTATGCACTACCCCATGATCGCACATACCATAGAAGCCTATCCAAATAAAGTACATAAAGTCCTGGCCGAAACCAATCACCAAGAGGAAATAAGTCTAGGGTGAAGCCAATCACCAAAATGGACTTAAGTCAAGGCTGAAGCCAACTAATATGGACATAATTCTAGGTTGAAGCCAACAACCTAGGTAACATGATCCTTTAATATCAATACCTCCTAGTATATCATTAGTTTCTAGAGTAGGTAAGGCACTAGGACCTCATAGGATCCTAATAGAAGGTAAAGCTCGAAGGCTCCAAATATGTTCGAAGGTAGACTAACCCTCGGTAACTAATTGAGGATCAGTTAACCTAGACCCTTACTAAACGTGATTGTCTTTTGCTTTATGTGATTAGTATTTTATTCATAAGGATAAGTGATCATATAAGGCACATATAAAATCAAGCAAGGTAATTTCTATGTTTATTCCATATCAATCATTTTCTTTCCATTCTTCCAACCATGTGGGTTTCCATTTTTCCTTGTATCATATTACTCATACCCATCTTATCTTTTTTCTCAACCCCATTATGAGTTTCATTACTCTTTTCTCAATATCATCACTTATCATAAGTAAAACACCCATTTAGCCTTTACATTACTCATAGAGTATATCATAATTTATGATCCATTTAATCCTTTCATTAGGATAATAATCCATGATAACATATCTATTTTATCTCATTAATAATCATGGTATAGTCCCAAACATAGCCTCAAAGCATAACCAAACTGAAAAGAAATGAGCTATACAAACAAATTGATCAGTCCGGCCTAATAAATCGATCAGTTACACCAACTAGTCAATCGATTTATATTAACAAATCAATTGGTTTGATTCAACTAGACCTTGCTTTCTTCTCTAACTAGTTGTTCAGTTTGGACAAACTAGACAACTATTCATAGACCAATTGATCAATTATTCCCAACAAGTAGATGGGTTTAAGCAGAGAGCTACACCAAGGTCTCTACATGTATACTAGTCGATCAATTTGCCCTATCATAGCACCAAACCATAAATTTCATGAATAATCATGCTCATAATTAATTCTTAACCACATTAGAACATGTATCAACATATTATAGTACATTTTAAATTAGATTAACTTGCATATCTCAACATGGAATCATAATATCATATTCTTATCACTTTGCATGCTTTTTATTTAACTTATGCCATCTATCCATCCAAATCACTTATTCAGGCTATATACATTCATGTGAACATGTGGGATTAACTTAAAGGAACTTTAAACATACAAGAATAATCACTTACTTGATGTAGTCATAATTCCCTTTAAATCATAAACTCCAACTTTGAAATTCTCAACTTTTAAAACCATAAAACCACAAATCTTAAACTCAAAAATCTACACCAAAATTTAATAAGTTTTTGAACTTTAAAAAGAAGGAAAAGAAGAACATACAAACTTAAGCAAAATAAGGAATTGCTTAGCTACACCACTCATTTTTTTTCCAAATCTAACTTTTCCTTGATTAATAATTAAAACTAAGAGAGAGATAGAGATAAGATCAGAAGAGTGTAAGATATTCGATTGCAAGGCTCAAAGTGCAGAAAAAAAGAAAGTGAATGCTAGACTTAGAGATTTTAGTGACTAAAAGAAAAGGTGCAAAAAAGGGATGATTGGGACTATTTATAGCCATCAATCAAAAGAAATCAGAGAGGGTTCATGAAAGAATCAAAATCCCTAAAATTTACAATTTGAATGCTAGCTAAATGGACGAATTTTGTCTAAGATATGTTGAGTTATTCTCTAGAGCTCAAATAGTATCTCTAGAGAATGTAGGTTAAGTAGGCAAGACTTAGAATACATAAGAGAAGTAATGGAATGTCAGCATGGAAGGAATTTTCTAGCTTCTCAAAGTCATGCCTGAGATTGAAGCATTGATCTCAGAAATTTGAATAGGAGAGAGGTGGAAGAAGATAAGGGTGAGGTCAACTCTCCCCCACATTTTTCCCAAACAACCTCCTAATTGATCTAAAGTAATATTTTAGGCCAAATGCATCATTAAAATCATTAGGAATCTCTTAAAAACAATTTGTCATGGGTTGGTAAGGTTTCATTTTAGTATAAGAGATTTTTTTTAGAAAACCACAAGTAGGCATGAAGGTAACTTCCAAAACATTAGTTAAATACATTAGTGCTAAGCACATATTAGTTACTTTTATTTTAATTATTTGAGGAGATACAACACATAATTTCATAGATGTATGAAAAAGGTAAGACAATAGCTTCCTGACCATAAAACTAAGACACAAATAAAGTAAATCAGCCATAGTGGACCATTAATGGTAGCATATAACTCTCCAACCTAACTCACCTAATGCTTAAGTATTGATACCTCTTATAGGCCTCATACGTCATCGATAGAGTAGACTAGAGCATTGATAGGTCACTATAGCACACAAATGAAATAATTCTAAATGAGGACTCATACATCACCTTTAGGGTAGATAATCCTACAGAGCAAACCATTCTCAAACTTCAAGGTCTTTTACTCTAAATACTAATAATTTTTTTTATGATCATAAATATCACACTGTACATAAACAATTTTAATTTCCATACTGAGTCACATCTCCTTTAATTCCAAATATTCTAGGGCACATTAAACCATAAAAGACCAAAATTCCCTTGAAACCTAAATTATAATAATATTATTTGATTTAAATGTTATTTCCCATTTGATTAAAAATTCATATTTAAAAAGGCTAAATTACAATAATTTCGAACACTTTATATTATAAGTAAATTACAACATATAAAAATAACTATTTTGCTTTATACATGATTAAGATAAAACAAACCTAGAATGCATATTTAACTCATCATATGTCTCATACTTTCATAATTACATGATATAATACATATTAGTGATACATGTTGGAACAATATAAGCATGGTACACTTGAATTACAAATCTACCTATAAGGTAAATAAATAATAATAATCATGAGAAAATAAGTATAAACATGTTAAACATATCATTTTATACAAATGCATTATTCATATTTATTTTATAACATTATACTTATTATAGTATACTTTGTACACTTAATATGAAAAATTTAACATGCTCAATGATACATAATTTTGTATTATGATACTTAGTGAAAATAAATACAACATAACGATACATGCTTGGGGAAATAAATATGACATTATATTATTAAACCCTAATATATTATCATAATATTTATACTTTTTAGTAAGGTATATGGGTTAGCTAGAACAAAAGTAATTAGCAAAATAACATCTTAAATCAAATTCTAGCCTCCACTAATCCTGATTTTCTAAAACAAAAAAAAAAAACATGTATATATTAGCAACAAAATAATAATTAGCTAAGGTTTCACAACAATAAACAAAAGCAAACGAAGCCACCCACCGACCAAGGCTAGGAGCTGGCCAAAAAACATGGAAGACACACACTACATAGACTCATTTACTTAATCATACAATGCTGGCTGAAGAGTGAAGCATGAGGGGGCTACAAAATATGAGGTTTGGGTGTATGAAGAAGTCATATAGAAGTTATTTTATTGCACTAGGCTACCACATGGGATGGGCTAGGTTGCATGGGCTTAAAATTTTTTAATAAGTGAATATGTGGAGGTTCACACAGGAGGAGCTAAAGTAACATGGGAGTTGGGGAAAATGGGTGGATGTTGGACAAAAAAAGAAGGTATTTGGTGGCAATGGTTGTGATGGGAAGGTGGAAGTTAGGGTGGCTGAGAAAAAGAATAGATGGTGGGGAGGGATATTTCATGCTAGAAAATGACAAAATTGTGGAAGTAGGGATGGTTTTAGGGATTTAAAGGTGAAAAAATGGAAAAAAATAGGAGGAGGAGGAGGAGTAGAAGAAGAAGAAGAAGAAGAAGAAGAAGAAGAAGAAGAAGAAGAAGAAGAAGAAGAAGAAGAAGAAGAAGAAGAAGAAGAAGAAGAAGAAGGAGAAGAAGAAGAAGAAGGAAAAGAAGAAGAAAAGAAGAGGAAGCGTTGGGTGATGGAAAAATTTTAGGCTTGTGGTTATAGGGTGGTGCATAGTTGGAAGATGTGGAGGAGGTTAGGGAGGTTGCAAATGAGTTATAGTGGTTTAAAACCATAGGCTTTGATATTAACTTGTAATGTCCCCAAATTTTGAACAGGAAAAAATTTATTTTGAATATAATAAATAAATATATTAAAATACAATCAAGGAGTGTTACTACCAAATCAACTATGGGAGATGTGTGATCATCACCCAATGCATACTTGATGTAAGGAAAAATAGAACAACAAATAAAACATGCATGCACAAACAAGACAACTGATAATAATAATAATAATAATAAAGATGAGAATATTGTAGATGAGATAGAGATATTTACAAAATCAAAATACAAAAACAAAAGCTAAGAAGTTTAATAGCCCAAAAGAAATAAAACACAAAACAAAATGAGCAAAAGTCATCGAAATTACTTAGCCTAACTCTTAACTAAAATAATTATAAATCTTGATCCCTATACAATGTTCAGCTACTATCCAACATTATCATCTTCAACATATTTTAATTGAGAATCATAATCTCACAAATCATCTTCTACTCATCAAAAAAAAAATTGAATTATCATAGTGCAACATAAATGTAGCATCAATATGACGATGTATAAGTAAAATAAACTACCTAAAATTTTGTAAGGGCTTGTGTTGCACATTGAGGTCACATAATAGCATGGTATAAGATATAATATTTGTTGAAAGCATGTGATTATCATGTGATAAAACATGTTGGAACAAGAATCATGGAAGAGTTAGCAATATAGATCATTCACTAAATATATACGAAAGAAAAAATATTATTAATCCTTCATTTTGTGAATACATACTTTTCAATACTTAAGATATTTAGTTTAACCACACCTAGTTCTCCACAATGAATAAAAGTCATTGTAGTACAATACACACAATGGGATACCATAGCCACCACATGTTGTCTAAATACATTAAAGGAGATTTGTTAGGGGATACCACACCCACCACATCTTAAATGCATCTACCATAAGGGCTAACATAAAGTGGGATACCACTCCTAAGGTATGAAGTCAAAATACATTGAGGGGGATTTTCTCAAGGGACACCACACCCTCCACACCTTGAATGCTTTTGATGTAAGGACTAATACAAAAATTGAGATATCACACCCTGCTAAGCAATGGAAATACAATGTACAAAAAGGTTTATATACAGATACCACACTTAGCTTAGCTAGACACTAATGCCCTGTCAACTGATATGATAACACTAGAATTCATAAAACATAACACTTCGTGAAACTAATTGATTGGTTGGTCTAACCGATCACCTATTCATAGAGACTAATAAATTGGTTTGGCCAAACTTGTTGATATGTCTAAGTATAGGCTAGATAGCTCTAGTTTTCAGGCAACAGGTCAATGGGTAAGGTAAATTCATTAATTGCTTACGCAGAACAATCAACTAGTACATTAAACTAGTCAACTATTCAAGCAATGAGTTGATTGTGGATATCATCCCATGATACTGTTCACACATCCAACCAATCGATAATAGTAAACCGGTCTACTGATCTTTATAAAATAATGCCTAGACCCACAATCCACAATTAGCTTTAAAAACCTGTTTTTCTAAATTGATCCTAGCATGATTCTATGTCATAAAACACATAAAGAGACATACTCCACACAAAGAATCATATGGACACATTATAGAAATCAATAATCTACTAGATCATTCTCACGATTTTAATTCATGAATGAATACAATAAAAACCATAATTCACCTCTTAATTAATTTAAAGATATAATATACATATCATGTTAGCATAAACCCATAGTAAATTAAATAAGAGAATTGGGCTATATGTTATAAAAAAAATGGACTTATGCTAAAGATATCAAAGACTTGAATCATTCCCTATGACTAATTTACAAATTCAACATCATACTATACTCGCAAGATTTATGCCAGGATAAAAATGGTTAAATCATGCTCAACACCCCATAAATCACATCCCACAAATGATACTACTTCCAATAACATAATTATATCCTAAATATGTTCATCCCTCAACTTGCACTGCACTTTCATCCTTAATTCATCAAATTCTTGCTTTAAGCCAAAATAATCATGACATGCTCACATAATCATCATAAGAAAATAGTCATTAAGAACCACATTGACATTTAAATCAAGCTCATAATAACACATCCAACAAAAAGCATACACATATCTAAAATTCACCAAAAAGGTCCTAATGAATGAATGGTACAAAATTAGACTTAACATGTGATACATAAATAGAAAGCTAAATTCATGGAATTAACTAGACATATGAATGTTTCATACAATGAACCTCCTTTATTTAGTTAATAAGAAAAACTTCTAATGTATACACCTGATCCACACTTATGGATAAGGATCCATATGACGGTATAAATTATGCTTAAAACCATCCATACTTAGGATGCATATCTTAATCAATTATATCTAAAGGTATATAAAATAACTCATTCTTTTCCATAGGGTCATATTGAAAATCAAATATATTGACTAATACAAACATGAACACTAAGCCTTATCATAAGATAGAGATTTATCTTACCTCAAAACTAATCTTCTATCAAAGAGAAACTACTCATAACCTGATGGCCTACTACAAGATCCTTGATTATATACGGAAATCAAGAACCCAAAAATTACTAAAAATACATTTTAAAATTGATTGAAAGAAGAAAAACATAGAGGAAGCATAGAGGTACAAGTTCTCAATCACAACCCTAGAGATGGATAACCAAGAGTAGTAATGATACAAAATTCTTCAACTCTCTCTAAAGTTTAATCATCCTTTGTTCATAGGAAACAAAAGGTGAAACTAAAGTAAAGATTAAGAAAAAGAAAAGATAAAGGGCAAAAAGTGTTTTAAGTTGTGATTAGAATCATAAATTGAGGCTAAGATGTTGGGACTAACTTTTCATATGAAAGAGAAGGAATTAGAACACCTAACACTTAGGAAACTTTTAAGAATGTAAGAGCAAGTGAAGAGGGGATTAATCAGTATGTCAAAGGGAGAAATAAATCATGTGTGGAGGTATTAAAGGGTATGTCGGCTAACCAAAAAAGAAAAAGAAGAGAAGATAGAGAGTTGATGACTTAGAAGGTATAATGGAGTTCTGAGTATAAGGGTGTAAGAAAATGAATGATGTAGTATAGGGTAGGAAGGGTGAAGTTAAGAAAAATCTTGCCAATACTAAGTATAAATAAGGGAAGGGAGTTTTGAATGAGCTAGAGAGAGGGAGAAGTTAATAGGGGAGAGAAAAGGTGGTACATTAGGAAAAATATATCAAAACTTCTTTTAAGCGAAATAAAATAATAAGATGCTCTAAATAATGTATGAATAATCCAAAGAACCAAAATATTCTTATAAGCATAAAGGGACTCTAATTAGAAGTTTTCATAAACATTGAAAGAAATAATCAAAGATTAAAAAAAAAGGGATATGAAATCATCACTATAAAGTTATTCGTGTATACCAATAAGGCATTATCTATTCAGAAAAGTATTACTATTTGTTTTTCAATGACAAAACTATGGGTAAAAACTTAGTGCGTAAACGTTTTACCCAAAGATATGTATGATTTATAATGAATAATTGATAATGCCCATAGATATTTATATGTTGATAAAACTTATAGCCATAATTATATCCGTAAGTAAAAGTATTAACCATAAAATGATATATGTGACTACAAGAATTGTCCACAAAACAATATCTGTGACCACAAGAATTATCCATAAACAATATATGTGAATAAAAGTATTATCCAAAAAACAATAAATGTAACTAAAAGTATTATCCTTGAAATAGTATCTAGTGCTAAAAATATTTCTAAAAAATATATATTATTGGTTATACATATTTTAATTTACTAAAAGATAATATATATATATATTATCTTTTAGTAAATTAAAAATGATTTCTATAATACTTATTACAATATTTAACTGTAATAACAACTTATCCTTATATATAATTAAGTACACCATATATAACCATTAGTGTTTAGTTTATTTGTCAAAGCGATAATAGTCTTGTAGGTATAATACTTTATACACAACTTGTAACATATGCTGACATGTAAAACATGTTCATTAAAACAACAAACACCATCCTCTTCATTCTCATCCTCATCATCACCTCCAAAAAATTCAGCATCTTCAACATTCTCTTTGATAATCATCAAGGCATATTCCCTAAGAAAATATGCATGTAACATAATCAGATCAATATAATTTCATACCCAAAAGTTAAATAATGAAGGTAGTAATAAAATTTTCTCAAAAATAATAAGATTCCTTAATTTAAAAGGAGAGTAGGTGGGGAAAAATAAATTGTTTGGAAGAAAAGTAAAAATGGCTCTCTAATTTGTATTATTCTAGGGAAGCATTCTCAATAGTTTTAGAGCTTCATCACAAAATGGTAAAATAGAAAGGAAAACTAACAATGAATGGAGTTTGATTTTCTATTCACATATAGTAATGTAGGAACCTGTGTACTTACAACATTGATTAGGTAATCAGAGTTCACATGACATGCATATTTCAATCATCAACCGATTTCAATGTTTGCAAATTGTACTATAGGAAAATTATATCACAAGTTCGAAACCCCAATATTCTATATGTCTTTTAGAGGTAGTTTTCTACAATTATATACGTAGGTCTTCAAGGTGTGTACATCTAGACCTCCTTAGACTATACCAAATCATCATTGATAGTTGGCTGTTACTTTAGTCTTGAAAATGTTAATTAGAAATTAATATTGGTGAGCAACAATGAATAGAATCAATCCTTATAATTTAAGATTTGTGGTTTTTCGCATGGTAGAGGTAATCTATTCCACATGTTCAAATCTTTAGAGCTTCTGTCTATGCTATTTCAAGATGTGTAGTTTCTAAAGCTAGTATAATCAAGCCCATGCTTCATACCCAAATAAAGTATACACGTACAAAATAATGTTGAAAGTATAAAATCATTAATCAAGGAAAAACAAACAAATTAAGCTTCTAGATTCATTGGTTCAAATACATATTCTAATAAGGTGGCATATAACTAATTATCACTTGAAAAAAGAAACATCTTGAATGAATCCTCCCTTAGGCACTTGTCAAGACTTTAAGTTAGATATAAAATTGTACATACATGCACTAGTTGGTATCATGAAATTTCAATGTTATTTCTATTATTTTTTTTCGAGAAGTAGAAATAGTATTAATAAGAGAAAATGAAGTTACAACCATGCATTAGACGCAATGACATCTAACAAACCTAGCCACTGCCCAAAGTCACCAGAAAGCGAAGAGTTAACAAAAATACTAGAAACTTGCAAGAGAATACATTGTAATAGAACACCTATTGATCTAGACTTGTGCTGAAAAATTCTGAGATTGCGTTCATGCCAAATTGTAGCTATATAAGCATTAAATAGAGAACCCAACAGATACTTCTTCTTAGGCGCCTGCCGTGTTCTTGTGATCAAAGACTTAATCTCTTGATCCATAGACTTTATGTCATTAATTAGCAAAACAACAATACATAGAACAAAAATGCTTAGTAAACACTAAATTAGAAAATAAATTCTAACAGGGTAGAGAATCTACTTGTATCCACATAAACAACAAATGACATGAAAGAAGCAGACAAATTATTTACTTACTATCAAGATCAATGAATTTCTCTTTTATGAGCAATGCTATTAGCTAGTAGAGCACACAACTTCACTCTGGTGATAATAATCCAACTTAAAGCCTAAGATTTGTTAAGTAAGAGATTATAAAAATAAAAGGTCAAATATAAAGTGAGAGTAACAAAGTGATATGACTCAGCATGAAAAACATTCCCACTTAAACCATGCCAAGCTCATCTAATTTTAAAACCTAGAGGTTCTCAAATATCACATTTATACAAGAGGAATTTGAAGATGGAGATGAGTAACACAACTTAATTCTATAAAATCACTTTTAAAACTAGGGTTTTGGGTTAAAAATGTAATTAAGTTAAATATTATTAATTTCTTCAATTTGAAAGTTTAGAGAAGCAATTAGACACATTACATAACTATAAATTGAAAGTTTTGACTAAGAAATTTAATTTCGATCGATTCTATACAAATTTCTAGAATTGAAACTTCCAACCTTCAATGAAATACATTTCAAAGCATCTTACATGATCAATTGGTAAAAATTTCCTAAAAATCAAATGAACCCTAGCTATACCAATAAATTTGGGTTAAAATCTAAATTTCATAAATCAATCATATATAACACTATCAACCCTTATAACTCAATCATCTAACTTATATATACATAATCTAACAACAAATTCACATTATCTCTTCTAGGGTTGTTCCCCATCAGATTAATGTTACCGCTCTCATGCTTATTCCTAAAAGAGTGAATACATCCAGAGTTAGTGAGTATCATCCGATATCATGTTGTGGGGTGCTTTACAAGATAATATCTAAAATCCTCATAGCCAGGCTCCAACCCATTATGCCTTTTCTCATTGATCAAGCATAGTCGGGTTTTGTCAAAGGCAAATGTATAAGAGACAACATTCTTCTTGCTTCCGAGCTGGTCAGGAAATATTCTCAAAAACATGTCTCCCCGAGATGTATAATGAAGCTGGTTATTCGGAAGGCATATGATTTTGTTAATTGGTTATTCTTGCAAAAGGTGCTTCATGCTTATGGTTTTCCCCTTCATGTGGTAAAGCTTATTCTTGCTTGTGTTACTTTGGCCTCTTATTCTTTACCATTAAATGGGGAGCTTTCTTATCCCTTTTGTGGTTAGCGGGGTCTAAGGCAACGTGATTCACTATCTCCATTTTTATTTGTGCTTGTGGTTGATTATTCATCTAGAATGTTTAAGTGTTTATGGAGTGATGAAGACTTTCGAGGTCGTCATATGTGCAAAAGGATTCATATCATTAACCTCGCGTTTGCTGATGATTTGCTCCCTTTTTGTTGAGGGGAGTTTAAATCAGTTGTAAAGCTTATGGAGGTGATGGATGATTTTTCTGATAGTTCTGGTCTTATCATTCATCTTCAAAAATGTTATATTTATTTTGGGGGTGTGGGTGAGAGGACAAAGTCCCAGATTCTCCAGTCGCTTCACTTTTCTGAGGGACATTTTCCATTTTCTTATCTTAGGTTTCCTCTTTCCTCTGCTCGTTTAACTAAGGCTTAGATGCAGGATTTGATTTATAAGGTTGCACGAAGGCTTTCTGCTTGGAATTTCCATCTTCTTTCCTATACAGGTAGGGCCCAGCTTCTTCAATCTGTGATCTTTAGCATGCAGATATATTAGTGTCAGGTTTTCATCCTACCTTTGAAGTTGATTCAGAAATTGGAGAGCATGTGTAGGAAATTTTTATGTACTGGAAATGTTGATACCTCCAGGAAAACCTTAATAGTGTGGGGGGTGGTTTGCACTCCAAAAAAGAAGGAGGTTTGGGGCTTATTGATCTCTCAATATGGAATAGAGCAGCTTTGGTAAAGGTCCTGTGGAATATCTGTAACAAGAAAGACTCTTTATGGATGAAATGGGTCCATGCCATCTATCTTAGGTCGGTACTGTGTGGAGTTTCTCAACTATACAC
Source organism: Tamarix chinensis (assembly GCA_030549775.1). Lineage (NCBI taxonomy): Eukaryota > Viridiplantae > Streptophyta > Magnoliopsida > Caryophyllales > Tamaricaceae > Tamarix > Tamarix chinensis. The sequence continues at coordinate 23,546,693 of CM060173.1, read as the reverse complement.
TTATGTTCCTACCCTCTTCAAGAGGTTCTTAATCTTCGCTCTACCTTTGCCTCTTATTTTCTTCATGGGTCTAATTAATTGCTGATTAGTGAGGAAACCTATGGAATTAGCAAGGCTTATGATTTGTGGTGTTGTCGGGGGGAGAGGGCTTGGTTATACCCTTTAGTTTGGTGTTATCTTGCTGCTCCTAAACATAAGTTTATCATGAGGCTAGGTATTCATGAGAGATTTCTTTCCAAGGTGAGATTGCAAAAGAAGGGTCTTTTAGATGATCCAAAATGTTTGCTTTGTACTGAAAATAAAGATGAATCTATACAACATCTGGTCATGGAATGCGCTTTTAGTTCAGGGATATGGAGTAAGATAAGAATAGCATTTAATCGTTGGGATGTTTTCCGAGCTTGGGATGAAGAGATTAAAGTTTTGGTATGCTCTACGAGACAACCCAAGGAGAAGAAGGCTATGTTACGTGCTTCCTTTGTCACCTTTATTGCTTTAATTTGGTATGAACGTTATTCAAGAACTTTTTGTAATTTAGGTCACACTAGTTATAGCTAGTATATGTTTGCACTTGGATCGTAAAAATAACTATGATCGATGGTAGCATTGTATTGACAATCTGGTCATGTAATGAGTTGGTTGTATTTTTAGCCTTCTGGCTAATTTATTTATAAATTTGTTTTTACTTATAAAAAAACAACCAATTCACATTATCATAAGCTCATTCAAAAAAATATAAAAAAAAATAGTGTTAGGGTTTAAAGATGATACCAAGAAAAATCCACCATTGCAAGCTAGGAGAAGCTCGATTAAGACAAGGAGGAGCAACGGTGCTTCTAAAGCAATTAGAATAGAGCTTCGATAGTGGTGCTCTATTTCTATTGTGGCTCAATGTAAGTTCATTGCGTCCACACACTACCTTGATGCTATTATTGGTACTTCTTATTTGAGGTCAATAGCTCGACGTTTTGGTGGTGGTTCACTACTCGTCCTCTAGTGGTGGCGGTTGTAGTGGAGAATGGAGCGCAGGAAAAGAGTGAGAAGGTCAAGGTCAAGGATTCACCCCTAGTTTTCAGGTATTATTCCATCATTGGATACTACATCCATTACCACTTGTGGTTGTATAGAGGGGCTGAAAATAGTGGCTTAGTGGCAACAGCGGGGTGTGGTGGTGATAGCAAAATGGAGGTCGATGCTAAGGGTGTAAGGGGTTAGGACTTAGGGTGCTAACGGTTGAATGGGATAGAACAAAATGGGAAAAGAAAGAGAATGGGCAACGGGAATATAAGGAGTTTGAATAGTTCCTTTTTTTTTAACAATACATGTATAAAATAATTAAAATGAAATAAATTTATAAAAATAAGATATGTAAAAGAACTTTTCGATTAAGTCAAATTTTAATGAAAATGCTCTTTTATAAATGATATAATTTAAAAATGTATAATTAGGTTTTTCAAGAAAAAAAAATTATATGATTAAATGATATAATTTCAACTAAATGTTAATAATTATTAAAATAGAAATATGATTTAAAAAATCGAAAATGTATAAGAGAATTAATTTTATAAAAGTTGAGCAACTACAGAAAAAATTAACAAAATTTTGTAAATGTCATCCATCAATCAAAATGGAAAAAAAGGAAGAAATATAATTTAAAAAGGAAAATCAAATTAAGCTCTAGAAATCTTTAAATTAAAATTTTTAAAAGATCTTATCAACCTCAAAAATTAAATAAATATAAACAGGGAAATATTTTTTATAGAAAAATTGTTAAAATGATTTTGCTATATTGAAAAGATTTTATAGTTTAAAATAATTTATTTCCCCTAGTGAATTATAATTCCACTACAAAGTCATCACACTAAAATTTCTAGTAATAAAAATATTAAAATTTTAAAATAATAACACACAACATAAATAGATATATATTTCAAATAAAAAATTGAATCATATATATTTAATAAAATCTTAGTCATAAATAAATTTATCTCAAATTATTTGCAATGATAGATAATTAATTAAATTTCAATATGAATTTAAAATCATCTGAAAAACATTAAAGTGAAGAAAAAACTTGAAAAAAACTCTTTACAATAGTCATTATTTAAATAAAATAAACTAACAAGAGTAAAATTAAAAGTTAGTAATCATAAACCACTTAAAAACAATTGTATTACATTAAAAGAATTGGATTTAATAACAAACAATCAACAACCCAAAACAAAAATTTAGAATCAAGAACAATAATGATGAAGTTTCTAGAAAACATATTCGAGGTTATGGAATCAAGGCTACATCTCCAAAAGATTTGAAAGAAGTGGTTTTTCGAGCAACTCAAGTAATGAAGAGTCAAGTAAGATGTTTTAAATTGACTTAAGAATATTAATTGTGTAAGAACTATAGGAAGTAGGTAAATCCAGACAAAAAAAACAACATTAATAGTTACACTTAATAATAAAAATTGGTCAATCCCTAAGAATACATCTAATTGATAGACAAGAAAACAATTAAATATATTTTAAAGTAATTCTATTTGTCAATTTTAATAAACTCTTTCAAAATAAAACTCAATTTTATAAATTAAAATATGGATATTAAGGTTTTTAAACTAAAACTTTAATGTAGCCAATCCAAATTAGTTCCTTCAAATCGATAACTCAAAAGTATAACTAACCCAATTCTAATTAAATTTAAATAAACTCGAGCTATAACCCAATTCTAATTTATCAAGATTAAAAATTAAAATCTTAGAAAAAAACTACAATTCAACTCAATCAAATTAATCAAAAAAATCATATATAAATAATAAAACAACTAATTTAGCTTATCAAAATTGAATTCATAGAAAACCAATTCAAATTAGAAGTTAGGGTTGGCAAAATCATACCAAATAAAAATCTAAATGGAGTAGCTTGATGTAAGCAAGTGAGAACGGAGGGATGGTGGCTAGCTAGAGGTTGAAGAATAAGGATGCCACAATAGTGGTGGCTCAGTAGTTTTATAGTGGCTCGAATTAGAGGCAAGGTATAGTTATATTGTTATGTTGTTGACATTGTGTGTTACTTGTGTCAGCCATTCTAGTGGTAGAGGTTGGAGATCAATGGTTGAGATTAAAGGAGAGGGTATAGAGGGAGGAAAATGGATTTGGGTAGGGTCAACAAGTGGGTGGAGCAAGGGTCTAAGTTGAGTAGGTCTCGCTCCCCTAGGCCCTAGCTCAGTTAATCATGAAAAAAGAAATAACAAAAGGAAAATAATTGTCCTTCAGTTTTATTTGAGTGTTATTTTATATCAAACTTTGATGAACTTTGATAAAATATCTAAAATATAATTTAAAGGATAATTGTTCAAAAAAAATTACTTAACAGAAAATGCTCCTCAAAGATTTATGAAAGCTAAATTTACTAAAACGATTAATTCAACAATAACAAAAAGGATTTCCTGTTGACTTGATAATTAAAACAAATCATATATCTTATAGAAAAAGAAATAAAATATCAAAATTATAAATAAAATACATTAGAAAATATGTATATAAAATTGTAGGAATTGTAAACAATTTAAATAATTTCTATAAAATGCGTTCCATAAACCAAAAATTGAAAATCAAAAAGAAAATTCAAAGAAAGAATCATCAATAGGTTGTAGAAACCTTTAATTTAAAATATTCTGAAGGTTTCATTGGCCTCATAAAAAAAATAAATTTGAAGATGAAATTGTTTGCTATGGATAAAAATTATGAAAATAATTATACTACTTAAAAGGGATTTTTATAATTTAAAATAATTCATTTTCATTAATAAAATATAAATATAAAACAAAATCATGATCACAAGTTGAAGCAATAAAAAAAAATTTAAACATATTAAAAAAACATGTGATAGAAATTAAAATATATGTTTAAATAGAAACTGAGATCATATGAATTTAATAAAAATCATTATTGTGAAAAAAAGTTTTTAGAATAATCTACAACAACATATAATTAAATAAATTCCAAAATTATTTTTTAAATTTATAATAAAATAATAAAAGCTATCAAAAATCAAATAATTATATATTTTCATCAAATTATATTAATAAAATCATTAAGTTTAATGAAATTGAGTTTGAAAAATATGGGGAATTATAATAATTAAATAAATAACTAAAATAATATTAGGCCCAAAAAGATCTCAGAACCAAGGGTACTCTACCCCCTAAACCCTTATCGCACCGATTATGTAGCGAGACCCCCATACTATAGGTCAATTAAAGCCCAAACTAACTCATTATTACTTTTATTGTAATATTTATTATTAAAATACATATATTAATGAGAGTTACTATTATTATTATTATTTTAATTTTTATTATTTTTAGAATAATAATAATTATTTTAATTATCATAATTATAATAATATTAACAATAATTATAATTGTAATTATAATTATGCTTATATATTATATTATTATTATTATTTCAGATAAAAATTGACAATTGTGATAATAAGAGAAGTATCTCACATATAAAATTAATGAATTTGTTGTACCAAGGGATATAATAGTAGTCAAAACCTTTATGTTTATTATATACTAATGCCAAGAGATATATGAGTGGGTATTAGTTTTGCTGGCATAATGCTACTAATACCCATAGATAAGCAAAATAGGTTAATGATCTATTGACATAACATACAATTACCAACATATAAAATAATTTTATAGGAAAAACTTTCTTCATTGCCCACAAAAAATTATATGCTGGTAATAGTAACCTTTGCTAATAGAAAAAAAACATACGATTAAATTTTTATTGGCACAAGTCATATATACTATAGTGTATAGGACAACTATTCAATCGGTTTTGGAAAACCAGTCAATCAATTTGGTATACCACAATAGAATGGGGTCGGTAAGATGATGAACAACTCCTTATACGAGAAGGCTGGTTGTTTCTTATCAATGATTAGGCTAGGAAGAGTGTTTTGAGTTGAGGCAATTCACATGGCGGTATACTTGGTGAACCAATCACCCATTCTGTCCATTAAGTTGAAGACATCTAAGGAGTGGTGGTCTGGTAAGCTAGCTGATTACTTTGTTTCATATTTTTTGTTACCTCGTTTATATTTATATGAATAATGGAAAAATTGATCATAGAGACAAGAAGTGTGTATTTCTTGGCTATGCGTATGGAGTGCAAGGGTATAGGTTATGGAACCTAAAAGAATCCAAGTTCTTGATAAGAAAATATGATACCTACAATGAGTCTATGCTCCTTTAAAAGATTGAGTCTAATGCTGGTGTGTATACGGAAGTGGAGGAGGATACTTCTTTGCACTAGATGGTTGTTGAAGTTAACTTGAATGATAGAGACATTTTTGATAAACCCACTATTTTTAAAGTGGATGGATACAAGTAGCAACTGGAGTAAAGGAATATTACTCTAGGTAGAGCATGGGGGATTATTAAGCCTTAGGTTAGGTACAGTTTTGAGGAGTTAGTATAGAGATAGTTGTTGATGTTCATGAGCCAACATCATTCTTAGAGTATTATGAGCTCTATCTCTAATGATTGGTGTGTTGCAATAGAGGAGGACATGGAATCTTTATTGAAGAATCAAATGTGGGAATTGTAATACCCCATCCTCAAATCCTTCAAAATATGTTTAAAATTATGTTGATGTAAAGTGAATTAGTTTTGGTTTTGAAAACAACATGAAATTCTAATTAAAATATGAATTTCAAGTGTACAGATTGACTAGTTTGCCTAATCAATCGAATGGTATGTTCAAATATTGATAACTTTATTCTCGATGAACTACTTGACTAGTTTGCTCAAACCAATCAACTAGTTATCTTACGATTTCAGATAATTTTTTTTAATTTTTATTCACATCTATTTCTAATTTTTATGAAACCTTCTAATTAGAATTTAATTATGCTAATGAGCATATTTTGGTGCTTTGAGATTACTTTTAAAATATTTAGATCATTCTATTATTTTATTTAGTAAAAGTTTCCAAAAGTTCACTTTTTAGGCATACCTCACATTATCCCTTCTTCCTCACCTCCCCTAATACAAACCCGACTAGCCGGATCGTACTCGATCCGTTAAACGGGGGTCGGGAACATACTCGTTTCCCGCTGAACCGGAGTAATCTCCGAATCAGACGTTGATACTTCAACGGATTTGTGTGCAAACTAACGGGAAAACCCGAGAAATTTCATTCCAAAAACCTTCGACTTTTACAAGCAACCCCGCCCGATATATATGACGGGAATCGAGCACCAAAAGGGAGGGGGAGAGGGCAAGGTGAGAAAACAGTTGACCTAGGGCCTCAGATTCGGTGTCGGGGACAAGATCCGGGGCAGGTAAAGGTGGACGTGCGTCGATGGTGACCTGCAACGGTCATCAACAGGGAAAAAGAGAAACGGGGTCGAGCCAGCAAGAGGGGAGCAAAAGAAAGGCGATCGGCGCTCCCCGAAGGAGGAAGAAGATTAAATAGGTGGGTAACTAGGGCACGACGGGTCGCCCGCCGGTTGGGCCAAAACTTGGGCTTGGGCTCAAGTTTTGGTTCAACACAAACTTAGTTTAAAAAAAGGGTTAACGCTATTCTCCTATTTTCATTAGATTCAAGAGGCGATTATAACGGGATAATCCCGATCCTGAATCCAATGCAAATAGGGAAACAAGACTAAGTTTACCCATACTCATTTAGGCTCGAGGGCGGCCATTGATAACCAACTCCGCCTAACCCGAGACTATCAATGGGATTTCCAAAAAATAGGGTAAAATCATCATCGGCCACTAAACACACACACCCTACAAAAATAATAATGTTTCAACCATGATTACACATGTTACACATTCAAGCTTAATTAATTACAAAAACATAGTTCAAAAGTGCTTCCGCCCCCGCTTGTTGCCTCCTCTCCTCAATCTGGCTTCGGATCCCAACATACCCTGAAGATGGAAAATGTGGAATTACATGAGTTAGGAGACCACAGGGTTCGATTATCAAAAAGTAAAAGGAGAGGAGTAGTTGATGAGGTGCGGTCCGTATCATCCCCCCCTTCTTTAGAGGGTTTCGTCCCTGAAACCTGCGCTAAGTGATCAAAAGGAGAGAGGTCAGAGACATTAAAAGGTTGGCTAATAGCGCCATACTTATCAGGAAGGTCTATTTTATAGGCATTATCATTGATCTTTTCCAAGACAGTAAACGGGCCATCCCCCCTTGCATCCAGCTTACTCTTGCGATGGGTGGGGAAACGATCCTTTCGTAAGTGTATCCAAACTAAATCCCCAGGCTGGAAGACAACCCTTTTTCTATGGTGGTTAACTCGGGACGCCGCGGCCTCATTTCGTATGCTAATCTGTTTAGCCACGGATTCATGTAGTTCTTTAATCATCTTGGCTCGTTTGTCAGCGCCCAAGGACACATATTGAGATGGGGGAACGGGAGAGAGGTCGAGGGGAGTTAAAGGGTTGATTCCGTAAACAACTTCAAAAGGAGATTTACCAGTGGTGGAATGAGAAGTCCGGTTATAAGCAAATTCAATATGTGGCAACGCTGACTCCCACTGTCGTGAGTTATTATTAAGAAAGGCTCGAAGCATATTGCCAAGTGTGCGGTTAACAACTTCTGTTTGCCCATCAGTTTGAGGATGGCATGAGGTCGAGAAAAGGAGTTTGGTGCCTAGTTTCCCCCAAAGGACACGCCAAAAGTGGGATACAAATTTGACATCACGATCTGAAACAATGGTCCTGGGAACTCCATGTAGTCTGACAATATTTGAGAAGAAGTAGTCAGCAATGAGGGTGGCATCGTTCGTTTTGTTACATGGAACGAAGTGGGCCATTTTTGAAAACCTATCGACAACTACCATAACTGAATCTTTGTTTTTGTTAGATCGAGGAAGGCCAAGAACAAAGTCCATTGACACATCTACCCAAGGTTGGCTAGGCACGGGGAGGGGTGTATAAAGGCCATATGGACGTGTTGTTGATTTGGCTCGTTTGCATGTCACACAATTAGAGCAAAAACGTTGCACATCTCTTTTCATGTGTGGCCAATAAAAGTGTTCCTTTAGGACATCTAGGGTTTTGGCGTACCCAAAATGTCCCATTAAGCCGCCACCATGAGATTCAGATACGAGGAGTTCTCGGAAGGAACATCTAGGGACACATAGGCGACTTTCTCGAAAGAGGTAGCCATCATGGACATAAAATTTATCAAGGGCAGTATTTTGACATTTAGAGAATAAATCTCCAAAATCCTCGTCATCGGAGTAGAGCAGCTTTAAATGGGAGAATCCTAAGAGCCTAGCGTCCACAGTGGCCACAAGGGTGTGCCTTCGACTTAAAGCATCGGCTACCTTATTATCTCCCCCCTTCTTATATTTGACAATGTAGGGGAAAGACTCAATAAACTCACTCCATTTGGCCTGGCGACGATTCAGCTTGTTTTGGGTCTTGAGATATCCTAAAGCTTGATGGTCAGTGTGAATAACAAACTCCTTTGGCCATAAATAATGTTGCCAAGTCTCTAGAGATCTGACAAGGGCGTACAGCTCCTTCTCATAGGTAGAGTAGTTGAGACAGGCATCTTTCAATTTTTCACTAAAGTAGGCAATGGGTCGCTTTTCCTGAGATAGGACAGCACCGATGCCTACTCCCGAAGCGTCACAATCGACCTCGAAAACTTTCTCAAAGTCAGGTAGAGCTAGAAGTGGTGCCTTAACTAGTTTTTCTTTTAATTGATCAAACGCCTTTTGCTGGGCTATGCCCCACTTAAATTCTACGGATTTTTTGACAAGATCGTTGAGAGGGGCAGCAATGGTACTGAAGTGGGGAACAAACCTACGATAAAACCCGCACAACCCATGAAAGCTCCGGACTTGCGACACATTTTGTGGTGTGGGCCAACCTTGAATGGCACTAATCTTTTCCTCATCTACCCTAACACCATCCTTGCTAACCACAAAGCCCAAGAATATAACCTCCTCAAGGCAAAAATTGCTCTTGGAAGGATTAGCAAACAGATACTCTTCCCGGAGCACACATAACACACTCCTCAAGTGTGATATATGCTCATGATAGTTCTTGCTATAAATGAGGATGTCATCGAAGTAGACGACAACAAACTTACCGATGAAATTGCGCAACACATGGTTCATTAACCGCATGAAGGTGCTGGGGGCGTTGGATAGTCCGAATGGCATAACAAGCCACTCATATAACCCAAAGTTAGTTTTGAAGGCGGTTTTCCATTCATCGCCGGGTTTCATTCGAATCTGGTGGTATCCACTTTTGAGATCGATTTTAGAAAAAATGATACTCCCATTTAATTGGTCAAGCATTTCATCTAAGCGAGGGATGGGATAACGGTATTTGACAGTGATTTTGTTGACCGCACGTGAATCCACACACATGCGCAAACTCCCGTCCTTTTTGGGGACTAACAAAACAGGTACCGCACAAGGGCTCATGCTTTCCCGAACATGACCCTTTTCAAGTAGTTCAGTGACCTATTTTTTGAGTTCTTTAACCTCTTATGGGTTGGCCCTATAAGCGGGGCGGTTGGGGATGCTGACTCCCGGAATGAAATCGATTTGATGTTCTATGCCTCTAAGAGGAGGGAGGCCTTTCGGAACTTCTTCCGGAAATACGTCTGAGAACTCAGAGAGGAGGTTTTGGATTTCAAGAGGGAGAGAACAGGAAGGGTCAACGGAAGACTCAAGGCAATGTTTGTAGATTAAGATGTAGATAGGCATGTTTAGCGAGAAGGCCTGCACCACATCCCTTTTTTGAGCAAAAAGGTTAGTATGCGGTCCATTGTCTGACCCTAGGAGGTTATCAACACTAGTGGTGGAAGGCGTTTTTCTACGGTCAAATTCATCCTTCAATTTGAGCTGGTCTTCCTTAACCTGAGAAGGTGAGAGAGGAGCTAGGGTGTACTTCCTATCCTCCTTATAGACAGTGTATCGATTTTTGAACCCATCGTGTATGACTTTTCTGTCAAATTGCCAAGGACGTCCTAGGAGGGCATGGCTAGCATGCATATGTACAACATCACACAAGACCTCATCCTCATATCTTCCAATTCGGATACTTAAGAGGACTTGTTTGTTAACCTTAACTTCCCCAAGCTCACTTAGCCACTGTAGTTTATAAGGACAAGGATGTTTAATGATTGGGAGGCCAAGTTTGTGGACCAACTCGGTACTGGCCACATTAACGCAACTCCCACTATCGATGATCAGGCTACCTTTAGTCCCATTGATATAACAACGGGTGTGGAATAAGTTCTCTCGCTGATCGTAGGAGGGATCGGCCCTAACATTGGAGGCAAGGGACCTACGAATGACTAGAGACTCAGAAAGGGGTAGTTCCAGGTCCTCATCGCTCTCATTTCCAAGTTCCCCAAGCGTATTCTCTTTTTCTTCCTCAGAATCAGAGACTAGTTCTCCGTCCCTCATCATCATGACCCTTCGGTTAGGGCATTGTGAGGCGATATGCCCATGGCCCAGGCATTTGAAGCATTGGACACTTCTAGAGGAGTTTGGTCTACTTGGGTTGACTACGGCTTTTCCTTTCTCACTCGGTAAAGGGAGGGAAGAAATTGGAGCTTTATGGTCAGATCTCAGATTCGGGGGAGATTTCCAATGGGACGATTCGGGATTCCTAGAGAAGGATCTAGGTTGAGCTTGAGTTCGGGGTTTAGCCCTAGGGTTCTTTATTTGCTTCTCAAGTTTTTCAGCTAGGTTCAAAAGTTCATCCATTTCTACATAGGGATAGAGTTCTACAAGGTCGGCAATCTCGGGATTCAAACCTCTAAGAAACCTTGCCATTGTGGCTTCTCGGTCCTCATCAATGTTCAATTTGGCTAGACACATTTCCATTTCCTTATATTATTCATCGACCGTTTTTGTTCCTTGTCTAAGGAATTGTAGGCGTTGATGCAAATCCCGATGGTAGTGGGAAGGGATGAAGCGTCGGCGCATGAGGGATTTAAACTCAAGCCATGAGGAAATAGGGGGTTCACCGTAACGTTCTCTTTCCCTAGTAAGCCTACCCCACCAAGAACTAGCATAGTCCGTGAATTCAACAATGGCCAGCTTAATTTTTTTATCGTCAGGATACTCATGGCAAAAGAAAACTAACTCAATTTTTCTTTCCCAATCAAGGTAGGCGTCAGGGTCATTTTTACCATTGAAATGTGGAATTTTTAATTTGATACTTCCTAGGCCCCGATCATGCCCATAATAATTTGGCCTATAGGTGCGATCAAGGCGGGGAGAGTGTGCATATCCTACGGACTCAAGATCGTTTTCTATTTGCTGATTATTATTTCCGGGTTGGTTGATGGTCCTCTCGTTGTTCTGATTATTAGCCATTTCAGCCCTAAGTCCACGGACCGTAGCATCCATGGTATTAAGTCGTTCTAGCATGGTTCTAACCATTTCAGCAATAGATCCACCCTCATCCATTGTACCCTATAGTCTAGGTGGAGGCAAAAAGATTTGTCCGATTTTAAGTCATTTTTTTTTCAGGCAGGCAGCAAGAAAGAAAAAAATAAAATAAAATAATAAAAAAAAAAAGAAAAACGTCAGGTCATGCTTTCAACGAGTACGAACAGGAATAAAGCACAAGAAACAGCAAGGCAGATACGAGACCAAGCAGGACGGAGGAAAGCAGAAAGCACCCAAGCAAGATATGACCGAAACGGGGAAGGGATTAGGGCTTACAGACCAGGACTTAAAATTTACAAGGCTTCCCTAATTAAATACAACCATACTAAAATTGAAGACAGAGAGAGGAAGAAAGAAGAAAAGAAAAAAAAATTACAGCGAGGCCCCCGCCAAACGCGCCCTGGCTCGGGCGTTGAGTCAGCTCGCTGAGTCGAACGAGTTCCCAGCCGAGTTAGCACGGCCTAGTGAGTCCGGGCGGGTTGAACCGATTCCGACGCGGGTCCGGCCGAGTTGGATCCGATTCACGCGGCCCAAGGTAACTCCACACGAAACGAACCACAAGGTTCGTTTTCGACAGCAAAATTCCCACACAAACAAGACAAAACGGGACAAGGCGAGAAAATAACATTCACGACAAGGAAAGCAACCGGGGAAGGCATCCAAAAAGCACACATAGATCACAGCAGTGAGGATACATCATCGAACGGATTTCGACTCTGTCCTCAGAGTTAAACCAAGTCAACATAACTTATCAGCTTAGATATACGAGTTCTGAAACGAGTTTACCCGAGTAGTCGATCCAGATGGGGGGGGGAAGTAACCGAGACTGGCTGCGGTTTCGTGCGGTGGTAGCGTCGTAGCGCCGCCTAAAGCCGCCGTTGGGGCACCAACTCGGAGTCGTTCCGGCTTCGATCAAGGCGCACCAGTGTCCCTACCATAGAGAAAACCCAAGGGTAAGTGTAGATAGAAGAACGGAAGAGAGAAACAAAAATTATCGAAAAAAATTCAGACTGAAGTACACCATTTGCGACGCCGATCGAGCAACTTGAGCTTTGATACAAGATAATACAAACCCGACTAGCTGGATCGTACTCGATTCGTTAAACGGAGGTCGGGAACGTACTCGTTTCCCGCTGAACCGGAGTAATCTCCGAATCAGACGTTGATACTTCAACGGATTTGTGTGCAAACTAACGGGAAAACCCGAGAAATTTCATTCCAAAAACCTTTGACTTTTACAAGCAACCCCGCCCGATATATATGACGGGAATCGAGCACCAAAAGGGAGGGGGAGAGGGCAAGGTGAGAAAACAGTTGACCTAGGGCCTCAGATTCGGTGTCGGGGACAAGATCCGGGGCAGGTAAAGGTGGACGTGCGTCGATGGTGACCTGCAACGGTCATCAACAGGGAAAAAGAGAAACGATGTCGAGCCAGCAAGAGGGGAGCAAAAGAAAGGCGATCAGCGCTCCCCGAAGGAGGAAGAAGATTAAATAGGTGGGTAACTAGGGCACGACGGGTCGCCCGCCGGTTGGGCCAAAACTTGGGCTTGGGCTCAAGTGTTGGTTCAACCCAAACTTAGTTTAAAAAAAGGGTTAACGCTATTCTCCTATTTTCATTAGATTCAAGAGGCGATTATAACGGGATAATCCCGATCCTGAATCCAATGCAAATAGGGAAACAAGACTAAGTTTACCCATACTCATTTAGGCTCGAGGGCAGCCATTGATAACCAACTCCGCCTAACCCGAGACTATCAATGGGATTTCCAAAAAATAGGGTAAAATCATCATCGGCCACTAAACACACACACCCTACAAAAATAATAATGTTTCAACCATGATTACACATGTTACACATTCAAGCTTAATTAATTACAAAAACATAGTTCAAAAGTGCTTCCACCCCCGCTTGTTGCCTCCTCTCCTCAATCTGGCTTCGGATCCCAACATACCCTGAAGATGGAAAACGTGGAATTACATGAGTTAGGAGACCACAGGGTTCGATTATCAAAAAGTAAAAGGAGAGGAGTAGTTGATGAGGTGCGGTCCGTATCATCCCCATTTTTCTTTCTCTCTCTGCTGGCAATTAGGTTGTGTGTTTGACATCATTGTCATCAATCTTGACTTACCAACCATCTATATTAGTTCCCTCCTTAACAACACTAAAGACTCTTACACCATCATGTCTTCTCTTATACCTTGCTTGCCCACACTCAACCATACAAGTCTTCTCTTTCTCTCTCTCTCTAGCGGATTTTGATTAGCTCTATCTTCTATATCCTATGTTCCTGATTCATTTTGACTTCTTACCTATTGTTCTTGCTTTCTTCTTATTTTCCCTTGGTGAAATTTGTTAAATGCTGAGTATTTTCTATTCTTCTCCCTTTTCCCCTCTATTGAGGAAAAAAGAGAGGTTACTCTTATTTTCCTCCCTTCTTGGTCATTTTATTATCCCTATTTTCTTCTTCAGATCTTGTCTTTAGTTCTTCCTTGTTACTTTGAATCAAGGAAGGATTAGAGTTTGAGAATGGTTAAAGATTATAGCTTCATTTTTCTTAGAATTCTATTCATGAGAAAAGATCGAGTTTTGTGTTTGTTGTTTTTGTTCTTCTTCTTTTAATTTTATTTGGTATTAATGATGTTTTAAAAAGGATTTTTAATGTTTTTGATTTTTGATTCTCCTAGGAATTGAGGTTTTGCTAGATATCCATCAAGTAGGTGTTTTTTTCTAGTTGAATTGCTTTAACGTAAGGCATCCTTATCTATCATATGAATGAGGTTTTATTACTTATTGTGGTTCCATGTTCTTGCTGTACTATTTTTTTGATCATGGGATAATTTGAGCATTTGGTAGAGTTTGTTCATGCGATTTAAGCATTGTTGGTTTCTCCGATTATAGATATGATATGGTAGTTTGAGTATGATTTCATTAAATGTCTATATTACCATATATCCATGTGATTCTATGTGTGTAAAATGTGTCTTTATGTGGTTTAAGATATAGCGACATGATAGGAATAATATGATAAATTTTGATAAATTTTTGTATGTGTATCGTAAGTTAGGGTGTTATTTTATTTAGACTAGTTAATTGCTTATTTAAACCCATCGAATAGCTGCTGGAATGGTTTCAAAGTTTGGAAATTTTGATGGGCTACTCATGAGATCAATTGATTGGTTAAATGAAGTTGTGTGTTAGTCCCTATGAGTAGTCAATTCATTTATCAAACCAACTGACTGGTGACCCTATGACAAATGGATTCATCTCTACATACACTCATCAACTAGTTGGACTAAACCCATCAACTTGTTTTCTATGAACATTCAATCAGTGAGACCAACTTGTCAACTAGTCCACTGGTGTTATTTTTAGTTTAGGTCTGGCACAACCAAACTAGTTAATAGGTCTCAAAGAGCTAGTTCAGTATTTTCTACTAGGACCATTGTTAATTGTTGTTCTTTTTTTAGGCCTTTTATATTAATACCTCTATGTAATTACTAAATTTATATTATTATTTCCACCATAACTAACCTAAAATTTATAAGATTCATAATGATGATATTTGTGACTTGATTTGGTTAAGTTTGGTATCATCTATAAATACCTAATTGGTTACTTTTATTGCTTGTGATATTTTTTGTGTATCACTTAGAGACACCCAATTTTGATAATAATGAAATTTAGTTGTGTTTGGTGTTATCAGTGGAAAATAAATAATTGGTTATTTACGGAATTAATATATAATTTACGACATCACTAGTTAATTAATAAGTATGGAATAAGATTTTGCTTGAGCATTTTTTTCCAGCTCTTAGGGTAGCTAACAGAGAGTTAGTGGGTAGTTCACTTTTTATTTTATTTTTTCATTTAGTACCTATTTTGTTCTCTACTGGGTTGTTGTAAATAGGGGGCTATACACATATCTTTGAGGATACTATTACGCTATGGTTGTCCGGCATGACACTGCTATCTAGCTTGGGTGGGTGAGGTATTTTAGTAAAATCTCCCTAGAATTTTGTATTATCCATTGCTTATATTAGTGTTGTATCCCAACATTTTATCCTTCGCTATGGGTCTGGTATGCCAATGTGGGTGAGGCATCCCACTATAAGCCCCTTTTATGTACTTCAGCCACGTGTTGTGGGTCTGGTATCCTAATGTGGGTTATCCCTTGTAGCAGGTGCACTCAAGGAGTTATGGGTGTGGTATCCTTGGAGAAAATCCCCTTCAATGTATCTTGACCACATGTGGTGGGTAGAGTATCCCATTATGATTGTATGTTGCCATGAATTTTATTTACGGTAGGGAAATGGGTGTGTTCATATGAATTCTCTCATTAATAAAAAATTATGTGATCATAATTCAAAGATTAATAATATGGTTCATAATGTGTGGATTGTGATTCATTTATACTATTATTTTTCTTTCAAGATTTCCATGCAAGCATGTTTTGTTTTATTGCACCTAAGTGTTAATTTATTTTGATTTGATTATCACCACGCTACTATATAACTTTAATGAGTTGTATGATCCTTACCATGTTTTAGGTATACTATTTTATTAGTAATTCACTGTTCTGATACAACACTTATGTGATTAGTGTGAAGATCCAACTTCTTATCTGGGTTTTAGAGGATAATTTACAGGGATATAATCCTCAGGTAGAGTATGCTGATGGTTATGATGTGGGCTAGTAGCTAGCCATTGCTTGGGTTTGGAGTTTTATATTTATGCTTATAAGTTAGGCTAATCGACTAGAGGTGTTATTCCCACTGTGTTGGGAAGTTTTTGTTCTTCTTGTTATTCAAACTCTTGGCTTTGATCCTATATTTGGATTTTATAAACTCTCATACTCTTCCTATCTATATTATTGGTCTAATATTTGTTATCATTAGTATTATTGTAACATTATTATGATCATGCATGTTTTTATTTGTTGTTCCATTTTCCTTACATCTGGTATAGGTTAGGTGATGATCACACCTCTCTCGTAGTTGATGTGGTGGTAAAATTTCCCAATTTTTCTTTCACAAATGCTTCTTCATTTTTCTTTTGAAGAAAAAAAACTTTTTTGGTTCAAAATTGGGGCTATTACATGTTAGTATCAAATCCTATGATTTTAAATCTCAATGTTGTATAGAAAAACTAAATTATATTAATTTCATATGAACTTATAGAATCTAGTTTAATCTATGAATGAGGATTAGTTTGCTATAAAAGTTGGCTTTAAATTTATAAGATAGGACTAACTTATGGTGTTATATGCAATGAAATACCTCAATGTGTAATAACTCTAGGGTTATTAGCAAGCCTATTCTAACACAATTTAGTATTCTAAAACTTCAATGGCTATGGACCAGAGTCTTGAGCATTTCATATGGATAGTTGGGGCTTTCATAGAGTAAAAAATTCAACATGAGGAGGCTCTAAAGCCACTACCACCACCTCCTTTTCTAATGTCACCATTAAAGGATTGGCTTCATAGGGTTGAACTTCATCACCCATCGATCTTTGAAGGTTAAAAGGATCTGGGTGTGTTAGAGCTTTGGTTGAGGGACTTCGAGCAGATCTTTACAAATAGTGATTGCCCAAAGAGTAAGTGAGTATACATTGGAGTGTTCCATTTGCTAGGTCATGTTGATGAATGGTGTAGAGGTCAGAAACTTAGAGGAGCCACTAGAGATTAGTGGGACACTTTTTTTGAGATGTTGAGGGCATAATTCTACCCTACTAGCCTAAGGATGGAGAAGTACGATGAGTTTTTGGCATTACATTAGGGCACATCAACGGTGGAGGAGTACTACATCTATTACTTAGATTTGGTCAATTTTGCTCAAGAGGTCAATGCTCATGAGAGGATGAAGGTTAACCAATTTCAATTAGGGTTGAGTGTGAGACTATATGACATGCTGGTGTGGAATCGTGCACAAGACTTGTAGGCTATATACAATTATTTCATAGAGGCATCAATGATTGTACAAGCCTATAGTTCCTAGTTAGGGTCTAGGAGGAGGTTTGAGGGCAATCAATGGTAAGTGGGAGAGAAGATGTTCTAAGCCATATGTAGTCACAAGTCGGGGATAGTACCCCGCAATAGAGGACAATTGAGTCAGTCAATTATGGGGCACTTCATATTTAAACAATGTTGTAAGAACTACCCACAGAAGGGTTGTGTTGAGCAGTTGGTTTAGTGGTACAATTGTTATCATATGGTACACCATTAGTTTGAGTGTCGTACCATCATGGGGTAGTGTTCTATAAGGGCAAACACATTTATAAAGGATAGTGGCACAAACACTGCTAGTTCAGAGAGCTCAACCAACAAATCGTGGAGCTAGTACGACTGCTCCATAGCAGAGGTTTTAAAGGCCTCATGCTTTTCATCAAGGGCAAAGTTCAAGTAGACTAGTAGGTAAGCATATGTTATCATGGGTATGTTCACAGTTTCTTCCCTTCCTGCTTACATATTATTTGACTTGGGTGAATCACACTCCTCTGTATTTATTGCTTTTGTAGTTATAAAATCTATGATTCCTTCTGATAGGATAGAGAGTTCTATTGTGCTCATGTCTAGAGATAGGCTTCCATGTACTATGCTATATAGATATCTAGCTTTAGTCATTACAAGAATTTAGCTTTTGGTAGACCTCATAGAACTTGAACTTTGTGAATTTGATGTAATCATTGGGATGAACACGCTCTCGAGATATCAAGTTATGATCAATTCCTCACAGGAGCATGTGGTTCTTAAGGGACCAAAGGGTGCTTGAGTCTCTTACTTGAGATATAAGCCTAGGCCCTCAGTATGGATGGTATTTGCAATTGTGTGTAATATATTAATATGGAAAGGATAGTGGTTTTACTTATGCAATGTTTAGAATTTGGGTTTTGAGGAGCCATTGATCAACGGTATCTTGATGGTTCGAGAGTTTCTAGATGTATTTTCTAATGAGACCTTGGGTATGCGACTAGTGCGTGAGATGGGTTTCATGATAGAACTTCTACTAAGGAGAGAGCCTGTGTTAATGGTGCCCTATCGCCCGACGTTAATTATGATGGCATAGTTAAGTATTAATTTAGAGGAGCTATTAGAGAAGGGGTAAATTTGACCAAGTGTATCGTCTTGGGGACCGCTAGTCCTTTTTGTGAGGAAGAATGATAGTGGGTTGACACTCTACATCGATTACTGAAGATTGAACTGGGTATGGTGAAGAACCATTATCCTTTACCTCAGATCAATGAAATTTGATGTGCTCTATGGGGCCATAGTTTTTTCAAACAAAGATATCATATAAGGGTTTCATTAGTTGAGGATTTCTGAGGAGGATTGTACCAATCACATTTTTCACTACCAACAATTTTTTTTAAAACATTTGTAGAAGAAAAAAAAACACGCCTAGGAAAAATGGGGTGTTACCAAAGTATCTAACACAGGATGGGCATCCACCGCCCACCCTATATCGAATATAAGGCTAAACCAACCAAAACATTTAGAACAATAGAGTGCATGAAATAACATATTAATGAAACAACTTTAAAGAGTGTTAACATTGAAGGACACTAACGGGTTTTGATAAAATAATTACAAAATACATGTAGATACAAATTCAAGAATACAATTAAAATAGGGTTAGGGCATGCCACCCAGTTTAAAATCTTAGTCAGCCATGGACCCCACCAAAAACCTTCGAATTCCCTTGCTCTCAAGCCCCTACCCAAGCAAGGTAAGCTTTTTAGTGTTCATACCCAAAGACCTATACATGGCCTTCTACAAATGGGAATGAGCAGGTGACTAATTAAACGTAAACATCAATACACTAGGTACTGAGTAAGCTAAGTTATCCCCTCAATGTAAGCACAAGTATAAAAAACTATCGTACATGGATATAAGATAAAACATGCATGATGACAAATCTATATATAAAGGTAACGTGCAAAAGGAAATGCTATCATGAAATCTCCAACAAGGAAAAATACATCATGCTTAGTTTCACATCCTCCTCACTTAAGAACTTACGTAGTAATAACAATTACGAGGTAAATGTATACATCAAAATTATGCTGCAAAAATATTTATCAAAAGACATTGTTGTGTCGTGCATAAAATGTTACCCTAAAGCAAATTACGGCCGAACCTCTGGTGTAATCCTGCAATGCGGATTCGCCCCCAAGGTTACACAACAACCCTCCAATCTCGTACACTCGAGATTGAAGAGTATGGAAATCATAAAACTTTACCTAGTAAATGTATTTGAAAATAGAGAAAGAAATATTAGAAATATTGCTCAATTGTATTGTGTACTTTTCTGGAAACAAATACCACACTAAATATATAACACAAAAAACCTACCCACATCCACCGATTCATTTTGAATCGGTCCACCAACAATGCAATAAAAGCACGTATTGATGCATTCAAATGGGAAAGAGTCAATCAAAAATGGTATTATAAAAGCGCTCATTGATGTGTTCAAAGTAGGAAAGAGTCAATCAATAAAAGTGTTCATTAATGCGTTGAACGTAGGAGAGAGTTAATCACAAATGGTGTAATAAAAGAGTAATCACTAAAGAATATTGAATAAAAAGAGAAAAATTAAATAATAATTATTATTATAAACTTTAGTAAAAAGAATGTTAGACTTGGGTCTGCACACACCTGTGTAATTACGCCCATATCAATAACTCAAATACCAAGGTGGGTAGAAGGGTATATAATTTTTTTTTCTAAAAAATATTCCTTCCCACCAAATGTGGGATAAGGAAAAACCCACAACACTAGCAAAAACACAAGTTATTTTTTCACTATCCAACAATCCCCCACCAAGGACAAAAGAAAAAGAAATAAAAGCTAGGTAAGGAAAGAATAATACTTAAGTATCAATGTCATAAGGATTGAATTGATACGTAGTGAAGTAAGGCGACAATCATGTCAAGGAATTGAAAGAGTCTTCAACTACCTTTACCACGTTGGAGACCCTCCACAACACATGTCTAACCTAGAATTCAATAATTTCTACAATAATAAATAATTAAGCACTTTTAATGGCTATGCACACACCTTAGGTACTCATGAGTACTGTAGAAAGATAGCCTAAGTCTTTCATAGAAGGCGTATCTACCTTCACACTCATCTATATGAATCCATCAAGTGAGTCTCATAAGCACCACCATAAGTGGCTATGGATTTATTAAGAGTATAAGTATACTTAACCTCATATGTATCAAGCGATGAATTTATTAAATCCGTCTCACTAGAAAAATCCAAGAATAGGGTTATGAACTTAATAAGAGCCTAAGCTCAACCTGTCCACATAGCACTACCACAAGCCATTAGGATGGGAATGTATTAAAATAGAGTAATCATATAGTTTTGTTTGACCACAAGTTGTATCCACTGTACTTTCCTCAACTCAAAGGATTAAGCCCCATCCCCCTTGAAGATTAAAAGATAACTATCCTCATTAGACCCTTTGTAAGAGGATCTACCAGATTTCTCTCTAATCCAACAAACTCTAAGGAGATCATACTATTCCTCAATAGTTCTCTTACATAATAGTGTCTCATATGAATGTGTTTCCTTTTTCCATTATACACACTATTCTTGGCAACACAAATATCTGCCTTTGAATCACAATGCAAGGAAAACATCACATTTGGTTTCCTCCATAATGGCACATCTGCAAGTAGATTTCTCAACCATTATACCTTTTAAAAAACTAACTTAAGGGTAATAAACTCATACTCCATCATAGACCGAGCAATAAAAGTATGCTTAGTAGACTACCATGATACAACTCCTCCTACAAGTGTTAAAACACATCGATTGGTGGAAGCGACCTCATTGTTATCTAAAATCCAATTAGCATCAATAAATCCTTTTAACATAGTAGGAAATTTACATAAATGAAAACACCAATCCTTAGTACCCATAAGGTATCTAAGTAAATGATGAAGTGCAGTACAATGATCTCTATCTAGGTTGTGAATATACCGACTTAGTCAACTCACAGCATATGCAATGTCAGGTCTAGTATAGTTCATAAGGAGCATTATACTACCCATGATTTTAGTATATTCTTCTTATGAAACACTAGAACCTTGGTTGTTCTTCAAATGAATGCTAGGATCATGAAAATCAAACTTTTAGATACCGATGGGTTTTCATAGGCAGTTCATCTTGACAATTGAACTTTTCTAATATTTTATCAACATAATTTGACTGAATCAATGAAAAGACATTCTCAGTTTTTCTCACTTTAATACTAAGAATCATATCAGCTTCTCCTAAATCTTTCATTCCAAATTGAGAAGATAAAAAAAATTTAGTCTCATCAACCACAGTCAAACTTGTGCCAAGAATCAACATGTTATCCACGTACAAGTAGACTATCACACATTACTGTCCAATAATTTTACAATAAACACATGAATCAAATGCATTTACAACATAACCTTTGCTCACTAAGGTTTAGTAAAACTTTTCATAGCATTGTTTAGGAGCTTGTTTAAGGCCATATAATGATTTTCTAAATCTACACACTTTGTTCTATTGACTGTCAAGCACACAACCCTCGGGCTTCTCCACATAATTTTTTTTATGGCCACCATTTAAAAATATAATTCTAACATCCATTTGATAGACTTCAAGTCCATGCATAGCAGCTAAAGCAACCAAAGAATGTATGTTGGCAATCTTAACCATAGGAGAATAAGTATTGAAAAAGTTAACATCTTTCTTTTGTTTGTAGCCTACAACTACCAATCATGCCTTAAACTTATCAATGGTTCCTTCTATTCTTAATTTCTTTCTCAATACCCATTTATATCTAATCGGTTTACATCCTCTAGGTAAATCCCCTAAGTCCTATGTGTGATTTGCCTTAATAGAATCCAATTCATTATTAATTGCCGCTTTCCAAAAACTAGCATTTATTGATGTTATAGCTTCCCTTTAAGTTTTAGGATCATCTCCAATCAAATAAGTTGATACAAAGTCTAGGTCAATCTTATCAAGATCATTGTTTTCTATTAGGAAAGCGAAAACAAAGTCATAATCAAAGCTAGTTTATATCCTTTGTCTTTTAGTTCTCCTAGGTTCATGTATATCATCATTCATATCAATAGATGAAAAAGGCATATACATTGGCACAAAAGAAGCATTAGAGGAACTAGCTAAATCATATGAATTCTTTCTCATACGAAACACATTCTAAAAGAATTCTGCATTTCTAGATTCACAAATTGAGTTATCAATTACACACAATAATCTATATGCAACTTTATTCTAGGCATAACCAATAACTGCACAGTCAAATGTCTTTGTTCCCACGCTAGTTCTCCTAAATTGTGGTAAATCAGCCTTATCTAAACACACCCAAACTTTCAAACTTTTTAGGTTAGGTGCAAAACATTTCCATAGATCATAGGGTGTTTATCTAATTTTTTATGCGGAACACGGTTTAACATATAACAAGTAGATAAAATAGGTTCCCCCCCACATGTGGTTCGATATACCATATTTATAATTTCTTTTAATGTTCTATTTTTCCTTTCATCTACGCCTTTTTTCTATGAGGTATAAGGGGCATTGGTCTCATGAATAATGTCATGACTGTCACAAAATTTCTTTAGGAAGTTAGTTCCATATTCATCACCCCTGTCAGACCTAAGCCTATTTATCTTATGGTCTAAATAGTTCTCGACTTCTACTTTATATTTTAGGAATATACCTTTGGTCTCATCTTTAGACCTAAGGAGGTAAACTTTATCATATCTCAAGTAATTATTAAAGGTCACCTAGTATCATTTACCTCCTCTACTCTTGGTGTTCTTAAAATCCACTAAGTTTGTGTGAATAAATTCAAACATTTTATTGATCTCACCGTGTCTATTTTACAAGGTTTCTTAGCAAATTTAGCCTCCACACACATGATGCATTTTTCATACAAATTAGTGTTCATCGCGTTTATTAGGTTTATACTTTTAATATATTAATGAATGCCACATTCACATGCCCTAGCCTACTATGCCACAGATTAACAAACTTAGCAATATAAGTAGAAGTAGATGTAATTTCATTAATAAGAATGTTGTTAATTACAAAATGTCTAAAAATATACATCCATCAATTAGGCTAAAAACAATTAAATAACCACCAAATAATTGCTCAAAATTTAAGCCCAATAGTAACCTCATTTGCATTTAATAAAATAAATGCCAAACAATGCATACAAAAGCCTATACAAGTATTAATCAGAGTAAAAGAAAATAAATTGAATATAATTATAATAGTTAGAATTATAACTATTATTCTTCTTTAATAGTCATAACAAAGGAGTAATGAAACCATTTATACTTTTCAAATCCAACACATCAAGTTGTAACGGATATTTAATATCCAATGAAGAAGTAATAGTTTACTTACAATTTAGTAGTTTGAATAGTGCACCAGGTTTACATCATAACACAAAGTAATGTATATTAAATATAATTAAAAAAAATTCAAGTGCTGCACAGTTGAATACAAGAGCAGAAGTCAGTAGCACCAATTTATGACAATAGATAATTACAACAGAACAATAATACCGATCATCAATTTAAATGCAATGTGTAATCAACCTCAACAGCTTCAAGTAGAATTTGCATCCTCTACAACCATCAATGGTAATTGGTGTTGTCGAGTAGTTAAACCTTAGATATATGTGGAATAATTTTTGAAGCAACTACAACCGTAACTTTTAGTACCAAAATTAACAAAACAAATATGATTTGGTAGACAAAAATATTGAGATTAATCCCATGAAAGTTAATGAGGCACAACAATTCGGGATTGAACAATCAACGAATTATTTGAAGACAATTGGCAGGATCAAACAATAAATTGCATCAATCAAAAACAATTAGATAACAAAAAAGAGTTCATCAATATCACAACAACAGATAACCAAAAATAAATTACCGCATGGATTAATTTGCTTTAGATTGTTTGAAAATATATAGGCAATAATAGCAACTACGAGGTAAATGTATGAATAGAAATTAAGTTGTGAAAATACTTATCAAAAGACATGGTTATGTTGTGTATAAAACATTGCCCTAAAGCAAATTATGGCTAGACCTCCGGTGTAATCCTGTAATGCTATTTCACTCCCAAGGTCAACACAACTACCTTCCGATCTTGTACACTCTAGATTGAAGAGTATGGAAATCATATAACTTTGCCCAAAAAATGTATTTGAAAATAGAGAAAGAAATATTAGAATGACTGCTCAATTGTATTGTGTACTTTTTCTAGTAAAATACCGCAGTATATATATAGCACAAAAACCCTACTCACGTCCACCGATTCCTTTTCAATCGGTCCACCAACGATGTAATAAAAGCGTATATTGATGCGTTCAAAGTGGGAAAGAGTCATTCAGAAACGGTACAATAAATGCATTCAAAGTCAGGAGTCAATCAATAAAAGCTTTCTTTGATATATTCAGAGTAGAAAAGAGTTAATTACAAATGGTGCAATAAAAGTGTAACCATTGACGATGATCGAGTAAAAAGAGAAAGGATTCAAAAGTAATAATAATAAATTTTCAGTAAAAGGAATGTTGGGCTCGAGTATGTATACACCCGCAGAATTAAACCCATATTAATAACTTAAATACCAAGATGGATAGAATAATATATAAATTTAAAAAAAAAATATTTCTTCCCACCAATGTAGGATAAGAAAAAATTTACAATAAAAATAAAAAACACTAGTTATTTTACCATTTTCCAACAACTACGGCCTCTCTAGAAATTTTTTGTATTTGTTGTCTCGTCTTCCATATTTGATATTATCAAGTAGAGCATGGCTAAGGCTACAGGTGTATTTGCACTACACAAGTTTGAACACATCAGCTATATAGTAAGAAGAAAAGTTTGAAACGGATCCATTTATTTTTCATTATAATTTTACAACCGCCTACAAGAGAAAAGGTTGTAAATTCCTTGTCCTGTCCGTAAGAATATGAAGTGGCCTATGGCAAATATCTATATGTCGCCACACACAGAAGGTGATCATTAACGTCGGATCGCCATACACCGTAGGAGATGGATATCGTTTGACTAATGTCGCATAGCTTAAATGATGAAAGGAATATGAGAGACTGTCAATAGGTACTGCCATCATATGCGCACATGATCATCTTGTCCATCAGTGAATCTTCTAGACCAAAAACAAATATATACACGCAAGCATACATCTTATCTTGTAAATTTTGGCGTGAATGGAAGCTGAGGTGAGTGGTGACGATCGACGCATTTTCATTTATGGATTGTGTGCTACTTCAGTATCAGTATTGGTTTAACGCCTAATCAAATTGCTTAACCGATGCCCACCAGGCACCAACGCTGCAGGTATGTATTAGGCACCATTATATTTGGCATATTAGTGGCTTCTTATATCACATATGATAATGATCATTGTTAGTGGTATAGCAGTTGATTGCCCAAGATAAGATTTCGCAGTATTTTTTTCCAGCCACTGGTTTGTCGGCAATCTGAAAAAGGTTCCTGGACGATAATAATATATATTATTGGAGAATTATCATGTGTTGTATGTTTGGTCGGGCAATTTGCACCATGGAGACGTTCATGGGTGATATGATATAATACGCATCTTCAAGTTTAATGCGCAAAGTATTTGTCCTTAACTTCAACTAAAAACACTATAATTTAAAATTGAATACACAACGACAACTCATTATCCTCAAGTTTTGTTCCATGAGTAATTATGAACTAATTTTTTTATTCCTAATTAGCGAAGTCTGTCGTGGTGTATATGATAATATAATAATGGTTCCCATCCTTTACAAATATTTCAAATTAATTATTTTCAATTTTGATCAACAAAAAATAAAATATTAACATGCTGTAAGAGTAATGTTATTCCCCAATAAAATACATATCTTTTAACATAGAAATATACTTAGTTTTTGAGAAATATACACATTTTTCAAGGTAGTCGCACACATATTTGTGGTTATAAATACAAAACTTATAAGACATATACATATATATCTTTTATAATATAATTACACATCCCCTACGAAAATATTACATATTTTTTGTAAGATATAAAAACACATAATTTTGTGCGAGAATATATATTAGTTAGTTTATAAAAGTGTAAGAAATATTTTCTTAAAACAAATACACATATTCTGATATTACATTACACACTTTCCAAGACAAGTATACACATCTCTTATTTATACAAATATGAGTGAAGAAATATATATGCTTGAAAACAAATACACACATCTTACAATTACACATTCTATGGTGAAAATGCATATTTTTTAGATCAATAATGCATAGTTTTTAAATCAATAATAAATATCTTCTAGAATATAAATACACAACATTTAATTTTTCAATACATATTTTTTAGGATTTTTTCACAAATATAAATAAACATTTTCTAGGGAAAAAGATACTCATCCATTATTTATACAATTGTAAAGAAGAAATATACGTCTTAAAATAAATACACGTCTTCCATAACAATAATAAATTTTTTTAAGAAAAGTAATACCTATTTTCATAAAAATATACACCTTCTAGGACATGAATATATATCTTTCAAGATATCATCATATCAATACAAATCTTTTGGGGGGATATAAGAATATACACTCTCTAAAACAATAGTACACATATGTTATAATAAGAATGCACATCTTTCATGTCAATACATCATATGCTTGAAATTAGATATCTACTAGTACTATAATACATGTCTTTCAATATAAGAATTTACATCTTATATGATAATAGTACATAATTTATAGGATAGGGATACATACTTTTTTTATAGAAGTATATTCTTTCGATAAAAAAATATACATCTTCCAATATAAGAAAATATCTTTAAGAACATATATATACATTCATTATTAATACAAGTATAAGAAAGAAATGCATATCTTAAAACAATTATACATTTTCAATATTAGAATATAAATTATTTTATTTTAACAAATTTTATTATATATTTCAAATTATATGAAGCATTTTCCAAATCTTTGCAACTATAAATGATGTGCTGGTGTAGTTGGAATAGGCTAATAAATCCCCTTCCTACAATTTGTTAAATTTATGCTTTAATGTATTTCATTGTACTTTGAATCACAAAAATTAGGTGTTGGAAGCTAAAATTATGCACCATTTTATAATATATATATAGGTATTTCTCAAACAAATACTATTATGCTTAATGGGCGATGACCTAAAGAACAAAGGCCAACCCACAATTCCTTTTAACATGCTCATCCCTTTAAGTTGATCTCTCAGTTCCACACTAGGTTGGTTTACTATAGATAGTAGGGATGGTTTCCTGTCTTCGAGCACATAATATTTCCACACTCCCTTTTCCTCTTCCCTAGTTTTATCTCTAAAAATATAAGTACTACACTCACTTTAGTGCGATTGAATGATTTATACATCTACTCAATTTTTCTCTCTCCTCTAAGATTTTCCATTGACAATCTTGGATTACCAAATATCTTACCTAATTACTTTAAGAATCCCTTATTTCACAGAACATAAATAACAATAGGAATCGTCCATAGGGAAATGAGTAAAAAACTATGTCTCCATTCAACTTTTTTATATACTTGATTATAATGCTAATAACCTTCATGAGCGGATAATCTAATAACTGCCTGTCACCTTGAAGATATAAAAAACTCCAATCATCCATTCAGGAGATGGTCTATGGCATGTTAGCTTTATTAACACATACCCTTAGCCAACTCCCAAACCATCTACAACATCAACATTGTTATGTAACTCCCTAACAACCCACTACAACAGAGACTATGGTAAGGCTTTAGACTTGCAAAAAAGAGATCAAAGAACTAGGTATCTTTGTGTTTTCATATAGGATGAGGAAGTCGATTCACTAGAATGCACGACAAAAGAGAATTAGACATCATAAACAATTACTATGTTTAAGCCCTCTTTGGTAAAAAAAAAGGAGAGAAAGGCATTGAAGTCAAAGAAGGGAGCATTATGGTTGTTAGAGAAATAGGGATGATGAAGAATATCATGCATGTGATGTTTGATGGGCGGATAGAGATTTTATTAGTAATAAAGGTTAATCCTATCAGATTTGTAGAAAAGAAGATGATTCTATCTTCGGGTTAATAGACCATAAAGTGCAAGAAACTTTAAAGGATAAGGGAAAGAAGAAAATGGTGTAGATGATTATATTTGGCAGACACCCTTCACGAGGAACATATTTGATGTGCCAATATAGAGAATACGACTTCCAATTTTTGAATCATTTAATTTTTTTTTAGATTTAGAGTACCACTTGAATGTATATGGAAATATAATTTAATTAGCTAGAGCATGGGAATGAAACTTATATAACACATTTTTGGGAACGTTAAATGAATCGACGTTGAGGTGGTTTGCAAACTCAAGGTTGAGTCAGTAAGCTTTTTTTCTCAACTTGCAATGAGTTTGTAGAGCAGTTCGATGCATGGTAGCAACCTAGTAAAGACACATTCTTTTTTATGGGATTCTCCCAAAGGCCAGCAATGTCTATTAGATATTTTCTTAATATATTTGACAAGGAAATCTAACAAATATGCAAGCTAAATAATGGCATCGCTAAATCTTCTCTACTCAAAGGATTAGAGGTTAAAGATATGTTGAGAATCTATATTTGGCCTGGCACAAGTTGTACACCTTTTTTATAAAAGATGTATAGGAGATGATAAGAACCAATGAAATGAAAAAAATAATGTGGTCAGTTAATTGAAAGGGGGACATAAAATCAAGAAGACAACAATATGATATTAAGGCTAATGACATAACCAATTACACTATGACCACCAATTATGATATTTAAACAAATATGTACCTCTAGTGGTTAGTGTGGAGCACATCTATAATGTTGAAAATGGCCGGAAAATGTTTCCAAAAACATTTCCTATATACACAGACATGAAGCACATAAACCTTAAAAAATGGTTAGCATATCATAAAGAGGAGTGTAAGACCTTAGAAGATGTATTTGAAGATCTATTTCGCAAATGTAATTTGAAAATACTATGTGAAAATGCCCATGGAAAGAAAAGATATGTCCAAGGGACCCTAGAAAATTATACACAATATTGCTGGTGGGGATTCCTTAGTTGGGGTAAGCAATACAGCCTGGAAACCATATGTTAGAGAGGCCAACTTCTATTATACAAAAAAGATGCCAATAATAGACAATTAGGAAGTTAGCTTCATATGATGGGGTAAGTGGGGCTAAAAATCACAATAATCCCTTAGTAATTAAAGTACAATTTGTTAATTTTGTAATGAAAAATTTTTTCATTGTCATGGACAATTAAGTGGATGCTTTATTTTAAGAAGTTTATACACAACTAAAGCTATGAGAGAAATTCTTGATAGAAAAAATGGCACTCTTGGTGGGATTCATAAGCAATATCATAAAATCAAAAGGGATGGTGGATCCTATTATGATGGTTGTCCAATAGGGAGTGGTGAAAAGTGCACAAGAAATTTTTGTGGTAGATTCTTACCCATCGGCATATAATATGATATTAGGTCATCTGACACTTAATAAGCTGCAAGAAAGCATGTTTATGGTTACATTAATAATTAGGTTCCTAGTTAATGGAGTATGGGGTATATGGGAGGTTTAGGGTGATAGAAGAGTGACTAAACAATGTCCAACCATCAAAGTAAAGGGCGTCCTTAGAGGTTAGATACTATGATTTCAAAGGAAATTTTGGTGTTAGAAGATATAAATATAACTAGATAAAGTATATAGTTTGATAGAGAGACCAAATAAGTGAAACTAGGAAATGCAGGTCAAAAGGTAATGATTAGCAAATAAAGTCAGCGAAGTTGATAAGGAAGATTTATAGGCTTTCCTCACAAATAACAAAGACCTCTTTGCTTGGAAAGGTTCCTATTTAAAGAAAATTGTTCTTAAAATCATCAAGTGTCATCAAAACATAAAGGAGGGAATAAAGCTAATGAAGAGACAAAAAACTCCGTTTGATTAGAAAAGAATAAGTCAATCAAAGAGGAAGTAGATAAGTGACTTTCTTCAAGCTTCATTTGGGAAGTGAAATATGCCAACTGGAAATCCAATCCAATAATGGTGAAGAAGTCAAATAGGATTTGGAGAATTTTCATGGGATTTACTAAGTTAAATAATTCCTATCTAAAGGATGGGTACTTACTCCCTTTAAATGATTGACTTATTGATTTGACACCTATATTGGAAATGTTAAGTTTCATGGATTGTCATAAAGTGATGCCATTTGGATTGAAGAATGTAGGGGTGAGCTTTTAGAGGTTGGTACATTTATTATTTTAGGGATATATTAGAAAGAAAATAGAGGCTTATACGGATGAAATTATCATGAAAAACCATTAAAGAGAAACCCACATAAGTGAACTCAATTCTATGTTTGAAACCTTGAGGAGATACTAAATGAAATTAAACCCTACTAAGTATGTGTTTGGAGTTAGCTTTGGTAAATTCCTTAGCTTCATGGTGTCATGTAGGGCTATTGATGTAAATCTTGAGAAAATTTTCACTATCCTAAATATGTAACCTTTGTCGAGAAAAAGAGATATCTAGTAGCTGAGAGGAAAATTAGCCGCTTTGAATAAATTCCTATTAAAGGAGCTAATAAGAGCTTACCCTTTTTAAGCTTTTGCAAGGAAATGATAGTTTTCAATGGAAAAAGGATCATCAAAAGTCATTAGATGATTTGAAGGCTCAGTTAGCATGAATTCCAACCCCATTCATTCCATTGGAAAGGGAAAACTATTATTGTAACATCTCAAATTTTACTACTAAAAAAATTTCATTTTTAGTAGAAGCATAATACTAAAATATTTAGTTCTTACCATCGTAATCAATATAAGTCTTACTTAGCATACCATCCTTACATCAATCACAAGACTAAATAAATATAAAAAAATATAATAAACAGAAAATGAGAGAAACTTTATAAAATTAAATACGAGTTTGGATATTAACTTGAGTATAATATCTAAAGTGCATAAAAGGGATACCATAGAGCTAATAGTCCAAATGATGTTTGAGTAAAAGCTAATATTTGAAAAACATGACTTTATGCCAAAACCTAACATATAAGATCACTCCAACACATATACAACATTATAAGTAGTAAAATCAATCAATGGGTCCTCATCGACTTGCACAAAGATATTTCGGTCCTCTACGTGTGGGAATTAACATCACCCATAAAAAGTACATACTAATTAAGATAACAATATAGTCGAGAAGGATTACATAGGATAGATGATTTCACATTAGAGAATCAAGGTAAAGTAGAAATATTATTTTTTTAATATTAGAATTAGGTTAAGATATTAATTGCTCATGAATAATATTAGATTAATTTAGGGAATTATAGTTATTATATCTTACCACATCAATGTCCATAATCTCTTCTATTCTAGTTATAGAAGATGTAGAGACAAGAACTTTAAGGCCTATCTATTACATTATTAAGGTGTGCACTAACGTAGAAAATCGATATTGCAACTGGGAGAAAATAGCCTATTCTCTATTTATTGCTTCTAGGAAGTTCAAACCTTATCTTGATACTTATTATACTGTGGTTTTAACTAATATTCCTTTTAGAACCATTTTGCATAAGCTGTAGAATTCAAGAAGAATGATGGTGTGGGTTGGTGAGTTGAGTAGATACGATATCTAGTATAAGCGTAGACCCTTAAATAAAGGGAAAGCTCTGGTAGACTTCATAGTTGAATATTTATTTGATATTGAATATCATCTGTCATTGAAGATATGAAAGAAGGGGAAATGGATGATATATATATATATATATATATATATATATATATCAATAAAGCAACAAACAACCTAGGCACTAGGGCTGATGTAGTTTTGATCAATCCAAATGATATAGTTGTTTAATATGCACTGAGATTTTTCTTTCTATTCTCAAATAATGAAGCAGAATATGAAGCTACTCTAACTGGGTTCAAAATAATGCATAATCTGAGGACAGAAAAGTTTATGTTTTATAACAACTAAACATTATTCATTATATAATATAATGAGTAGTATGAAGTTAGAGAGTGTAGCATTTAGAAGTATTTAGGGAAGTTAAATGAAGAAATGAAACATTTTCCTATTTCAAAAATGCTAAAATACTTGAGCTAGTTCCTATTCGTCAGCTAGGATAATTCAAATGGAATGACAAAAAGGTTGATAGATATAAAAAGTGCCCATGAAGAATGATTTTAGATCACATGAATATCAATGCAAGATAAATAGATAAATGTGTTTATCAATTCGCTAAATGAGAGAATTATGCCAAGAGATGAAAATAAATCATTTGAATTAAGAAGAAGGGTAATGAAATATTTTATTTCTAGAAAACTATATAGATGGTCACAAACCATGTCAGCACTTAAGTGCTTACCTTAAGTAAAGGGAAAAAATTTTTTGGAGGATATCCACACCAGCATATGCGGTTTGCATTGAGCTACTAGATTGCTCCTGGCTAAAGCTCCATGGTAGGGATATTATTGGAAGACAATGTATCAGGATGATAGGATAATTGTGTAGCTATTTCAAGCATGCCAAAAATTGTGTGCACCACTAATTTTTCTCACTTTTGATCTACAACCAATTGTAATCCCATGGCCATTTTATTTCTATGGTAATATGGATACTTAGAAAAAAAAATCAATTATGCCAATATATCTACTTAATGTTTCATAAACTCTCATATTGAGTGCAAATATAGTTGAAAAAAGATTTTTCATTGTTGTCAGTGACAATTTCATATAGCGGGTAGAGGTAGAAGCTTTAGCTCAAATCACTGAGAATAAAATGATGAAGTTTTTCTAGAAAAATATAATATGTTAGTAAGAGAAAGAAAGAAACCCTTAACAATTTGTATATTATATGAAGAGAACTAAATTTTCTATGCATGAGTAGAGTACTTGAAAAAATTATAATAGATAATGATCATCATATTGATAACCATAAATATTAGCAATTTTGTGAAAACTAGGGCATTAACTATAGATTTTATTTAGTAGCTCATCCAAAAGTAAATGGCATTTAATTTTTTTTGTTAAGATTGTTTGTTCTAAAGAGGTGGACTCCTCATTGGGGCCTGTATAGTGTAATGCCAAGGCCAATAATGAGAATAAGGAAATATTGGGATCATTAAGATGGCATCTACATGGAAAAATTGAGGTTGGGTTGACAAGTTTCCTACAATATTATTGGTCGTTAGAAGAATAGTATAGAATTAGAAGACAAAAACTCGTTTTAGCCTAACTTTTGGAGCTAAAGTGGTTATTCTAATGGAGAAAGATAATAGATCATATATGATTAGTCAGTATGATCCTAAAGAAATGCCTTAAAGATATAAAAAGATTTTCTAGAGGAACATAGAGACATATTCTAAATGCAACTAGTAAATTGCCATTAGTAAGTAGCCAAAAGGAATAATAAGAGAGTTAAGCCCATGAATTTGAAAGGAGGACATAGGGTATTAAGGAAGATTGAATTTTAAGGTAATGACTATTAGGGTAAGATAGAAACTAAGTTAGAATGCGCATATGAAATTAAGGAGCAAGTTGGGCCGATGATATTTATATTATCTTACACAGATGAAAGATACTTAGCTAATGCATGGGATGCAAAACACTTAAGGAAATATTATTTGTAAAATTGCTCAAAATGTTTTTAAAGTATAACATAGTTACATTTACATCCAAAAACTTTATTCATTTTTTATTTTGTTAACACTATTATTATAGGAATAAATTTTCATCCCCCATTTGTTTGGAAATGCTAATATTATTTGCAATAAATATGTCTGTTGAGCAATGTGCACATACACTTCAAACCTATAACTCATATAATAAGAGGCTATCCAAGAATTAAATATTGTAAGCCTATTATAAAAGAATTTTTTGAAATATTTGTTTGATCTATAATCCCTCATCAAGGCTATCAAGTAATGAAGATGGGCATACCTAATAATATGAAACTACAGCAAAAGGGTGTCACTTGCAAATTTTGAGGCTCAACATGTAAGCTCTTCTAGAGGTCATTGAGCAATGTAGATGGGCAGACCTAGTGAATTGAACTACGCCCAAGAATTAATACATAAGCCCTTAAAGAGGATAGAATTGAAGATGGGCGCACCAAGTCACCTAAAAGATAAACTTGCTTTCATTTACTAAGCCTAAGGATAAACCTAGTGAAGTTGCAAGAGTTATGTTCTGTTTCACTCACTAAGCCTAGGCTCTTAAGTTGTGACATTGGTAGAGGTATTAATGAAATTGAGTCATTATGCACACCTCATTGGCTTTTAGCTTAGTTAAGTCAAGGCTTCCATGGTGCACTCCTCAACTAAGGTTTTGAAGCCACTCAGCCAATGTTAAAGGGTTTAGTTGCTCTATTTGGTCTGATAAATCAATGGTAACTAAATTGGACCTTACTCTATTTTTCCACCACAAAAATATAATAAATATTCAAACTATTTCCCATGAGGATCTTTATATTTGTTTTTTACCACAAATATTTCATGAAGGTTGTATTCCTATCTTATCTAATTTGGCCTTGGTATTTGATGTGTGTGGGAGGGTGTAAACTTCAATTATATGGAACTAATGGTCCAAATGGAGTTTGGATAATACGATAAAGGCTTGGTGATGGTGATTTAAAGGAATAAAGATGTGAAAGTGATGTAAATAAGATGATGGTTGTTTGAATTATGGTAGAAGAGTGAGGATGATTATTCGGTGGTGATGGTTTAATAATGATGATGGTTCGGATAGAACACACTAATTAACATATGCATTCGATGATGGATTGTTGATGATATTTTGGTTTTAAAATTTAGGGTTTGGATGAATGTTAGAGTGGTGGTTTAGGGTTAGGGTTAGGGTTTGGTTTGAAAAGAATGAATAAGCTGGTGTTTGGTTGGCATGGAACAGTTAGGGTTTCAAATAGATGGTTTAGGGTTTCGATTGTGTATACCAAATTAGGAATATGATTAACCACGATTATAGTAGGATTTTTTATGGTAATTATGGAAGGAAAATATGGATTAAGAATAGTAGAAAAGATATAGATTAATCTATAATTCACATAGATAAAGAGATTAAAACTTTCATGCCAAACCGTTCATACATATTCGATTTTCTTAAGTTTGAACTCATGCATAATTCATTCAATGTTGATCTTCAAATTCAATTCCATTCAATATTTTATGCCATATGCTTGACATTCATACATAATATAAACTTTCTACCACTAGCTAAAGCATATTCTACAAGATTCCAAGCTAAAAGATATTATACTATGTTTATGCTAACTTTATTCTCCTACTTTATTACTTAATTAATCAATTAGCTAAATCACTTAATAATGCTTGAGAAATATGCCAATATACTTCTCATGCATGTGGTCACTCCTTGCATGCCATGCACATGCACATAGACATTAAATTGTGTGTTTGTTATGTTTTGAGCATCGTAACCATCTGTTGGTCTTCAAATTTACTGGAGATACTTTCCAAATAAAGAATAAT
The DNA here is from genome assembly GCA_030549775.1 of Tamarix chinensis. Lineage (NCBI taxonomy): Eukaryota > Viridiplantae > Streptophyta > Magnoliopsida > Caryophyllales > Tamaricaceae > Tamarix > Tamarix chinensis. The sequence goes on along the minus strand of CM060173.1, from coordinate 23,510,610 downwards.
TAGTTTTATAATTATGAAAGACAATTCTTAAGTGTTTTCCCCTGAATCATTCTCCCTTTGTTGATTTGAATATGACCTCAAATGTATATTTTCATAATACGGAGTAATATCTCTGATGTTAAATGTCCTTGACACCCCCACCATATGAATATGGCAAATCAAGCTCATAAGAACTTTCTCCAAACACTCTAAGTAATTTGAAAGGACCATCCACCCTTGGCATAAGCTTGTGTTTTCTTAGATTAGGAGATCTCTCCTTCCTCAAGTGTAACCATACTAAATCTTCTAGTTGAAAAACATGTTGGCTCCTATGCTTGTTTGCTGTTGTCTTGTACACTTTATTTTCCTTCTCAATATTGTGCTTGATTTGTAGATGAAGTTTTTGAAATAAGTCAACACTCTCTTGTGCATCATAGCTCTTCACTTCACCCTTCTTCAATGGCACCATATGAATTGGCACATATCAATTAGTATAATATGCTATCTCGAATGGACTAGAGCTTGTTGTAGTGGAAGGACATCGATTGTGAGCAAACTCCGCATATACTAACTTGACATCCCAATTCTTAGCACTCTTACTCATCAATCCCCTTACCAACGTACCTAAATTTCTATTAGTAACTTTAGTTTGTTCATCCATTTGAGGATAATGTGACATGCTAAATAGAAGCTTCATTCCTACCACGTGCCATAAAGTATTCCAAAAATAGCTTAGGAACTTCACATCTATATCTAAAACAATACTTCTCAGAATTCCATGCAACCTTACGATCTTCTTGAAGTATAAATCTGCAACATGTGTAGCATCATTGGTTTTGTGACAAGAAATAAAATGAGCCATTTTTGCAAATCGATCCACTACAACAATAATAGAATCCTTACCTCATTTTGTCCAGGAAATCCCAAAATAAAATCCATACTAACAAATTCCCATGGTTGAGCATGCATAAGTAAAGGTACATATAACCCTTTGTGAAAGAAACTTTTGTTGCTTAACATGTAGCAAACCTAGCAACCATGGTGTGTACTCCCCTCTGCATCATTAGGCAATAGAAGTTTTCTTACAGCAACACCAAAGTCTTGTGGACTCCAAATTGTCCTACCATTCCTCCTTCATGCACCGATATGATTAGCAAGTCTTGAACTGAAGTATTCAGCACACATAATTTGTTGTGCTTGATAAGAACCCATATTGAATAACATAAGCTCCAAAACTCCCTTGTTTCTTGCGCTCTTCAAAGATCATACAAAAATCCTCATCCATGGCATATTGACTCTTCAACATCTCGAACACCAAAATATTTGCATCCATCATGGTAAGTACCATGGTCCTCCTTGATAATGCATCTGCCATGATATTTTCTTTGTCATCCACATGTCTTGTAGAGAACACAAATGCCTGCATGAAGCTTATCCACTTAGTATGTCTTGGAATCACCTTATTTTTACCATGCAAATACTTCAAACTCTCATAATCCAAATGGACTACAAAAGGCTTGGGTCTCAAGTAATGACTCCACGTCTCCAAACAACACACTATAAAATAGAACTCTTTATCATAGGTCAAATAGTTGAGTATTGTGCCATTCAAATTTTCACTAAAGAAAGCAATTAGCTTCCTTTCTTGTGAAAGCACAGCCCCAATGCCTACACCACTCGTATCATATGTTACTTAAATTTTTTTATTGAAACAAGGTAAAGATAATACTAGTGTATTTGAGAGCTCTGTCTTCAACTCCTCAAAAGCCCCTGTCGCTTGATCATTCTAATAGAACTCTCCTTTCTTCATTAATTGTGTGATAGGTGCTGAAATGGTATTGAAGTCTTTGATAAACCTCCTATAGAATGAGGCCAACCTATGGAAACTTCAAACATCGTGGACATTAGTAGGAATAGGCGACGATTGAATAGCTTCCACCTTTGATGGATCAACTCGAATACCATCTCCACTTATAATATAACCAAGAAAGATCACCGTTTCCATAATGAAATCAAGCTTCTCCATCTTACCATAGAGCTTCACTTCTCTAAGCTTGTCAAATATCCACTTCAAGTATTATATGTGCTCGAACTCGCTCTTGCTGTATACTAAGATATCATCAAGGTAAACAACAACAATAACCCCAAGAAATAGTCTAAGTACCTCTATTATCAACCTCATGAAGGAACTCGGTGCATTACAAAGCCCAAATGGCATCAACAACCACTCATACAACCCGTACTTAATCTTGAAACCTACCTTCCACTCTTCCCTTTCCCTTATTCTCATTTAATGATAATCACTTCTAAGATCAATCTTCGAGAATGCCTTCGCACCAAGCAACTCATCTAATATGTCATCCAATCTCGGCATCATAAACCTGTACTTGATTGTGATTTTGTTGGTGGCTCTTGAATCAATACACATCCTCCATGTACCATCCTTCTTAGGCACTAACAAAATTGGAACACCACATGGACTCATACTTTCCTGAATATAAACATAGTCTAATGACTCTTGCACTTGTTTCTATAGCTCCTTAGCCTCCTCTAGATTGCATCTATAATCTAGTTTGTTCGGTAATGGAACTCCTGGAATGAGATCAATAGCATGCTCAATACCTCTCAGAGGAGGTAGCAAACATGGCAACTCTTCTAGAAACACATCAGCATACTCTTTCAATACATGTTGCAATTTTGGATCCATATTAGCATTCTTCCCTTTTTCGATCTCTTTTACCACTAAGGCATAGCATATCTTCTTATCTCTAATGGCTTCATTCATCTCACACTCTTAAGGGATCAACATCCCTATATTACTCTTCTTTTTTCCTTGCCTAAACTCGACTTCTACCTTCTTTTTTTCTTCCTTTTCACTCCTCAAAACTGAATCCTCCCCACCTAGATTAGGTTTGAGCATAAACTTCTTTTAACCCTTGCATACCACATACTCATTAAGGACCCCATCATGCACAACCTTCCTATCAAATTTCCACATCCTCCCCTAAACAATGTGAAAAACATCCATAGGTAAAATAACGGATAAAACATCATCAAAATAATTTCCAATCTTAAAAGAGATAAGAGTTTGTTTGGTTACCCTTACGCCTTTATCTTTGTTGAGACATTAGAGTGAATATGGTCATGGATGACCCTTGGTCTCCAAACTGAGCTTGTTTACCATCTTCTCACTAGAAATATTAGTCCATGAGCCACAATCAATGATAACTTCACACACTTTATCATCAACTCTACATTGGGCCTTGAAAATTTTCTCTCGTTGAGTAAGTAAAGGTTGTGATTGTACTTGGAGCTCCCATTGCAACACATAGAAATCAACTTGGCCTTCTTCCAAATCATCCTCCAGGTTATGACTCTCCACTTTTAGGTCTTCATCAAGGTCTTCATTCCCTTCACACACCTCCATATTTTCTATCTCCTTCAAAGTCACCATCATTTGGTTTGTATAATCCTAAGTAAAGTGGCCATAAATTCTACACTTGAAGCACTACTTGTTCACCTTATCAACCACTTTATCTTTGTCCTTCTCTTTATGAGTGAAATTCCTAGCATCGTTTTGGTTTGTAGCTTGAGAAATTGGTGGCTTTGACATACCCTTGAATGTCAAATCATATGGAGCATTGGTTGACTTGCTTGGTGGCTTTATCCTCTTCAACTGTTTCTCAAACTTCATGGCTAACTTGGCTAGGTCTTCAAATACTTCATAAGGGTACACCTCTACCGTTACCTGAAGATTCATATTTAATTCCTCGATAAATTGTGAACATCCTTGTTCTTCTCATTATTGGACATCACATATAATAGCTAGCCTCTCAAACTCTCAAATGAATTCTTCAAATCCAAGTGACCCTTACCTCAATGTAGTCATTTTATAAAATTTTCTTGCTCATATTTATGAGGCACAAACTTCTTAAATTTTTTCTTTAATTTTTTCCATGACCTAATCTTCTATTTTCCTTCTCTCTCCTATCTCCTTTTTAAATTATCGTACAACACTCTAGCAAACTTTTTAAACTTTTTTATCGCTATTCGGCAGCATTTCTCATCATTAATTTCCTTATACTAAAAATTCGACTCAATGATTTGCAACCATTCAAGAAAAGATTCTGGGTTTAGATTACCTTCAAATTAGGAAAGATCAAAGTAGATTTGCTTTTCCACATCATCATAAGTTCTCCTCAAAGTACCACATGCCCTTATGTAATCTTTCTATGCTCTCTTCTTCTTCTTCCACCCGGTTTTGTGCTCTTCACTCGTGCCCGTCCTCTACTTTTTCCTTTTGGTTTTGTGGATGCACATGGAACTCTTGATCTAGGAAATCTTCTATTCTTCCCACCTGCATTTTGACCTCCTTGATTTCGTCCATCAAGTTCTTGAAAAGATCTCTCAACTTTTCTCATTGGTTCTCCATCCTTCCTCCTTATAAATAGATTATTACCTTTCCAAACAAGCCCTTAAATGCTAGGCCCCTTTGTATTATCTTAATTAATTCTTGGAGATTCTTGAAGATACAATTTCTTGATGAATTTTGAAGAATCTTGAAAGAAAGATTGAATCTTGATTGCAATTCAACCAACCTATGGCTTTGATACCAAAATTAATGTGCATATGAGGGTGTAATCTTCAATTATGTGAAACTAATGGTTGAAATGGAGTTTGTATAATATGATAAAGGCTTGGTGATGGTGATTTAGAATACTAAAGCTTCAAAAGTGATGTAAATATGATGATGGTGGTTCGAATTATGGTAGAAGAGTGATGATGATGATTCAGTGATGATGGTTCTAATGGAACACAATAATTAGCATATGAATTCAATGATGGATTGATGATAATGTTTGGTTGTAAATTTAGGGTTTGGATGAGGGTTATAGTCATTTTTTAGGTTTAGGGTTATGTTTTGGTGCAAAAATAATGAATAATGTGGTGTTTAGTTGGTATGGAAGGGTTAGGGTTTCGAATGGATGGTTTACAATTTTGGTTGTGTATACCAAATTAGGAATTTGATTAACCACGAATAAAATTAGGATTTTTATGGTAAATATGTTAGGAAAATATGGATTAAGAATAGTAGAAAATATACGGATTAATCTCTAATTCACACAGACTAAGAGATTAAAACTTTCAAGTCAAACCGTTCACACAAATTCGATTTGCTTAAGTTTGAACTCACATAGAAGTCATTCAATATTGATCATCAAATTCAATTCAATCCAACCTTTTATGCCATATACTTGACATTTATATGTAATATAACCTTTCAACCTCTAACTAAAGCATATTCCAAAAGATTCCAAGCTAAAAGATATTATGCTATGTTTATGCTAACTTTATGGTACTTTATGCTAACTTTATTCTTCTAGTTTATCACTTAATTAATAAATTAGCTAAATCAATTAATAATGGTATAAAATTCTACCAATATACTCCTCATGTATATGGTCACTCCCTCCTTATATGTTATGCATTCCATGCATATGCACTTAGACATTTAATTCCTTGTTTGTTACGTTTCTAGCAACGTAACCATCTGTTGGTCTTCAAATTTACGGGAGAAACTTTCCAAATAAATAATAAATAGTTCCATAATTATGAACTTTAATTCTTATGTGTTTACTCCTACATCAGTACTCTTATATTATGGTTTTGGTCTTTCTATGGTGGCATATTATGTGTGCTTGTCATTAGTATAAGAATAGATAAAAGGAAATATTTTTTAAGAAAAGTAAAATATCATGCTATATTTAAGGAGGATTTATAAAAAAAATTTCTCTCTAATTTCTTTCTCATTGGGCCCTTAACAGTATCATCATACTCAGTGTCACTCTTTATCCCTTCAAACCCTTTAGAAATAGGAATACACTCCAAGTCTTCACTTTAGACATTTTTACCTTGGCTTTATGAAGTTGATTCCCCTCAACAAAGGTTGTAAAGTGACTATATACAATAGAGGCACCATAGTCCTACTGCTAAAATATAGGTTGTGTTTCTCATAATGGGAAAATTCTTCATTTACCATATACTTTTCCACAACTTCACTAACATGTTTTGGATTAGCATCAATAATGGATTTACTTATATGATTGTCCATACCTTTTTGTTATTCCTTAATCATCTATTTGGCATTAGAAAGATGTTTCTAAAGACTCTTTATTTCCTCGTTATTCATTAAGTATTTATCTATAATTTCTTTGTATAGTTGATTGATCTAAATATGGAACTCACCTACTTTAGCATGAAAAAGTTTTTTCTCTTTTTGAGTAATTCTCAGTCTATCAAAAAACTACTAGACCTTTGCATCCACAACCCATTTCTTTCTCTTAGCAGTTTATTTATCAATTATGACTATCTCTTTGTGGAGATCATCCTCTAAGTGGATATTACTTTATTTTTGCACCTCTATTTCAATATTTGATTCTTGTTTCAAACTTTCTAAATGATCTTCCAAAATAGTGACTTGAGCTAGGAAAAAAAATCTACACTAGGGGTATAATATTTTAGTTGACTCCTTTTAGTCTCCAATTAAGACATTTTGGCTTAACTAGGCTGAACATGCTTTTTAAACATCTTAATATTAAAACTCTATCATTTGCAAGCCTCTGGAACTTTGAGAGAAATGATCAAAAACTTATCTTCTCATGAGTAATTGTTGCAAATGATAAACATAAGTTTAACGAGAATGAATCATTGATGTAACTGCATAAATGCGAAATAAGAATCTAATATGCACTTGAAAAGTTAAGTTCATGTCATCCCTTAGCAACATGGTTTTCACTTGTCCTTCAAAAATCTTTTTATCATCATGAAGCACCAAGGCCTCAATCACCCTGTGAGTGGTAGAATCATCTGGGTGATTGGAGAAGAGTGAATAGTCACTAATAATGGACAACGTGGATCCTCCATCCTCCAACAAGATTTTAGTCCCCTATTGAATAACATATTTTCTCAAAGGGAGAGTATCTAATTTAGAAACCCCATTGTTGGGACATTCAATATGTTAGCCAGTAAGGGCAGATGGCTACTATTCGACGGCAAGCTACTTTTGCTTTCTTTAGCCTAATAAAAAAGTATAGTTTTTGATATAGTAGGGACTTCAGCCTATTACCCTAATCCTTCTCCATCATTGTTCCCCCCATTGAGATAATTGTCCCTTTATTAGGAGCTAGAATGGGGGCCATTATAGGTTCTCCAAAAAAAGGATTCAACAACCATTTGTTTTTTTTTCTAGGGGTAAATGCTTGGAGGAATGGGAAGACTCCTTTATTAAGATAGAGGATGATGGTTTCGAGATCGGGTTAAGAGGCATAGATAATTTTTTAACTTAACTAAGAGAATATTTGGGAATCTTCTTGGCTTGTAGAATTTTTAGACCAGCGTTCATGGGACCTTCTTCCTAAAGAATATATATATATATATATAAGGGATAATAAGAGAATAGCCAACAAAATAACAATTAACATTGGTAAATTTCGTAGCATCCCTAACCTTATTTAGCTAGGAATTTTTATTTAACATTGTGAGGAACAAGTTTAGATACCCCCTCACTCTCTTGAACATAAAATAAAGGAAAAATAATCTTAAAAGAAGTACTATGAATTTAAAAAGTAGAGTTTGTGATATGTGGAATGAAGACTTAATTTTTGGTTAGATCCCTCAATCATAGTTTATCTAGTGGGAGGACATGCATTTATCATCTTGGCATCCCTCGCTAAGTTGGGAGTGATGGTCTATTATAGAACTTTGCAAACATTGCACTCTATAAAAAAATGTAACCTTGTGAGATAACAGACCAGATAAAACATTAACAAGTTAAATAGATGTGAAGAAAATATTTTTATTATCAACTCTAAAGATTAAGGCTATCTTCTTTAAGATGATAGGATCATTAATGATGGATTTATTATTGACAATGCACCCTACAAATGCAAAATTATCAAATTTATGTACAAATGCTTCTTACACAAGAGTGAAGGGTGGCACTCTCAAACCACAGGATTTAGTATGTTCCACCTACAATCACACAAAATGAATAAGTATTTTGGCTTCCATTTTTTTTATGGAGGAATGAGATAATTTAATGAATTTATTTCCTACTCTCATTTGAATGGAATAAAACCCTAGAACTTGGTAACTCAAGAACTTAAAAATGTACCTAAAGAGGTCCATTATAAGTGCAACTTCGAGTAAATGAGACACATATGAAAAGCCTATTATTATTCTCTAGGCATTAGAAATGGACCATTATGAGTTTATGTGATATGTTTAGAGGAATATTCTCATATAAGGATGTAAAGGAAAATAGATGCTAGCATATAAAGCCTTGGCATAAAGGGATATGCACCTTTCTAGCAAATTATTAAATATGGCCTATGGGATAATGCAATTAGAGTAAAGGAAGAAGGAATGTAATATTTATCTCTAAAATGCTCATTTTGAGAATCTACAATATTGATGGGAAGGAGACTGATTGAGTCAAGTGAGGAAGTTTTAGTCATAATGAGGGGTAAGAAATACTGAAAAGGGGGCAAAAAGGTAAGGGGTTTGTGGCCAAATACATCATTGAGGATGAAGATAGTATAAGAGAAGGCGAAGGAGTTGTAGAAATAGATGAAGATTTGGAAATAAAAAAGGATTTAGAATTAGTAAGAGGTTATATAAGAATATCCTTAAGTAAAATAGGATATTTACTTAGATAGTTGTAAGGACTAGTGGTTAGTGTGGCAGCAACGCAAAGACCATAAGTGTGATTTCCATTTGATGGCTTGTAATGTTGCATACCTCCACTAGTAGCTCATGATTATATATATAAATGAAGATGCTAGTGGCATGGATAATATCCAAATAGATGATGAAAATATAACAAAAAAAAATAAGTAGGGTTTGAAGATGTAAAGCTAGAATGAAGCAAAACTAGAGAATGGTAATTGCAAAGGCCGGAGAAGATAATTTCAAATAGTGAAGAATAGGGAAGTAAATTTTAAATTTTATAATAACTAATGAATTTGGTATAGTTTTATTTTTCTTCAATAGGACTAGACGACGGTCATTGATCACAACATTTATTTATACAACATCTGCTAATGCTTATGAATGGTTTGGCTATAGTATTTTTATGTAACCACATTATAAGAAACCAACAATATTATATAATCTAAAAAACAATGATAATATTATTTTATGTCATATGATAGCCGTTGTAATATTTTAAATATTATTATGATTACATGTGACTAGTAATGTATGTCATTTTTGTAAACTTGTGACAAATACCATTGGCTAACTATTGAATTCTAATTTGCTTACTTTGAAAGATTAGCGAGTTGATGCACATAGGCCATCAACAAATCCTTAAAGATCATCTTATCTACTATGGGGAAACAAACATTGGGTGTATAGGTTTAACAACAAATCACTAAAGTTTATCCCATTTGCTCCGAGTAAATAATTAATGTAAGGGATGGAATTTTGAGTAGAATGATGATATGAGTATTTTTCAAACTAATACTATTGGGCTTAAGGTGTGATGACCCAAAGAATAAATTTTAGCCCATAAATATTCTTGACACTATCATACCTTCAAGTTTCTCTTCCAATTCCATACTAGAGTGGCTTACCATGCTAAGTAGGGATGGTTCCCTATCCTCGACCATATAGCAGTTCCCCCTTCTCCTCTTATCTAGTTTTATCTCTATATATAGATATCAAATCTTGTACTTATTTCTGCTGGAATAAATCATTAATACAACTTCTTACTTTCTCTGTCTTCTATAAGATATCCCATCAACAAAATTTGATTACTCGATATCTTATATGATTCCTTTAAGAACCCCTTGCTTTGTAAAACATCAATAACAAGCATTATATTTGAGAACTCATTCATAACAACATCACACAAGTTAAGGTGCATGGGTCATTTCTATAATAGTTTTTGGAAAAGTATACAACTTGTAACAATATTTTTAGTTAAAATTTAAAAAATTTTAAAGTTTAAAAGTTGTGTGGTAACATTTAATAACAATTAGATATACTTTCCTTTGAAGATAAAATAAATCAGAAATGTGTAACAAATATATGCATAAATTTTATTTTTTCAAAGATTATATAATGATAAATAAAATTTATTTGTTATACATATAAATTATTGAATAAATTTTTTAAATTGATTTTCAATTATCTAATAGTTACCATAGATTCATTGAAGATAATATTTTATGTTTTTTTATATAAAATATAGTAACTTGTTTTAATTTTTTCGAATCATATATTAGTTCCTACTAATATCTTATCAAATTACATGATCTTCAAATCCTACAAGTTTTCCTACACTTTATGGGGATGCTAATGGATTCGTTGGACCCATTAGATGAGTATTACTAGAAGAACTATATCAAAATAATGCACATGAGCCAAATACGGAGGTTATATGGATCATAAGAGAACATAGAGGGAGAAATAGGGAGTTTAATGAAATCATCTACCATGTAAATTTGATGAACACCTATGAGCTTCATCAAGAATGGTTGTTTATGTCTTCATTAGTTATTATTTGATTTATTACTTAGTCATTAACTAGCTTTCTATAATATTAAAGTTTGTTAGATATAGTTCTATATTTTTAGAGTTTGATTTATCTTTTCTGTGTGCTTCAGTGTGGGGTAGATTTGCATAATTTTGTTTTGTTCCTTTTCTTTGAGAATTCTTTTTTGTGTGTAAGAGTTAGAATGAATCACGTATTAAAAACAATGTGGATCACATTGGGTTCAAGACAAGTTGAATGAAGAATAAAAGTTTAATCCTTAATTGAAATTCTGTGTGAGTTTTTCTCTACATTTGTCAATTATGTGTGAGTGACATATCTTGAAACCCCGTATATTTCCCATTTTGGGATAATATAGATTTATAAACTTCAATTACACCATCATCAATTGTACACATTCATCCACAACCATCAACATTCATGACAGAAATTAAATATCTTCCGCCTCTTCTATCTTTGAAACCCTTACCCTAGCTTCTGGAAAGCCCATGAACCCCATTGTTAAGACACATTTTACTTTAATTAAAACATCCCAAATCACCCCAACTACACGCTAACTAAACCCTCATATATTTTTTCTCCATCATCTATACAAACTAAACAATAACAACCCAAACTCTAACTAGTGTTTTATTCACTATTATTTTCATATTGTGTTTTTGATTCCTATAATTTTAATTTTGATTTCTCTATCTTGATTATGTGTGCTTATTATAAAAATAAAAGTGGTATAAAATCTATTGATACAATGAACACAATATATGCCATAAGTATATGTTCATCCAACACTCCATCAAATTCAACAAATGTTATTAGAATTCATCCAGAACTCATCGACACTCCATCAAGATTTAATCAAAAACCATCAAAACTTGAAGATATTAATCACAAGAATAGAAAGAGGAAGAATTTGGTGATAATGAAATTTAATTAGCATCATAAACATGCAAACATGGAGAAAGATGACAAGTTTGAAGCATATATGAATCAACAAGAACACACCTCTCAAATTGCCAAACAAAATGAAATACAACAAAGCACTTAAGCTAAAATGTTCAAGATGAAAAAGGATCTAAAAATTCATTTTTGAGCATGTAGAGATCAAATAGGGGGAAGTGTTCAAAATCAAGCCCCAACTAGAGGCCATCAAATGCCACCACCACACTACAACCAATTTGATGTTGATGAAAAAGAGAGTGTGGGGATTGATTAAAGGGGATATTGATGTGGGAGAAAACAATCAAGAATTAGATTTCATAATTATGTAACCAATTATTCTTCATTGGAAAAGTATTTCCCACAAATTTGAAGACAAATTTATAGTTACATTGCTAGAAATGTAAGAAACAAGCTACTAAGTATTTATGTGCATGTGAATGGAATGCATGGCCACGTGCATGGGGAGTTTCATTGTAGCTTGATCGAGCATAATTAATAATTTACCTAATTAATTAATTAAGTAGTAGGGCTGGATATTAGATAGAGCATAAAGTCAGTATAAAGTAGTGTAGAGTTAGCATAAAGTAGAATAATATCTTTTAGGTTAGAATATTTTGAATTATGATTTTTAGCTAAGTGGTAGAATGGCTATATAGAGCCATAAATTTCACAAACATAAGTAGAAATTGGTGATCAATATTGAAGTTGAATTCTATGTCAGTTCAATTCAAGTTAATCGAATCTGTGTGAACAAATTAGCTTGAAAATCTTAATCTCTTTTTGTGTGTGAGTTAGATATTAAGTCCTATACTTTCTATTCTCCTTAATCCATATTTTTCCAAGAATTATTATCATCCATACATCAACTTAATTAGAAGCTAATTGAAGCCCTAATTCGGTTTCTACTTTCAAAACCCTAAACTCTAACATTGGAATCCTAATCATCATCTATAAATCATTGTTGAATACATATCATAATTAGCTCATATTATTCAAATCAATATCATACTTAATCTATATTATTTGAAACATCATTAATAATTACTCATCATCACTAAATCATACTTACCTTATTCGAACTATCCTCATCACCCTTCCATTCTATTCGACACTTTAAACCCTATTACACCATCACCGAACCATCTTCTAATCAATACCAAACAACTGAGACATATTCTCAGCAATTTGAGAATCCCTTCTTTCCATACACATAACTTTTTTAACAAAGCTCTAGGTTAGAGCCATTGCAATCAATATTCAATGTTTCTTTCAATATTCTTAAAGGTTCTTCAAGAAACTTTCTTATCTTTAAAGTTCTCCAAGAATTCATCAATAAAAGAAAAAATGGTCGAGCAATTAAGGGCATGTTTGAGGGAAGCACAATCGGTTGGAAAGAGAAAGGATGGAGAACCAAGGAGAGGACTTGAAGGATATTCTCAACACCTTCATGGACAAAATCAAGGAGGTAAAATTTCATGTAGGAAGAATAGAAGCTTTCCAAGCCCATGAGTCCCATGTGCAACCACAAAACTGAAGGGAACAAGTAGAGAAAGACCATATGAGAAGGGAAAAAAACTAGGTGGAAGAATATGAAGAGAGTGTTGGGAATTATTTAAGGCCATGTGACACCTCGTGAAAAGCCTATGATGATGTGGAAAAAAGAATCTACTTTGATCTTCCCGACTTTGATGGTAATCTTGATCCGGAATCTTTTATCAAATGGGTGTAAATTGTTGAATCTATTTTTGAGTATAACGAAATTGTTGATGAGAACGATGCTGAATAGCGATATTAAGCAAAAAGAATCAACTTCGATCTTCCAAAATTTGAAGGTAATCTTGATTTGAAATATTTTATTGAATGTTTGCAAATTGTTGAATCTATTTTTGAGTTTAAGGAAATTGATGATGAGAAACGGTGCCAAATAGTGATATTAATGTTTAATAAATTTTCTAAATAGTGGTATAATAGTTTAAAAAGGAGAAGGGAGAGAGAAGGAAAATTGAAGATTAGGTCATGGGAAAAATAAAAAAAAACACTTGAAGAAGAAAATTTTGCCTCGCAAATACGAGCAAGAAATTTTTATAAACATGACTATGTTAAGGCAAGTGTTACTTGGAGTTAAGGAATATATTCGGGAGTTGGAAACGTTAGCTCTAATATGTGATGTGCAAGAAAGAGAAGAGAAGAGGTGCGCACAATTCATCAGAGGTTTCAATATGAATCTACAGGAGAAGGTAGAGGTGACCCTTATGAAGTGTTTGAAGACCTAGCCAAGTCTGCCATCATGTTGGAGAACCAGCTGAAGAGGACAAAGCCACTAAGAAAGTTTACCAATGGTCCAAATAATTCAACTTTCATGGATGTGTTGAAGCCACCAATTTGTTAAGCTAAAAACCAAGACAATGTTAGGAAGTTCACTCGTGAAGGAAAAGGTAAGGATCAAGTGGTTGATAAGGTGAAAAATAATGCTTTATGTGTAGAGGTTATGGCCCCTTTGCTCAGGATTGTCCAAACCAAAGGGAATTAACCTTAAAGGAGATAGCAAATATGGATGCTTGTGAAGAGAATGAAGACCTTAAAGAAGAAAGTGATAGCCTGGAGGATGCTTTGGAAGAAGGCCAAGTGGATTGCTATGTGTTGAAATGGGTGCTCCCAGTACAAAAACAACCTTTACTTACATAATGGGAGAATATTTTCAAGGCCAAGTGTCAAGTTGGTGACAAAGTGTGTGAAGTCATCATTGATAGTGGCTCATGCACTAATTTTGCTTGTGAGAAGATGGTGAGCAAGCTCGGTTTGGGGACCATGGGTCATCCAAGACCATATTCACTCAAATGGCTTAACAAAGACAAAAGTGTATGGGAAATAGAACATTCTCTTATCTATTTTATGATTGGAAATTATTTTGATAATGTTTTATGCAATATACTACCTATGGATGCTTGTCACCTTTTTTTGGGGAGGGTGTGGCAATTTGATAGGAAGGTTTTACATGATGGAGTCCTTAATGAGTATAAGGTGTGAAAGGGCAAAAGAAGTTAAGGCTGAAACTGAATCTAGATGGGGAGGATTTGATTTTGAGGAATAACAAGGGGGAAGGAACTGAGAGAATGCAGCAAAAGAAAGAAGATGTTGAGTGTAGGAGGGGAGGGAAGAAGAGTAGAATGAAGTCATTGATCCTTAAGGAGTATGAGGTGATTAAAGCTATCAAAGATGAGAATATATGATATGCATTGGTGGTAAAAGGAAGCCCAATGAGGGGAGAACACTAATATGGATCAAAAATTTCAAAAAGTGTTGAAAAAGTATGCCAATAATTTTTCGAATGAGTTGCCAAGTAGCCTACCTCCTTTGACAAGTATTGGGCACCCTTTTAATCTTATGCCAAGAGTCCCATTACCAAGCAAGCTAGCTTATAGATGCAATTTGGAGGAGGCTATGGAGCTACAAAAACAAGTGCAAGATTTGTTGGAGTGATGCTATATTCAGGAGAGTACGAGTCCATGTAGAGTTCTAGCTTTGTTGGTGTCTAAGAAGGATCGTACATGGAGGATGTGTATTGATTTGAGAAAAATCAACAACATCACAATCAAGTATGGATTTCTGATGCCAAGATTAGATGACATGTTAGATGAGTTTCATGGTGCAAAGGTTTTCTCGAAGATTGATCTTAGGAGCGACTATCATCAAATGAGAATAAGAAAAAGAGACAAGTAGAAGAAAACCTTCAAGAGTAAGCATGGGTTGTATGAGCAGTTGGTGATGCCATTTATGCTGTGTAATGCAGCAAGTTCCTTCGTGAGATTGATGAGTGAGGTATTTAGACCCTTTCTAGAAGTATTTGTTTTTGTTTACCTTGATGATATCTTAGTATATAGCAAGAGTGAGTTCGAGCACATACAAAACTTAAGGAGGATATTTGAGAAGCTTAGATAGGTGAAGCTCTATTGTAAGTTGGAGAAATATGATTTTACGATGGAGAAGGTGGTTTTCCATTGTTATATTGTGAGTGGAGATGGAATTAGAGTTGATTCGACAAAGGTGAAAGCTATCCAAACGTGGCTTATTCCTACTAATGTCTACAAATTTTTTAGTTTTCATAGGTTGGTCTCATTCTATAGGCGGTTCATCAAATATTTCTCTACCATTGCAACACCTATCACACAGTGGATTAAGAAAGGAGAGTTCCAATTGAATGATCAAGCGACAAAAGCTTTTAAAGACTTGAAGAATAAGCTCTCAAATGCAACAATATTATCTTTACCTTGTTTTGATAAATTGTTTCAAGTAATCTATGATGCTAGTGGTGTAGGCATTGGGGGTGTTCTCTCATAAGAAAGGTAACCAATTTCTTTATTTAGTGAAAAGTTGAATGGTGCAAGACTCAACTATTTGACTTATGATAAATATTTCTATGCTATTGTGCTTTTTTTAAGACATAGAGTTATTACTTGAGACCTAATCCTTTTTTAATTCACTAGGATCATGAGAGTTTGAATTATCTACATCATTAAAAGAAAGTGACTCTAAGACATACTATATAGATAAGCTTATTATAGATATTTGTGTTCTCTACAAGTTATGTGGATGGAAAAGAAATGTTGTAGTAGATGCATTATCTAGGAGGACCATGGTACTTACCATTATGGATGCAAAGCTTTCGGGATTTAAGATAGTATATGGTATTAATCCATATATGCCGATTGATATAGTACCATTGAAGAAAGGTGGAAGCTATATAAACATGGCCTATTCCTACTAATGTCTACGAAGTTCAAATATTCCATGGGTTGGGCTCATTCTATAAGAGGTTCATCAAAGACTTCTCTACCATTAAGTCACCTATCATATAGTTGATGAAGAAAGGAGAGTTCCATTGGAATGATCAAGTGACAAAGGCCTTTGAAGACTTGAAGACAGAGCTCTCAAATGCACTAGCATTATCTTTAAATTGTTTTGAAAAATTATTTGAAGTAACATGTGATGCGAGTGGTGTATGCATTGGGAGTGTGCTTATACTAGAAAGGAAGCCGGTTTCTTTCTTTAGTAAGAAGTTGAATGGTGCAAGACTCAATTATTTGACCTACGATAAAGAGTTCTATGCTATTGTGCATTTTTTGGAGACATGGAGTCATTACTTGAGTCCTAAGCCTTTTGTACTTCACTTAGATCAATATAGTTTGAAGTATCTATATGGTCAAAAGAAGGTGAGTCCAAGACATTCCAAGTGGATAAGATTCTTACAGACACTTGTGTTTTCTACAAGACATGTGGATGGCAAAGAAAATGTCATGGAAAATGCATTATCTAGGAGGACTATGGTACTTACCATGATGGATGTAAAGCTTTTGGAGGTTGAGATGTTTAAGAGTTAATATTCCATCGATGATGATTGTTCTATGATCTTTGAAGATTGCAAGAACCTAGGAAGTTATGGAGCTTATGTTATTCAAGATGGGTTCCTATTGAAGCACAAAAAATTTTGTGTGCCGAAGACTTCAATTCAAGACTTATTAATCAAAGAGGTGCATGGAGGAGGAATTACAGGACACTCTAGAGTTCAAAAGAATTTGTAGTTGCTTCAAGAATATTTCTATTGGCTGAGAATGCAAAAGGGAGTACAAGCAATGATTTTTAGGTGTGCTACATGCTAAAGGAGCAAGATTTTCTTCCACAAATAGTTATATATACCTTTAACTATGCCTACTCCTCCATTTTAAGGTTTAATAATGGATTTTATTTTGGGATTGCCAAGGACACAATGAGGTAAGGATTCTATAATGGTTGTGGTGGATCAAATTTCTAATATGGCTCATTTTATTCCATGTCACAAGGCCTATCATGCTAACTATGTTACAGATTTGTATTTCAAGGAGATCGTGAAGTTGCATGGAATTCCTAGTAGTATTGTTCCAAATAGAGACGTGAAGTTCCTAAGTTATTTTTTAAAGACATTATAGCATATGCTAGGAACAAAGCTTTTATTTAGTACATTGCATCATCCTCAAATGCATGGACAAACCAAAGTTTCTAATAGAACTTTAGCTACTTTTCTAAGGGGATTGGTGAGTAAGAGTGCTAAGGATTAGGATGTCAATTTAACATATGTGGATGTTGCTTACGATCAAAGTCCTACTACAACAACCTTTAGTCGGTTCAAGATAATATATGGTTTGAATCTATATATGCCAATTGATATGATACCATTGAAGAAGGTTGAAGTGAAGAGTTATGATGCACAAGAAAGAGTGGAGTTCATTCAAAAACTTTATCAACAAATCAAGAAATATATTCAGAAGACGAATTGAGTATACAAGACGACAAGAGCAAACAAGTATAAGAGTCAACATATTTTTCAACTGAGAGATTTGGTAGGTTACACTTGAGGAAAGAGAGATTTCCTAATCTAAGGAAACACTAGCTTATGGAAAGGGTGGATGGTCCTTTTAACGTACTTCAAAAGTTTGGGAAAAGTGCTTTTGAGCGAGATTTACGACATTCATATGGTGGGGTAACAAGTACATTCAATGTTAGAGACATTACCCCTTATTATGGCGATGCAAATTTGAGGGAAAATTTAAGTCAATAAGGGGATAATAATGTAGGAGGAAACACTGAATAATTGACTTTAATAATTATGGAACCAATTATTCTTCATTTAGAATGTATATTCTATAAATCTAAAGTCAAATAGATGGTTACATTTCTACAAACGTACTAAACAAGCTACCAAGTGTCTATGTGCATGTGCATGGCATGCATGTATTGCATGGCCACGTGCATGGGGAGTTTTTTTGCAGCTTGGTTAGGAACAATTAATAATTTAGCTAATTAATTAAGTAGTAGGGTTGGATATTCGATAGAGCATAAAGTTAGCATAAAGTAGCATAATATCTTTTATCTTAGAATATTTTGAGTTGTGCTTTTGAGATAGTGGTGTAATGGTTATATAGAGCCATAAAAGTCATGAGTATAAGCACCAATTGATGATCAATATTTAAGTTGAATGCAAAGTTGAATTATGTGTGAGTTCAATTCTAGTTAATTGAATTTGTGTGAACGATTTAGCTTCAAAATCTTAATCACTTTGGCTCTATGAATTAGAGATTAAGTACTATCCTTTATACTCTCCATAATCCATATTTTTTCAGCCATTATTTTCATCCGTAAATCACCCTAATTCGAAGCTAATTGAAGCCCTAGTTTGGTTTCAACATTCGAAACCCTAAAGCATCATTTGAAACCCTAAACCCTAACATTTGAATCTTCATTATAATTTACAAATCATTATTGAATATGTATCATAATTATCTCATATTATTCAAATTAGTATCATAGTTAATCCATCTATTTCAAACCATCATTATGAATTACTCATCATCACTGAATTATACTTACCTTATTCAAACTATCCTCATCATCCTTCCATTCTATTCGACATTTCAAACCCTACTATACCATCACTGAACCATCTTCTAATCAATACCAACACAACCCAAGCTATATTCTCACTAATTTGAGAATCCCATCCTCCCACACACATCAATTTTGTTCCAAGAAGGTCATAAGATAAAGAAGAGAAAGTTATAAACTTTTTTATTTTAAATATTGATTCAAATTATCATTTAAGGTTGAAACAAACAATGGAAGTAATCTTTAATTACAAGATATTTAATGATGCGAAGATGTGCAAGCTTGCTGCTTTAAAATTTAAAAAGTTTGTTAGGACTTGGTTTGAGAATTTGAAGAGGTAACACAAAATATAAGGCATGTAGAATATTATATTATGGGATAAATTTAAAAAGAAAAAAGACATTACAAGAGAACCTTTGTGCCAATGGAGTTTAAGCAAGAGATATTTATCAAGATGACTATAGTTAGGCAATATTTTATTAGATTCAAGGTGTATATTGAAGATTTTAAAAGGCAAGCTTGGAATGTCATGTGCAAGAGAGGAAGGAGAAAGGGAGTGCTAGATTTTTTTTGGGGTCTCAACTTGAATATAAAGGAGATATTGGAGGCTTGTATGTATTAAACTTTTGAAGACTTGGTTAAGTTAGTCATCAAAGTTGAGAAACGTAACAAATGTAACAATATGGGCATCAAACTGAGTGCATCCACCTCTAAAGATATTCCTAAAGATGATTCAATTATTGAGAATATGGGATGAGAAAGTAAATTAGAAGAGGGTAAAAATAAGGTTTTTTAGTAGGTTGGATGACAATATTACAATTGTAGACATTATGGAGATTATGCTAGATATTATCCTAATAAAAAGGCTTTAATTTTGTGGGAGATTTCTAGAATGAAGCCTTGTTAGTATATTAAAGAGGATAAGGAGACAAGTAGTTATGATCCAGATATTACTCAGGGAGAAGAAGAGAAAGAATGCATGGTTTTGCAAAGGATAATACAAATGAAGTAAGAAGAACATAATAAATACCATGATGAGATATTTAAGACTAAGCTCATTGTTAATGATAGAATATCCAAGGTGATTGTTCATAGTAGGTCATGAACTAATGTGGATAGTAAAACCTCCCACTAAAAATCATCTTAAGCCTTATACACTTCAATATCTTCACAAGGAATAAGAAGAAGAGGAGCAACAAATGCTAATGTCGTTCAAAATTAGTAACTATGTGGGTGATATGTTGTATGATGTGTTACCAATGGATGAATGTTATATGATAGTTGTAATAACATGGAAATTTAGTGTAGTTTTATTTTTATTCAATAGGACTAGACGAAGTCATTGATACAATGGTAGCATCCATTTTTTCATTAGTTAAACTTGTTTTTCTACTTCCACAATGTTTCAAATAAAACTTTTCAGTAATGAAAAATGGGGGAGTTAAAGGTTTCTATCAAATCTTTTTTTTTTCAATTATCTTCTCTATCGATGTTTCTACTTAATACTAAAGGTTTGTATCAATGCTTTTTGAATATCTTCTCCAATTTTAAATTGTTTTAGTTGATACCATAGGTTGGTATTGGAACATTGTTTTAAACATCCCTTCAATTTTAAAATTTTCTTACAAAAACCTTAAGTTTGGACCTAGTTCTTCATGATTTTATGACTAAATTTTTCTTTAAAATAAAATTCCTTTGTTCAAAACCTCTTTGAAATTTCAACATTTGTGCATTTTGAGATTACGAAGAATTTTGAAGCCTAGAATAGCCTATGAGTGAATATGGGTTGGAAGTAGTTATTTTCTCTATGAAATGTGTACTTATTGTGTGGGCCTTATACTCTATTAACTTGTCTTCTATTCTGAATCATCCCTTCTTTAAGAGATCAATGGCGGAAAACTTTCACTATATCGAGCATATCGAACAATGTATGGAAATTGTTGGGGCTTAATTGGAAAGGAAACTATAACAGGACGAGACAAGACCACCGTTGACTACAATCACATCACCTACCCTAGAGGATTGACCAAGAAAGGTTTTACACAACCACTTTCCAACATTTGAAAACTGAGAGGACGTAGATGCCTTGGAAGGATGGGTACACGCTTTGGAGTATGCATTCGTTACTTATGGGTGTTTGAGGATTAAAAAGGTAGGCATTATAACTTCCAGAATGAGAGGTAAGGAGGACTATTGATGTCAAAGGCTATGGTTGAGTGACTATTCACCTAATTCTTATGAGCAAGTTAAAGGAGCCATGAGAGTTTTCTCCTACCCTACACATTTACATCTCACATGATACAAAGATTTCATGGCACTTCACCAGGGTAGCTTACCTGTAGGGGAGTATTATAACAAGTTTCACAACTTAGCCTATTTTTCATCTGAGGTGGAGTCAACTTAGCCTATTTCACAACATAGATTACATGAGCTACCAATAGGAGACACACCACCCAATCTACATTCCATGTATAAGAAAACACTTAAGGTAGCATGAGAGCTTATCCCCGAGGTATGGTGGTAGGAAGGAAGTGAGAAAGAGAGGATAATATGGATCCTTATGGAAGTAAGAGGTTTTAGACCTATCATAAGTAATGGAGAGGATCTGCATTCTAATGTGACTTGAGCCATCTGAGGAGGTACTACTTCTACAAGCAATGTATAAAGAGTCACCTTAGAAGAAATTGTTAGAGAGAACAGGTTCAATGTTATGATTGAAGTATGTGGGGCCATACAAAATTTGAGTGTCACTACATCAAAATGGTGTTTAGGAGAGCCAGCTTGAGGCAAACCTCTAGGATCCTCATACTTTTGGACGTTCCATCTTCACTTGATGTCATCTTAAACTTGTTTCTTCTTATTTTGATCATTGTGCGTTTCGCTGACTCTATCAAATGTGACTTTACTTTTGGATGGGAATGAAATTATTTTAAGGGTTTAGTAACCCTATATTTTTGGTTAATCTTAATGGTCTCTCCTTCATCTATATGTATTCTCAACTGAACCTTTTCTTATTACCATCAGTGTGGAGCATCTCAATGGATTACACTTGTCATCACTATCCTTTTAATGACTAAATTAGTGCTGATTTTTTATTAACAATTATACTTCAGCCTTGTTTGAATATTGCTTTATATTATTATTAATTATTATCCATTTCCTAACAACACTTTTTGTATAACACTATTGCATCATATTATAACCTTTGTCACTACTTTCTTTGAAATGGTTACTAAGTCCCTTAATAACCATTTTTTCATCTTGTTAATTCATTACACCCTTAGCCATTATTTCCCCCTCAGCAAGGTTTTCCAAATATATCATACCTTCTTGAACTATGGCACTCTTACTAAGATTTCCCTTTATTAGTGAATCCCTTCTATAGTAATGCCATTTCCTTTCATAAGGAATGCTCTATATCTCCTTATCCTTTCTAATCATCATATTTATGTGAGTGTCATTTCTTATTGAATAACAATGATCTTTTATTAATAATTGTACTCCTTGTTGCATCACTACTAATTGTGGATGCTCATTGACCCTTCATTTTATACCTAAGCTCTTAACCCTCATATTTTTTAGCATTTCAACATATTCATTACCATACTATTTTTCATTTTCATCGCAACATGTGATCTTAGCATGCCTAATCCTTTAAGGAAATGGTAACATTGTCGGCATGAGAGGATTTTCATGAATTCATTATGGACTGTTGATTTTTAGGGTCTAAGAAATTTATTGGGCTTTAGGAATGAAGACTGTTTTAAGGGGGTAGTGCTCTAATACCCCACTTTTTAGGGTCTTTAATGTGTATCAATTTATGCATTTCATAGTGATTTGTTTGTGTTTAATCTTGTTTCAAAAGTGTGTTTAAGATTTGTATGCTTTTGATTGAGCTTGTTTTTATTGTAAAAACTAATTGGTTTTATAAAAAAAATAATTTGACTAGTTAGAGGTACTAAGAAACTGGTTTGCTCCTTAAATTTGAGGTTTGAAACCGAATGAACCAATAAACAGGCTTGGGGAGCCAGTCGATTGGTTCAAATGAACTAGTTGTTATTTTCACTCTATTTTCTTTATGAATCTTTCACAAAAAATTTTCTAGCATCGTGCTTATATTTGGAGTTTTTTGTTAATGATTTTATTTAGCTTTTGAGCAAACCTAACCTATTTTATTGATTCTAATTGGATTCACATAGAATAAATTCTTGAGGAGTCACTTTCATGATATTATCTCATTTGTCTTCTTCTTCCTTGTTTTATCTTGATTTTGTGAGATTCCTAAGAAAATTATTTGCTCCTAAAACCTCTATAGAGTGCTGAACTTCAATTCCTTGTCCTTGTTATCATGATTCCTTTCTTATTTTCAAAATTTCTAAGGAAAATTACCTAGAACA
Source organism: Tamarix chinensis (assembly GCA_030549775.1). Taxonomy (NCBI): domain Eukaryota; kingdom Viridiplantae; phylum Streptophyta; class Magnoliopsida; order Caryophyllales; family Tamaricaceae; genus Tamarix; species Tamarix chinensis. The sequence continues at coordinate 23,487,321 of CM060173.1, read as the reverse complement.
CTAGAGTTTCACCAATTCTTCTCAAGGGTATAAATTTTGGCTTTGAACTTTCAAAACTACACTTTGAATCTTGGATTTGTGACAAGGTTTAGGGCCTCAATTTATATTCTCACCTACCCTCCTTAATTAGCAGAAATCCTCAGTAATTTGAACCCCAAAAGGCTTCATTTTATTTTTTATTTCCTAACCGCCGAATTGTTGTATTTTCTTTTATACTTACTTTATCACATTTCCTTTCCTTGACTTTCATTTTTTATCTTCCGTTCCTCTTCTAATCCTTTATGTAGTTCTTTATTACTTTTATCTTAAGCAATACTAGGTTAGATTTGGGAAATGAGTGAGGGTTTTGCTTTTATCTCTGGTGTTCTTTATTTTTCACCTTGTGATGGTAGATTTTCTCTAATTTTCTTCTCCTAAGTCTTTGATTTTACTAAATCATCTTTCCAATATTTCAAAGGTTTTACTAAGTTTTAATTTAGATTTCTTGAAAGGTGTTCCAACTTTTGAAAGGAGTTTGGATTATTTTTAGAGACTTTTTCTCTCTTTTGTGTGGTGCTCACCTCTTATGTGGTAAATTAGTGTCTTCTTTATTTATGGTGAAAATGTTGTGGGTAAGTATAGTGCATGATCAAAAAGTATGTGATGTTTTGAGTATTAGAGATGAAAATGTGTTTGCATTATTTACTATGCAGCAAATAAAAGAACTTCTAAGAAGCGTAGCTCAAAATCTTGTAAGCATAAGCCTCATAAATATGACTTTAGATTCATAATTATCTTTGATATTCTTTGTCCCATAAGTGCCAATGATATGTGTGATATGATGGAGAGATTATTGCTTGATGGATTTGCAAGAAGAAATGTGATGTAAGTTTTCTAATTTTTAATAAGTTCATAAAGTGCAAGCATGATTTTATTAATACTCCTAGAATGATTAGGTATTTCATTTCAATTCATGAATATTGATTGTTAAGAAACTTGAATGAGCTAAAATTTATGTTTAAATTCATAAAACAAACACATAGGAATTTAATGTGTGTAAATGTGTTTTGTTTGGGTTATTTTTTCCTCAAGTGATCAAATGGTCCCGAGGGTCGATTGACTGCTATAGTAGATCCATTGACTAGTTTCCTTATGACTGTAGTTATCTTAGTCTCAGGTTAAACACATTGACTGGTTTGAACAAAAATTTCGACTTGTTCCTTGAACAACAAACTGGTTAGGTCAATAAATCAATTAGTTCGTCTATAACCCTAGTAATCTCAGCCTCAGATTAGAAATATCAATCGATTAAACCAAATCGGTCGATTAGTACTCAAAGTAGTTGACTTGTGAGGTTGACTGATATATAAATTCACCACTACTTGGAAGATTTGGTAGTGCCTAGACCAATCGACTAGTTAGTAAAACCGATCCACTGGTCCTTGGAAACGCATTAATTGGTCTCATCCATTATTGTATTTCTTACTGATTTCTTTCTGAATTTTATGCATTAAGTTTCATGCTTGGATAATGGTCTAAGGTGCTATTATCTATAATTTACCCAAATTAGTGAAGTTTAAATACTATATTAATGATAGTAATGATAAAATTTATCCTAGTTAACCAATTTGTACCTTAATTTAACATTTAGACCTTTCTCTTGACCATAACATAAGTAGAGAATTAGAAGGCTAAAAATGGATTCTTTATATGGTTAGTATTTATGTAATGAATCAAAATGATGCATAATAGTCCTATAATGACTTATGTCATGGCCATAAAATTGTGAAACCTTGTAATTTAAATGACTTAGCAAGAATAGAGGAAAATAACATGGACATAAATGGTGTCCTTAAGTTTACCTTATCTACAAAAAGTGACTTTCACTTAGTTATCAAAATGAATGGATAAATAATGATGTGTGTGGGAATATGGAATTTCAAGTTATGTGAGATTAAAGCTCAAACTGGATTTGGTCGTTAAGATGAAGGTTTGGTGATGGTGAATTAAGATTGAAGCTGTTTGAATAGGATGGAATAATGATGGTGATGAATCGAATATGATGATGATGATTCAGTGGTGATGGATGAATGATGATGACGGTTCAGATGTGATGAGATGATTATGATGTCGATTCGATCATGATGTGTTGGTGATGATGATGATTCAAAGATTAGGGTTTAATGATAGATGATTTTGTGCATTAGGGTTAGGGTTTATCTTTGAAATTGGGGTTAGGGTTAGGTTTTGATTTGAAATTTAAGGTTAGGGTTTCGAATGGTAGAGTTGGTTTAGGGTTTCAATTTAGGCTTCAATTTGGGTGGTGTATGGATGATGATGATGGCTAGAAAAATGTGGATTATGGAGAGTAGAAAAGATAGAACTTAATCTCTAATTCATAGAGACAAAGAGATTAAGGGTTTCAAGATTAATTATTCACACATATTCAATTAAACTTGTGTTAAGCTCACATAGAATTCATTATTTCTGCAAATTATATTCAACTTCAATTCTTGATCATCAACATCTCTAATCGTGACTTCCATGGCTTTATATAGCCAATCTACTAATATGCTAGAAAGAATAATTCAAAAGATACCAAGCTAGAAGATATTATGCTACTTTATGCTAACTTTATGCTCAAGCTGATCTTCAACCCTACTACTTAATTAATTAATTAGCTAAATCAATAATTATGCATTTCCAAGCTGCACATTATCTCCCTATGCACATAGTAATGCACTCCATGCATGCCATGCACATGCACATGTACGCTAAGTAGCTTGTATGGTATATTTCATCTATTAATAGCAACGTAACTATCTGTTTGTCTTCAATTTTGTGGGAGATCCTTTTTAAATAAAGAAAAATTGGATCCATAATTATTAATGCCAATTCTTGAATGTTTTCTCCTACATCATTCTCCCCTTATTTATTAGAATTTTCCCTCAAATTTGCTTCACTATAGCAAGGGCTAATGTCTTCTACGTTAAATGTCCGTATTTCCCTACCATATGACTTAGGCAAATCTAGCTCATAAGCACTTTTAAAGGACCATCCACCTTAGCATAAGCTTTTTTTTTCTTAGATTAAGAAATCTCTCCTTCCTCAAGTGTAAGCATACCAAATATCCCTATTGAAAAACATGTTGAGTCCTACACTTCTTTACTCTTATCTTATATACTTTATTCGCCTTCTTAATATTGTGTTTGATTTGTTGATGAATTTTTTGAAATAACTCCACTCACTCTTATGCATCATAACTCTTCACTTCACCTTTCTTCAATGGTACTATATCAATCGACATATATAAGTTAATACCATATACAATCTTGAATCCCTAAAGCTTTGCATCCATTATGGTAAGTATAATGGTCCTCCTAGATAATCCATCTGCTACAACATTCTCTTTGCCATCCACATGTCTTGTAGAGAATACAAATCTCTACAGTAAGCTCATCCACTTAGCATATCTTGGATTCACCTTCTTTTGACCACGTAGATACTTCAAACTCTCATGATCTGAGTGAAGTAAAAAAGGCATAGGTCTCAAGTAATAACTCCATGTCTCCAAACAACGCCCAATAGCATAGAACTCTTTATCATATGTCTAATAGTTGGGTCCTACACCATTCAACTTTTCACTAAAGAAACTAACTAGTTTCCCTCCTTTTGAGAGCACACCCTTAATGCCTAGAAACTAGCATCACATGTTAGTTTAAACAATTTATCAAAACAAGGTAAAGATAATATAGGTGCATTTAAGAGCTTTGTCTTTAAGTCTTCAAAAACCTTTGTCAGTTGATCATTCCAATGGAACTCTCCTTTCTTCATCCATTGAGTTATAGGTGTTCCAATGGTGGAGAAGTCTTTGATGAACCGCCTCTATAATTAGGCCAACCCATGAAAACTACAAAATTCGTTGACATTAGTAGGAATAAGCCACGTTTGGATAGCTTTCATATTTGATGGATCAACTCTAATACCATTTCCAATCATAATATAACAAAGGAAAACCACCTTCTCCATTGTAAAATCACATTTCTCCAACTTACAATAGAGATTCACCTATCTAAGCTTGTCAAATATCCTCTTTAAGATTTATATGTGCTCAAACTCACTCTTACTATATACCAACATATCATCAAGGTAAACAACAATAATGACTCTAAGAAAGGGTCTAAGTACCTCGGTCATCAATCTCAAGAAGGAACTTGGTGCATTAGATAGCCCAAATGGCATCACCAACCATTCATACAACCCATACTTACTCTTGAAGGTTGTCTTCCACTTGTCCCCTTCCCTTGTTCTCATTTGATGATAACCGATCCTAAGATCAATCTTTGAGAACACATTTATACCATGCAACTCATCTAACATGTCATCCAATCTTGGCATAGGGAATCCATACTTGATTATGATGTTTTTAATTTCTCTAAAATCAATACACATCCTCCACGTACCATCCTTCTTAGGCACCAAAAAAGCTGGAACTCTTCTTGGACTCATGCTCTTACAAATATAGAGTCGGTCTAACAACTCTTACACTTGTTTCTGTAGCTCTTTAGCCTCATTCGGATTGCATCTATAAGCTGGCTTTCTTGGTAATGGGACTCCTAGCATAAGAGTAATAGCATACTCAATACCTCTCAAAGGATTTAGCCAAGTTGGCAACTCATTTGGAAAATCATCGGTATACTCTTTCAACACTTGTTGCAATTTTGGATCCATATTAGTATTCTCCCTTTGTTAGGATTCCTTTACCACCAATGCATAGCATATCTTCTCATCTTTGATAACTTTAATCATCTCACACCCTTTAAGGATCAAAAAATCCATACGACTCTTCTTTCTTCCCCTCCTACACTTGACATATTCCTTCTTTTGCTACATGCTCTCAGTTCATTCCCCCTTTTCATTTCTCAAAACCGAATCCTCCCCATATAGATGATGTTTAAGCCTAAACTTCTTTTGATTCGTGCACACCACATACTCATTAAGGACTCCATCAAGCGCAACCTTCCTATCAAATTGCCATACCCTCCCCAACATTATGTGACAAGCATCCATAAGTAGAATATCACATAAAACATCATCAAAATAATTTCCAATCTTAAAAGAGATAAGAGAATGTTTGATTACTCGTACACCTTTGTCTTTGTTGAGAAATTGGAGTGAATATGGTCTGACTCATGGCCCTTAAACCGAGCTTGCTCACCATCTTCTCACTAGCAACATTAATGCATGAGACACTATCAATGATGACTTCATGCACTTTGTCACCAACTCAACACTTGGCCTTGAATATCTTCTCCCATTGAGTAAGTAAAGGTTGTTGTTGTACTTAGAGTACCCTTTGCAACACATCATAGCAATCCACTTGGCCCTCTTCCAAATCATCCTCTGAGCTATCAATTTATTCTTCTTGATCTCCATCAAGGTCTTCATTTTCATCACAAGCCTCCATACTTGCTATCTCCTTTAAATTTAATGCCCTTTGGTTTGGATAATCACAAGCAAAGTGGCCATAACCTCTACACTTGAATCATTATTTGTTCACCTTATGAATCACTTCATCCTTACCCTTTTCTTCATGTGTTGACCATCTAACATTACCTTGATTTGTGGCTTAAGAAATTGTTGGCCTTGACACACCCTTGAAAGTCGAACCATATGGATCACTGGTTGACTTGTTTGGTGGCTTTTTTCTCTTCAACTATTTCTCAAACTTGCTAACTTGGATAGGTTCTCAAACACTCCATAAGGATACACCTCCACCTTCTCTCGAAGATTCATATTCAACTCCCCAATGAATCGTGCACACCTTTGTTCTTCCCTATCTTACACGTCACATATAAAAGCTAACCTTTCAAACAATCAAATGTAATGCTCAATTCTAAGCAACCCTTAACTCAATGTAGTCATCTTTATAAAATTCTCATGCCCATATTCTCTAGGCACAAATTTCTTCTTCAAGTATTTTTTTAATTTTTTCCATGTCCTAATTTTCAATTTTCCTTCTCTCTCCCTTCTCCTTTTCAAATTATCATACCACACTCTAACAAATTTCCTAAACTTCAATATTTCTATTCAGCACTGCTTCTCATCATCAATCTCCTTATACTCAAAAAGATAATCAACAATTTGTAACCATTTGATAAAAGATTCCAGATCGAGATTACCTTCAAAATCGAGTAGATCAAATCAGATTCTTTTTTCCACGTCATCATAGGTTTTTCTTGAGGTGTCACGTGATCTTACATAATTTCCCACACTCTCTTTTCCTTCCTCCACTCGATTTTGTGCCCTTCTCACGCTGTCCTCCTCTACTTGTTCCCTTCGGTTTTATGGCTACACATGTGACTCTTGAGCTTAGGAAGCTTCTATTCTCCCCACATGTAGATATACCTCCTTGATTTAATCTACCAAGGCCTTGAGAATATCTCTTAAGTCTTCTCCTTGGTTCTCCATCTTCTCTCTTCACTAACTGAATAGTGTCCACCCAAACATGCCCCTATGTGCTCAGATTTTTGGTGTCTTCTTGATGAATTATTGGATAATATTGACTTTGAGACAAATTCTTGAAGAATATTTAAAGGAAGATTGAATCTTGATTACAATAGATCAAACTTCAGGCTTTGGTACCAAAATTAATGTGTGTGGGAATATGAAATTCTTAATTATGTGAGATTAAGGCTCCAATTGGGTTTAGTTGTTAAGATGAAGGTTTGGTGATGGTGAATTAAGATTGATGGTGTTTGAGTAAGATGGAATAATGATGGTGATTAATCGAATATGATGATGATGATTCAATGGTGATGGATGAATGATGATGATGGTTCAAATGTGATGAGATGATTATGATGTTGATTTGATAATCATGCATTGGTGATGATGATGATTTGAAGATTAGGATTTAATGATAGATGATTTTTTAGGTTAGGGTTAATGTTAGGGTTAAGGTTAGGGTTAGGGTTTAGCTTTGAAATTGGGGTTAGGGTTAGGTTTTTGTTTAAAATTTAGGGTTAGAGTTTCAAATGGTAGAGTTATTTTAGGGTTTCAATTTAGGCTTCCATTTGGGTGGTGTTTGGTTAATGTTGATTGCTAGAAAAATGTGGATTGTGGAGAGTATAAAAGATAGAACTTAATCTCTAATTCACACAAATGAAGAGATTAAGGGTTTCAAAATTAATCATTCACACATATTCGATTAAACTTAAGTTGAACTCAAACAAAATTTGATATTTTTGCAAATTGCATTCAAATTCAATTCTTGATCATCAACATCTCTAATTGTGACTTCTATGGCTTTATATAGCTAATCTACCTAAAAAGCATAATTGAAAAGATACCTAGCTAAAAGATATTATGGTATTTTAGGCTAACTTTATACTACTTTATGCTAACTTTATTCTCTTTTTAATATTCAACCTGACTACTTAATTAATGAATTAGATAGATCAATAATTACGCATATCCAACATGCACATTATCTCCCCATGCTCGTATACATGCACTCCATGCATGACATGCACATGCACGTATACTCCTAGTAGCTTGTATGGTACGTTTTATCAATTACTAGCAACATAACCATCCATTTGTCTTTAATTTTGTGGGAGATCCTTTCTAAATAAAGAACAATTGGTTCCATAACTATGAATTCCAATTCTTGAGTGTTTGCTCTTACATCATATGATCATCAGTTTAGGGTTGGAATCTATTTGACTTGCGATTGGTCCTTCATCTTTGGCATTAGAGATTAAATTGGCACCTTATTTTATAAATTGTAATATTATGGTTAAGAAATGAACTATATCTTTGACCTAGATTTGAATTGTGAACAAAAGGGAATGATAGAAATCAATTTTTTGCTTAGAAATTTATTAATTATGCTAAGATTATATAATTCCATGTTTTAGCATAATTGATCATATAATGGGATGATCACTTAATGATACCCTAAATGGGAATACTAGATGATGTAAGAACCTTATATGGGTATATCGAATTGAAATGGCTTGTTATTTGGTGTGATATTGTTTGTGGGCCTTTATGTGAAATGACCTCCCGATCCAATAAGATATAAATCACTTAAAGTGGAATGAGCATCATGATAGGTCTCAATTATTCAATTGTTAGTTAGCTATCAAGAGTTAGTTTTCCTATAGGAGTTTTGCCTTCGGGTGCTTCAAGCGGGTTTCTAGTTGAAACTGTGATCTTCATTGATCTCAGTGCAATTCTACTCTTTGAACTAATGGTTTCCTAGGGGGTATTGATACTAAAGGATCTAATCACCACAAGATGGTTATATGGCACGAGCCAATACTTATTTCCACAAGGTTACTTTAGTATAAGCTAGGACTTATGTACTCTAATCTGCATCAACATGAGATGAGACTTTATTTCCATTTATTTTGTTTGACTTCCATGGTATACAGAGACCAAGTGGAATAATACCTACGATTGCTCAATAACTTGGAGTAAATAATTCTATGATCACTTATTGATTAATAACTTGGGCTAAATAATACTATGATCACCTATTACTAAATAATTTTGTATAGGAGTCTTATATTCACATTTCCCTATGAGTACCTGAAGAGCTCATGCGTCAACTAAGTTTGAATATGTCGTGTAACTCACATTTACCTTCCATAAATTCTATATCAATCATATATTTCCCTTTAATGTCCTATTGGGGTACATTTCTATGTTTCCTTTGTGTTTCCATGAATGATCATATAAACTATTGCTATTGTAATCACGATTCACCTAATGTAAAACCCATGGTTGGAAAATCATATATGTATTCTGATTTCACATTTCCCTTTAAAATATACTCTAAACACTAGTGTTTTGATAGTTTCAGTAATCCATGTCCCTTAAGAAGGTGGTATGTATTTTATAATATTTATACCTTTATAAGCTAGTATGATTATAGTTAAGCATGTTCCAATGGAAACAGATATGTCTTATATCACCTATGTGATTGTACGTGAACGACATAATAAGAGAATCCCACATACATTATGGTAGGTCGTACCATGATCATATTTTTTTGGTCTTGCTTGTACTAGGACCTACATGATAGTGGTAGATTGATTTCCTCAATATGTATGCATACTAATGGGATTGTTGTTGCAATCCCTTACTCAATTCCAAGATCAAGAGGTTCAATCAAAGTTCTAAAGATGATTAGTGAGTGGGTCATCCTTCTCTTTGCATCATTGGGTTGTTGAGCATATACATTCTCTAAGGCTTCCCTCTATGGTCTTTGAATGATGAAGGTGTTCTCATTTAAAGTTGATTTATTCTAGTTAGCTTTTTCTTTTGATATGTCTTTGTATAGTTTTTTGTCCTTTGTAGCCCTAAGAATTAAACCTTAATTTTTACTATCTCCAAATGCTTTAGTGTGCAATGTAGTCATTCCTTGTGTTTGATTGGTTAGTTACTTAGCCTTGTGTTTAATGTTATGTATGTGGGAGTACCTATCTTTTATTCTCATTTTTCATAGGTTGAACTTGTATTTCTGCTTGTAGAATGTTATAAAAAAAAGTTTTTTTGTAGTGAAAAATGGGGATTTTACAAAGTAGACTCTAACACATAACTATTGAATCAACTCATGCAAAATTAATAAATATGGTGTATTAATTTATCACTCACTTAAATTTGATGAAATAAAAATGAACTCACAAATAGAACACTCATATGTACTATTTAGATTATAAATTTAATGATGAGTGAATATTGGTTAAAGATATGAATGAAGAAACACAAATTAGTTTCTTCAAACTAGGGTTGAAAGTATCAAATGTATAACTCTCAATGGATCTTTATTGAACAACACATGCAGTAGAATTCACTTTGTCAATATTTTATTAAGTCATAGAAAATTTTTATAGAGGGTATTCTTGTAATACCTAAAAAAATTGCCTAGCCTAATCCTACGTTATTATTGTCTTAAACTTATTCTAATCATGTGAAACCTTATTTTAGCCTTAACCAAATTTCTAAATTCTAAAACTTTAAATGAATCAAAATCTTTGAGTCAGATAAATTGTATTTTATAAACCGAAAACAAAGCCCGCTAAAATTTCCACTAATCCTAACTATCTTTGACTAATCCCCAAATATGTTTCTCTTTTTCACTTTTCTTTCTCTATTTATTTTCTTCTTCACTTTCGCCTATCAACCTTAGCTATAAAGTTTGAAATTGTTTCAACTTGCATCCTTCTCGACTTGCACCATTTCCCATCACCTTTCTTTTCAACCATCTATCATCTCCGTTCCTTTCTTTGTCTTCTTCTTCTTCTATTTATTATATTTCTCTTATCCTTACCGATCTGCACAACTACCACCTCCTTCTGCCACTTCTTCTTCTTCTTTATCATTATCCAACTTATACACACAACCATCACCATCACCTGCCATTTTTTCCAACACTCAACCATCAATTTCCCCACAGTTGCACTATTGATCACATATCTCATCTCCCCCTCTGTTTCTTTTTCTTGATTCACACCCCACATGCACACATGTATATATATATATATACACTACTCACTCTCCTTCCTTCCTCTTTGTTTTACCTCCACTCTACCATTTTTGTGTCACAAAATCCTACCTGAGCATCTCCACTTCTTTTTCCTTTATCCTTCTTCTTCTTCTTCTTTCTATCTTGTTTTTTCTACTGAGCCACCTCCCATCACCATTGTGCACCACCACTCACCACCCATTAACAAGTGGATTAACCACCAAGGTCACCTTAGCCTTCCCCAACACTATCATCAACCATCGTTGCCAACCACAACCTCTTTTTCCTTCTTTGTACTTGAGTTAGTTGTATTTAAAAAAAAAGGGCCTTGTGTAAGGCCCCAAGAATAGTCGTGAAACACTAAAATTTCCTATCGCACACCCGTGCAACCCAACACAGCCTACAAGTGCACCCTTACATACCCGTGTGCCCTCGTTCAACTTATGGCTAGTTTGCCAAGCGATAGAGCATGAACGTGCCACTTTGCACCACCTAGCCATGCGTGATTCTTCTACTTAGCCTAGTGGAAATTGCTTACAGCATAGTTGTGCAACTACCCATTTTTGCTATGTTCAGTCATACATCCCTATTTTCACTCCCAAACCTTGTCTAAACACCACCAAATTTTTACCATAGCTCCACCACATATTCTACTATACATCCACACATCCCAAGCATCCATTTAACTATAGTTATTTCCACTTTTACCCTATTTACCTTAATTTCTCCATCAGTTAAACTATCAACCCTAACCACGGATTTTGTTATTTTTCTTAGGTTATATTCTAGTAGCCTCGGAGGAGGAAGTTTAGGATTTACATGCTTAGAATCTTATGTTCTAGTTTTTAAGGATACTATTTGTTGTTTAGGGTTTTGTGTTATTTGCTTGCATGGTTATGTGTGTTTCATGATATTGTTGATATATGATTTATTATATGTTCATTATGATATTGGGATGATATGGATATTATGTTAAGGAAATAAAGTAAGAATCGGTAAGAGGTATCATTATAAATTTGTTGTGGGAATGTTTTTATGACATGATGTATGGGCTAAATGAGCTTTGATAAGTAGACCTAAGTATTTTTATGAGGTATGACGATAATTGGTGGATTTGGAAAATAATGTGTGTAGAAGGTACAAGATTTTATAAAATAAAGGTTATTGTTTGTATTTAAAGTATATTTGGTCATTATGGGATAATAAGACAATTTTGGTATTTTATGTGTTAAGCAGATTAAAATATGATAATGATATCCTGAGAAATGTTTGGAGGTATTATCATTTTTTTGAGGCCCTCCAATGATGTAATGTTTTATTTGGGCATAATAACTTATAACGATAGGGTTATCATTCTAGGTGTAAAAATCGAGAGGTTATTCGGATACTAAATATGTTGCTAATGATTTGCCTTATGAGGTTATTTATTGGACTTGGTAATCATGTGAGTCTTATGGGAGGTATTATGGTTACTATTTTGTAGTTAGGGTATGTAGATTTCTGTGAGTAATAACTTGGAATAAGATTATTAAGGTATGTGTATGACATGGGAACTAGACCATGCATTATGGGTATGATAGTATTGATGGTATTCAAGAGTGAAATTTTGTAAATGATGGATGAACAATCAATATGGGAGAATGAGTACTAAAGGGTGTGTAATTAGGAAGAGACTTAAGGGTTTTGACCTGTGTTATATCACTATTTGCTTTAATGTGTTCGATGCCTATGAAATAAATAATCTTGAATAAGATACTAATCACTTGAAGTGAAAGAGCATGTGAGTATGGCTAAGGTGATATATATATATATATATATCCTGTTACACCATGGAGAATAGTGGCTCGAGATCATTTTGTCCCGAGAAGGTGATGTTTTTAATCTTCGTTCCACCGGAAAGAATAGTGGCTTAGGAGCATTTTCCCTAGGAAGGTGTTTTAGTTCGTTCCAACGGATTAAGAATGGTGGGGCCCCTACTCATTATTATATTAAAATATAACTATATAACATATTGAAAAGATACTAATGATTTTAAGTGGAAGAGTAAGTGTTTTAAAACCAAGGTGTTGTTTATATATATATATATATATATCTTGTTCCTACAAGGAGAATAATGGCTCAAGAGAGTTATGTTCTGAGAAGGTGATATTTTCAAATCCATTCCACTGGATGATTATAATGGCCTAGGTGTGTTGTCCTTGAGAAAGTGCTTCAGACCATTCCACTAGTTTAAGAATAATAGGGTTCTTACACTCAATGTATATAAAAGAATAAAAATGGATTATACTTAATAAATGAGATCTGGATCATTAATCTATCTTATAAGATGTTTCATTATTTTCTTGTATAGTTATTATCTAATGTGAAAGCATGCACTAATTATATCCCTATTTTGATATTACTGTTCCCTTTCTTAGTTCGTAATATACTGACCATCCATTTTATGGGTGCTGCTCATTCCCACGAGAAGGATACCCTAATTCTTATGTGCAGGTCTCAAAAGATCTGCTAGATGATTTTGTTGCATATGATGCCTTAAGTGGGGTTGAGAGACTTCATCAATATTAGAGGTTGGGTAAAGAGCAATGTTATCTTGTAGTTGTATTTACATGGATACCTTTTTAGACTCTTGATCCATGGTATCCTTTCTTTTGTATTTTTTATTGTAACTCGGACTTAAACTGTAAAATTATTATTGTATTATAAAATTTTTTTAGCTCTAATTTCCTTGTCCTACTATGAATTTTTTAGCCATATGATTGATGTAAGGATGGTTGAATAAACCAAACTTATATCAATTATGGTAGTAACCCCCAATATTTTACTTATATATTTCCACTATAAAAACGAATTTTTTTAGTAGTAAAAATTAGGGTGTTACATTTTTAATTTATCACTCACATAAAATTGACAAAATAAGAATGAACACATAAATATAACATATTTTATTAAAATTCAAATTCCACCATAAGAAAATAGTGTGAGTTTACATCGGATATTTATATGCTAACATCCATTTCCTCCTATAATGACCGCAATAAGTAGATAAAATATATCAAAATATGATAAACTAGTTAAGCCACTTCTTAATTTGAGGATAGGAACAATCAAATGCTACCAAAATCTTACAAAGATAAAAACCCATCATAAGATAAAAGATACATCCTACCTAATTTGTTAATGATTAAGTGGACTACTTAACTAACTATTATCTCAACAAAAATAAATAAAAATAAATAAAAATATAGCTAATAAATATATAAAGACATTGAAGGTCTATTTCATGATAATCCACACACCACATCTTCTTCATTCATGTATAAAATTCATCTTAACCATTATATCATAAACAAAATTTAACTTAATTTAGAAAACTCAAAATAGAGATAAACAATTATGGTGTCCTGAATTAATAAATTTTCTATTGATATCAATATTTTAGAGTAAACATGCTTTCTTAGAAATTGAATCTCCCGTCTTTGTAACATATTGCATTGTTGTCACATGCTTGCTAAATAACCATTAGGGAAAATGTTGTGATCTTGTCTAACCTCTTCGTTACAGTTAAGAACCTTTGATTTTATCATCAAGAAAGTGAGAAATTATATTCCTTGACACATTACCACTTGAGTAAATCAATATTTATTAACCATTTAAAGAATTTATAAGTATCCATTTATATAATTGTTATTTTTGAACCAGTAATTTTTATGGTGCAATCTCAACTAAAATTTAAATTTAATAGGGAACATTTTACTTCATTTATTAAGTTTCATTTATGTTAGATATAAAATTAAATGCATCAACATTATGATTAATGAATGTTCATATTATAAAATATAATACCATAGAAATAAAATGTAAAATAAAATATATTTTTAACACTATAGAGAATACATGTCCACTATTTATTGAAACACTTATGCCAACATTTTTTTTATTCTTTTTAGGATAATTAGAAAATATTTTATTTATTGACATAATCCATATACACTTAAATTTATACATAATGTTAATTTATTGATGAATGTGATTCATAGAATGAGTGATATGTCACAAAAGAGAAATTAGAAAACAAACAAAAAAAAGAACCAATAATGATAAATAATTAAGATATTCTATTGGAGAGAAAAGATAAAAGAAAAAATTGAAAGGGGGCCTCTTTTCCTCATTTTCAATCATTACTTATTGTAGATCTCAATACATAACCTACAATATCTATATATATATATATATATATATAGAGATAGAGAGAGAGAGAGAGAGAGAGAGAAACACACACTATTCCATACCATAACCATTGAGGGAGTTATATAGGGAAAAAAGGGGTAAATGAGATGGAGAGTTATAGGGTTAAAACTATAATATGGAGGGTTTATGATTAGTGGCTTTAATGGTAGCGTTAAGCATGTGACTTAATACTATACAATTATATGAGAGGTACACCCACCTTATATATATAGGATATTTACAACCCCCCATGTATTATATTATTTACCATACTTTTCCTTGAATTTACACCACCTATTATTTTCCCCACCTAAATGTACAAATTATATTATCTGCAACACTTTCCATAGCTATAGAGTATTTTTACATTTACCCGTGACGATTTAGGAGAGCCTGAGATATATAGCCTTGTATATATAGGCGTCTCACTCACAAATATATAAAATTTATCCTTTGTATCACACTTTCAGGAAACTACTTAATTAAAAACCTTTTTAGAAAAATCGAGTGGAATAAAACCATGGTTATGGAAAAAAGTACAATTCCCTCATCATGTAAACATAACACTTTTATATGACTTTATTATGGGCATTCATTCTCATTTCTTGTGCTATCAATTGGAACTATGTCAATAAATACCTCATGGTACAAATATTTGGCTTATGTATCAAGACCTCTATTACCAAATTATCTTTGAGTTAGACCACTTTCTTACAAACACCCAATTATATCTAATTAGTCTATTACCTTCGAATGTTCCACTTCATGTCTATATAAATGACACTAGATTAAGTAGATATGTTTAAAATTATTTTATATATTCCAAGTAATCTAATCATTTGATGATATTCTAAAATAATTAAAGAGGAATTCATACTTTTATCCATCATTAGTTATAATTGTTTGGTTAAGTTAGAACCAATATATACTTCTTACTATCTTATAGCGTAAGAATAAGTCATGGATTTTTTATTCATTAGTGGGATTTATTTTCTGAATCCATCATTATAGACATATTAACCCATTTAATAATCTTCTTGGAGTTATGGAAAGTTTATCCTTTATTGGGATTAGAACTTACTTTCAAGGGTTTAACACTTTAGATCCTAATAATACACTTCTAGCATACCTACATTATACTTGTCATTGAATTGTTTATATTCGATATGATGGATTTTTTATTATATTTGAAACATTAGTCAGCACATCTAACTTCTAGTTTTTTGGCATTAATAAATGCAAGTCATAACTAAACTACATTTAGAAAACATAAGCATGAAGAATCCTTCAAATTTTCCTTTGGTTTTTCTCATTGAAATATTTTTTTTCTATATGTGTTTTCTTTATAGTTTCATCTCCATTTCCTTCTACTAACGCTGACGTTGGTAAGCCTATCATTTTCATCCTTCTTTATTCCTTATTGTCATATCTATGGAAGAGGTTTATGGGCACATATATAGCACATAAAATTTTAAGATAGACATACAATTTATCCTAATTAACCTGAATTGTTATACGGCAAAATGAAACATCTTTAAGTGCATTGACATATCACTTCAAAACCTTACTAATAAGGATCTATCAATCAAATACATATTAAAAAAACTCTAGCAAGTTGTTATGTATTAATGATATAGTATTCTAATCCAACGTGGAAGGCTATTTACTTACTAATGTGTGTTTATCTTTACAAATGAAACAATATTGAGTGTTAAATGTAGCATATGGTCCACATGTTTCTCCTTCATTTCTATCATGGACATAAGACATTTTTTTGTTTAATTGCTTCATTATGACTAAGTTATAATTGACCAAGATCATATATCAAAAGAATATTCAAGATTGTTCGTGGATGTGCATGGAAATGTCAATAACCTTGCCTATCAATAATGTACCTAAGTGATCTTATTTCTCATATGACAAAGATAATATTTTATGTTTTAACCTCTAGTTAATGATGTTTTTTGTCTTTCCATGGATAAATTTTGTGTATTTCTCCTAAAACTTACTTCTAGCATATATTAATTATGGTTACACTATCAAATACTCTTAGAACATCGTATGTTCATATAGAACTTATTTAGATCATAATATACATGTTTTTTACATTTTATACTTCCATATGAGAATGAGATAGGGGTTTTAAAATCCACTAATAATTCAAACATGTCACATAGAGGATGTACATTGGTTCTTGATAGTTGTATATCATATAATATGTCATTCCTTAGACTAATATGTATAGTGGCATTTAAAATAAAGAAGTTGATATTTTAGATCATATTTATGTCTATGAAATTAGAATATTTATGTCTTTTCCATAAAATTACATTTCCTATATAGGAATATTCAAGTTTAAACAACTAAAATATGTATTATATGGGAAGCTTCCAACTTTAACCATCAAAGTACCCTACTCGTTAAAGCTATAAAACCATAGGGAACATTATTATAACTACTCCAACTACTATAATGGAAGAAGAGACCTAAGCATGATAACTCATGATTATCCATTAGTCACATTTTTAATTAGATAATAATTTTTTAAAAATTCCATAATCACTAATTTATAACTAAAATAAATATTGTATAAATTTAAATCTTTCAAAAATTAAAATTTTAGAAACTCTATTGTAAGGATTAAAATTTCATAAATAGGAAGGACATAAAATAAAATAAGTACTTCAGTCTATAGGGCTGATAAATGTCCCTATCTTATGGATCAAAATATATTTGACATATTTAGTACCATTCTATCATCTAGATCAATTTATCTTAAGTCTGACGAGACCTATAATTATTACCTTCTATATCAAATTGCCCATTAGGTGTATATCATCACAAACCTTTCGATTTACCACATTTATATATGCATAAGTTTTTAGCACTTCATCATCATTTGATATTCTAGATCAAATTGTACATAAGGCCTTTAGGACTTTTAAGTCTTTTAATCCATTGAATCAGATTATACATAAACCTAAGGAATTTCTTATACAACTTCAAATTTATTGATAAAATTAGCACATCAAAGCTTTAAGACCTTTATCTTATTGATGGAAGCTTGAAATTTCCACCATAATTGCCAAAATATCATTTAATAGTATTGGTAGATCATATGATAGTTTTTTTGTCAGTTTGGAAAATAACCTACTACCCCACACCTATGATAAGTTTTACTACATTGACTTAAAAGCTTTCTTGGTTGATCATTGTTCAAGGACTTTTCCTCTTATTCATTTGGATATTGGAACTATTACATGTATCATTAAACTTTGGACTACAACCATGATCATGAGCACAACCATGTGTGCGGTCATTTTCCATACTCTTCCAAAGGAAGTGAGATAACTCTACATGGGTTTTAAGTGATCATTGCTTTTGCTAATAGTTTTATAGTCCTAAAAGTGCAAGTGAATCTATTTTTATTTTTCCCAAGGGAGGGTAAGTATTTTCAAATGATTGAAACAATGCTTAAGGATATTCAACATTTCCACTGTGGTTTTAAGAATGAAGTAGTAATTTTTTTCCCTTGTGTAAGTGGTGCTATAATATGATTATTGTCTTTGTGAGATTTTGTACAGACATGGTTGTATCATTTTTATCATCTCACCTAAGCCAAAAATGTCTAGGTAAAGCTCTAAATCTAGGACTTATGATAAATATATTTTTTTGGTAATGTTTAGTGCAGTGATATCCAATTTATTTAAATTGACCATTTTTCTCAAATACAAAAATAAATAGTAGAAATTATAATAAGCTTCATGTAAATATCAAGAAAATAAATTATGTAATGTATAAAAGATCATAATATGCTTTTAAATATTTATTTAGTATCTCTATGGTTCTATCAACATTTATGGAATTATTCATTTGTACTGGGGGTACATGCATAAAAAATTGTGCAATCATTATATATGATACGAGAATGTGAGGAAAAGTTAAGCCACTATAGGTGGACCTCCATTAGCTTCGTAATGGAGATTTGCACATTTATTATATGCAATTCATTTAATTTTAGTTGATGAGATATATATGTAGTGATGGATGATAAGACTGCCAATCTATCAAGTTTATGTACACACTAAAGACCAAAGAAATTGTCAATCTATCACTTTTAAACTTTACATAATTTTCTTACATGCTGCCACTTTATATGGATTTCCATCAATTTCTAGCGATGCTACTATTTGGTAATGGGTAATGAGGTTGTCAGTCCACCACTTTTGTTTACATTTGTTCCCATCAAGTTATGTTGATATAAAATATCAATTAGCACAAATGGAATTGGTAATAGTTAAAGAATAGAAATAATTTAATACACATTGTCATTGATCAAGAAATATTATATCATCATAAGTTTAATTATAAGATGAAAACTGTTTCAAATGAAATAAAATCTTAGTAAAAGGAAATGAAGGTAGACTACTCAAATAGTTAAATACGTTATAGCTTAGTTATGATCTTCCATGGAATATCATCATGAAAAAAAAAAGCATTAAAGCACTATATTAGAGATATTTGATGGTGAATGGAGTCATGTGATACTTGTTAGCATAAATTAACACATCATAAGCAAATGATCTATTAGAACACAAATGGTCATATTTGAGTCCATTGAATAAGAAGTGCCATGCATGTACTAGTACAATCACGATTTACCTATACAATCACGTTACATTAGGAGACCATCATATGCGCTTTGCCTATCTAATGGTGGTTCATATACATTATCATTATAATAATTCTCTAATAATGCATTACTTGTAATGAATTAAACTTCTCTTTTTTCCTTCTGATAACTTAATTTTAAACTATGTGGTATCAAAAATCTTACCATATTCATATTAATAATGAAATAAATTATTGATACTTTAAACATGCATAAAAAATGCTTTAAAATAGCCAAAGTAATCATCATCTATGATATTAGCATCTGTAGTAGATTGGTCAGCTTCATGACCCTATGAAATATAACTATCATATTAACACACGAGACCTTTGATATAATTATCAATTATTCAACATATGTTATTATTAAGTTACTAGCCATTATAATGATAAATAATAACTCAAATACATGATGCACCTCATCATGAATGCATACACATATACATGTATATGTATTTAAATAACTCACACTATAATCACTAGAAACCCAAAAAGTAGCTGATTAATAGTTTATTAGCATCTTTATTTCTTGGCATATTCATTCATTAGTTACTATCTTAAGGGTAATTTTTGAATACATAATGCAACAACACTATACATTAGGAAAAGCTATCATCCTCAATTTAGGAAAGTAACCTTTATGACATATATTTACTAAATGAAAAAAATAGTCATGTGATAATTTTATATATACCTGCACATAATAGGATCCAAACTTAAAAATTAAAGGTTGGTAAATGAAAATAAAGGTATGAATCCATATATAATAATATATATCTAATTTGGTTTTTATAACTCTTGGTTGGAAGGTTATATATGGAAGACTTACAAAATTATTTTAGTTTTAGACAATTTCGAATCATGTTTATAGTGCGATAAAAAATTAAGATATTCAATATAATAGAGAATATAAATATATATAAAGATGGGAGAGAGTCTTATGTCCTCCTTTACATTCATACATTTGTGGGTTGTTCTACATCTCAATACTTCTCCTACATACTACTATATATATATATGTATGTATGTATGTACAACATTTCATGTCATAATGGAAGAGGGAGTTATCCAATGTGTAGGGGAATCACACAGAACAAAGTATCAAGTTTGAGGATTATTTAAAAAAAAAAACAAATCAAAACAAGTTAAGACATGATGATAAAAGCATGACTTTAGGGGTAAGGGTTTTAGGTTTTTATCTCAAATTGTTTAAGGATGGTTGATGGAAATTGATGAGAGTTTAATAGTGGATGTTAATTGTGAGATTAAAGCTAATTAGTGAAGAAAAGTACAGTTTAATAATGGCATTAAATGATCTGGTGTAGGCAAAGGTTAGGGTTAGAGTTTCAAAAGTAGATGATTAGAACAATTTATTATTTTATGTAAATGCATATGTTTATATAGTTTCAATGTGGCTATGGTGATGGATTTAATTGTATTACTTTGATATAGAACTTTATATTAGCCTATGAAGTAAAAAAATATTGAAGGTTTCTAAACTTTTCACCCAAATAGAATTGATAAAATTAGAGAAGAACTCACATAAAATTTGATTGAAGATTCAATTGTCAACTCTGATTCTACTCATGAAAACCAACGTAATTACATGAGAGGTTTAAGGCTTAATTGAGGCTATATATTAGAGTCATAATATAAGATAAAATCTAAAAGGACTACCACAAAAAAAAAATCTAAGCTAAGCCATCCCATACACATGCTAATAGGATATAAAACACACGGTTAAAAGATATAACTATGTTTACTAAAACATAATCTTCTAGTAAGCTTCTGCATGATTAAATTAAAAAGAATGACTAACTTGGAATAACTAAAACCAATCAAATAATTCTCTTAGACGTGCCTCCCATGCATATGACAAGTGGCTTCATTAAACTCTTTATAATGACCTCAATGTTCTCTTATAATATGTGCTAGCTACTTACTTAGCACATGTTTATTCTTTTGATTCAAATATTCAACCATGCCTATCATAAATGTTCCAATGAATTCATTAAATTCCTCTTCAATTGTAGGATAATTTATACGACTTTTAAAACATTCTCCTATATCATTATCGGAAGAGGAAAGTAGTGAAGGAGATGGAGAGCTAGGGGTGACTAATATAATGGGAAAGTGGTTATAATTGATAAGATTACTTGTGGTGTTAAGCATATGACTTAATGATATACAAGTATATGAGTTTTACATCCACAATATGTAAAAATAATACTTATGATAAAAAAAAAAAAAAGAACTTCTACAAATCTAACATGAGCATTTCTTTTATTTTGAAGTTACATTAAAAATATTAATCAACGTCTTTCAAGCTACCCAAAGTTCATTTTAATCTTCCATAATAGTAATGTCTCTTTTTCCGTTATTAGGGTATATTAATCTATAACATAGAAATGCGTCTTATTATGACTATAACCTAAACTACCCAAATTACCCAAATTACCATTTCACTATTACTAATTAAATTAATAAATGAATTATAAAATAAATAATAGTAATAATAATAATAATAAAATGCTTAAGGTTAATTTTACAATTCTTATCTTCACTTTGGTTATTATATATGAAAATTCTACTACCATAGCCTTAAATAATAATGAATTATCGTCACTTGGTGATCAATTGAAAATTAAATCATTTATATGTTGGAATAAATAAAGTTGTAAAAGAAATGCTTTTCTTCACTCAATTGTTGAAGATATAGTTATCCTTTCATGGCTCAACAATGAAAAAGAGTTCATATGAATGACAAAGATTTGTAAATTATAAGATTTATAATTAAAAATTATACGTAGAAGAACAACAAAAAGAAGAGGTAGTTATACACATTTAAAATCAAAATAGTTTTGGATTTTTAATTAGATCACTAAATAAACATGAACATAAGTATTTAATTATTATTTTGTCAAGTAGATCAATTTATATACTACTATAACTGTTTTTTCACTTACAACATGTGTGCTTTTAAATTTATACAAATTATAATTTAAACTTTTTAAATATGAAAAAATTATTCTTGATTTACGAAGGATCAAGTTTTCATATTTAAATCAATAATAAATTCAAATATAAATTTATGGAAGAAATAGTAAATAGGATGTTTTTTCATTCGATATCTTTGCCCGATGACTCTAAATTATATATTTATATATATATTTCTCAGTAAGATTTTAATTAACATGTTAATAATTACATTGATACAAAATTACATTCTCAATTTCTAATTCTATAATAGGAGCATTATATTTTTTATGAATGTTTTTGAACAAAGTTGTTTCTTTAGGCCTTATAGTAATTTAAGTGTGATAATGTACACTCTTGAACACAAATTATTTGCTAAAATTTCATCCAAATTATATTTTAGCAACCACATAATTTCAACAATAAAACTTTAGTTCATTTAAAAAGGTTTAACTAATTTTCATCTTTCAACCCTATAAACATCTATTTAAGGTGTATTGATATTATTATACTATTTTTTCTCACTATTTTTTTAAAAGAAAAATATACATTCAAAAAATTAAAAATATTTTCTTCCACCTTTAAAAATGTATAACCAAAATCAACTAAAATTTTATTTTTAATATCAATATATAAAAAAATAATTAATGTAAGAAACATGCAAACACCTATTTTAAGCTACTCAGTTCGTGTGAATCCATAAGAGAACTTAAATTCAATGTCTTAGAAAATTGATAACACAAAAAAAAAATTCATATGCATGGCATACCTATCAATTACACTAAAAATTAATGATAAATGTGTAACGCATGTTTTTTTAATTATAAGAACTATGCAACATGATTCTAGAGCTGACAATAATTTCTTAATAAATTTTTTTAATTAGGTGGAAACCTACACTAAGAACCAATCCTACATCACCCATCTCATAATTTCTTAACAAACATTTGTTTATTAAGTAAAAACCTATATTAACAAACCAAACCTAAATCATTCTTCTATATGATCAGTAGAGAGAAAAAATTCATACTTGTACTCTAATCTAGGTCATCACGCAAAATCATTCCTTAAACACTTAGCATCATAATATAACTCCAACCACACAATTCAAAAAATAAATAAATAAATTTGCTAAATGATCAAAACTAATAGGGAAGAATAAAAATAGCACTACAACTCTAAAGCTATAAAGTAGCAAAATCCGCTACCAACCCACTTTGATATAATGACATAAAAATGTCTCCACCAATGAACTCTTACATCCTAGAAAACAAAGAGTAGTCAACCATAGAAAAACATAGCAACCATGAAATCATATACAATAGCTAACTGAACACTAAAAAACCATACACATTATAGATACCTCAACTAAAATACAGTCTTTAAGATGTTGACTAACCTCCAGTATAAAATGATAGTCCTCATATAAGGACCACTCAATTTTTATGACTTTAATCAAATGAAACCTACAACAACATCAAAGTCAATCAATAAAATAATTTATTCATTTTAATCCTATCTTCTCCAAGCAGTCTTGTATGCAAATACTATCCTATCCTTTATATAACATCTTAAGCTATTCAAAATAATCTATGAGGTTTCTAATATAATCAAGAGAGAAATTACTCTTCCATGGCCTACTTAAATCACTATTACACTATTCAATAAAAGTAATGGAAGCTAGTTCCAAAATAATAAAAAAATTATTTTCATCTATTATACCTAAAAAGGTAGTATTCATTAAAATTGACAATATCATAGAAATGTTAGAATAAAAAAAATTACATATTAGAGCCATTTAATAAAAAAAATGGCATCAATAGTGTCATAACATATGAGCTTCTAATGCTTCTAAAAATGTAATGGGCATACCAAACAAATGTGCAAATGATCAAATTACAAAAATTTAAGAAATAAGCATCGACTTCCATAAATTATTGATTTAAATGAGGGTCGAAAGTGTACCACTACTAAAAATGTTTTATTTACATAAATAATCAAATAACATAATAAAAAAATTTGTAAAATGTGGGATACTTGGTTAGAGAGTGGTTAGAGATACCGGTATCATAATCATTATACTAAACAAAACTCTAGAGAAAGTATTATATGATTGTACATTTTTAGATATCTAGCATCAAATTGACCTTAACATGAAATGAATTCAAAACATATTTATTAACAGAGATAATGATGAAAGGAAATAAAATTTATACCCCTATTTTTTATTAATTAAGTCCTATGGTGGTTGAAATCAATAAAATTCAATCATGTTACACTTTAACATCAATAGTTGTTGCATACTAAATCACAGACTCCAAATTAGCCTAAATAAAGAGGTGAAAAAGAGGGAAAAAATGTAGTAAATATAGTCAAAAAATAAATATATGTACAATAAACTTTCTTTTTTACAATAATAAGAAGTTCTTCATAAAAAGGTAACTGAATATTAATGTAGCCATATAACGTTTACCCACATGTCTAGTTGTTGCCTCTAACTCTTTATATGTGAAGTTTTTAAATCGTGTTGATACTAGTTGCCGCCTCTAACTCTTTCTATATAAAATATTCAAATTGTGTCAATGGCTTATCAATAATGAAAAATATAATGAAATCATGAATTGTCTAGAGATGTATATTACATCTTTTACAATTCAAAATCATGTGTAAATGCAAGTACATTAAAAGAAAAATAGCTCTATCGAAGGGTCGGTTATTCAAAAGCAAAGTGTTGTTGTTTAGTGCCATATTCTACTTTCATAAACTATATTATAAACTTTACCAACTTAATATTATCACACTTGATGATATGTTTAACAACCTCAAGATTGTGGACATCAAAACCAAATTAAGAAAAAAAGTGGCTTTGAACAAAGTTAATGGCATAAAATCAATTGCAGATTAAAGTAATAAAATAGTATAGTAAAATAAGCAATTGATCTATGGGTCTCACATACTATATACATGATCAATCAAGCTTATTTGTACCTCATTTGTTATTATCTTGAAATGAACATACATTAATGTTGTGATCTTATATATGGCACTAATCTTATTATTGAATTTTCTTAGACACTAAACCTATAAACATGTGAGATTAGAGGAAAGGGGGAATAAAACCCCTCATTATTTGCAATAATCAAGATAATAATCTCCTTAATTATAATATATCCTTCTTCATCCTAGAAATATTGTAATTCTAGAATGACCACTACTCCCAAATGGTAATGATCATTCCAGGTGGCATCACAAATTCCATAAGTTTTTGAGAATCAAATTTAGGAGTTGATTGCAGTTCATGTAATGAATTAGCAAGTAGAGAAAGCTTTACTAATTTATTAAGCCTTTGTTAATTAGCTTTAAAAACATGTATAAAATTTAAAAGAATACTACTGCCCTTAAAATAATCTTAGTTAACACTAAATCATATACTAAACAACTATATTCTCTTACGGCCATGTCTTAGTGGAAAATTCTAGAAGTGGTTGCTCTCTCTAATAGAACTTCTTTTCTACATTGCTATATAGCATGTTAGATTAAAAAGTTAATGAGAATGAACAATTAGAGTTGTTCTTAAAATTCTCTCACCAATTACTTTGATTATTTATGTCTTTATATTAATATCACTCAACATGTAATAAGAGAGTTGGCACTTTTTAGCATCACTCTTCATTTGCTTTCAACTTTTCTTGTGTGCTTCTCCTTGCATTTATCAATTTAATTTATTTTTATTATACTTCAGAATATACTAAAAATAGAGAAAATGAAAATAAATTGAAAAAGATGTGCATTCTTAGATAAATTTTTCAATTATCTTCACACTCTACAAAATAAATAATAAACTTACGTAACATACCTTTCATTGTAGATTTACTTGCATCCATCATAATTGTACAAATTTTAAAAAATAACTATAAAAATTTAATTAGGCCAAAATAAGTATTTTGTAGGAATCTCTCTTTTCTAATATTAGATTATCAGATTAAGTTTTTCATGGGACTTTATAGCACGTCTATTCCCATTTCTTTAATTGAACTTCTATTTCGTCCTTTCCTTTTCTCTATCAAACCACTTTTGTTGTAGCTTGTTCATTTATTTCAATTTTTTTCTTGATTAATTGAAAAGTAATTTTTTTGTGGGATAATAATGTTCCAACATTTTTCTTTTATAGAGAGTAAGATACATTCAAATCAAAGTGATTAGTAGTAATTAGACAATGGCATGATATTTTTCTATAATTACTTCTATGAAAAGCATAGTTATTTTATTGTTTCTTTAAAATTTTTAAATCTATTGTGATTAATTCATTCTAAATTTGTAACTCGATTAACATTTATTAAATGCTATTTTTTGCTGTCAAACTCTTAATGTCATATTTTATATCTAACGATAATTGCAAGATTTTATGTATGAGCTTATATTTGTTGATGGTCATTCTTCAAATATAAATTATACAATAAAACAACAAATTATATGACGATGCATTTTATTTATATTTAGATTTAAAAATAATGTATAAACTGAAATAATCTATGTTTATTTATTGTTTTACTATTTGTTTTATTCTATTTATCATTTATAGGTGTTATCTATCAAACCACACACATTGATTGCTTTAAACATCTTGTATATACACAAATGATGCTTAAAAATAATTAAAGTCCTAGAAACAACATAAGTAAATTCAAATGAAGGAATATGAACCAAAATTAGCTAATATATTTCAAATAGACACTGGGTTCATAAAGTAATCAAATAAGAAGACCAAAATTAATATATTTTTTAACCTAAATAGTTATGTTATGATTATGATTTTTAAGTTGTATATTACTATATTAAGTTTTCTTATGTAATATTATAATTATAATTATTATTTGAAATTTTTGTAATAAATTTTATTAAAGGTAATTTTTTATGAAATGTATTTACAATTAATACTATTAAGTAACACTAATATCTATGAATAGTAGAATAGGTATAGTTAAATTTTTTTTAGCTAAAACTAACTTTTATTAATGCAAATATTGTTATAATATATTATTTTATTAAAATATCAAGACTATAAATCAAAGAAAAGTATATTTTCTTAATAAATAGTTGTAATTAATAATTTTATGTTAATAATAATTTATAATTATATATAAAATACCAAAATTATTTATCAATAATGATGACAATTAATGATTATAACTAAAAAAACTGAATTATATAATTTCTTACTTTTGGTATAATTATTGAAATTAATTATGATTTTCATCTAATATAGTTATGTTTATTACTATAATTTTATTGGTTAGAATATCATTTTTATTAAGAATAAAAACTATTATTATTATAAAAATAATTATTAATGAATAATTAAAGAAATTATATAATATTATTTTTTGTCATTTTGTGTGATATGGATCAAAAGATAAATTATAAATGGAGAGTGTACAAAATTAATAGGTTCCTAATTAGATTTTTATTCATCCTTAAATTACAACCGCCTTTTACTTCGCATCTTCAAAAGCACAAGTGCCCATGCCTACTTTTTCGTTATGCAACTGTGTCATGTTTCTCTACTTCTCCCACTAATTTAATTTGTAATTTATTCCGTCTTCTACTCACTTTTCCCCTCATTTAATCAAAGTATCCTAACTCTATAGAAGTTATTTAATCCATGATGAAGAATCTAAATATTTGTAAAACTCTTACTGCACTTCTAAAGATCACAAGAATGCCTCTAAATGGTGTAATTACATCATGGAAAAAAATATTATCATCTTGTCCATATAACTCCAACCTAATGAACAACACACTTAAGTGGCTGTAGGATTCATTGGGGAAAATCAATTTTTTTGACATACATTTGAACATATTTCATATAAAGTTTGAACTTCTTGATGATTTGGTTCATGTACTAGTATACATACCTTGATGTGTGAAATAAAATTTTATGTTAATGAAACGACATTCACTACTTAAGGCTCCTAAGGGTGATCAATTCAAGTACGTTGATTTATGGATGCAAATGCATGGTTTACCTAAATCTCCCTATTACTTAAGTTGTAAAATGTTATATTAGTAAATCCTATGAAACAAATTTGATGGAATTTAGTAAACTTAAAGCTCCATAGAATTTGGATAAGGCACTAATTAAATATGTAACCATTGATATTAATAAGAGCAAAAATATGTATACGATCATTAGATATGAAAATCTTCCTACTCATTATTTTTCCATGGTAATTTGAAGCATAGAATGAAAGATTATTCTCTACATTATCTTTTCAATCCAAATTAAATAATTAATTGAGAGTTAATCATGAGAGAGAGAGAGAGAGAGATTTAACAATAGATGACACCCTCATTTAGTAAAGGTTTATTACCAGGATTTAAGTAGAAAAAGAGGCCTACAAGTTTTACTCAACCCTACCATTACTCTTATCAATCAACAAGCCACTACCATTCATATCACTAACTCCTTCATTTCTTACCATGTCAAACACAACATCCCCATAAATCCACATATTAATCGTATGATCATTAACCAATCATACACCCTATCTTATCATTCCTTAAGTGTTATTCCTAGTTAAACCATTACTCCATCTAATCCTAAAATTATTTTTATTTAGATGTGTGATCTTCCATCCAAACACTTTGAAATCTCTCATGATATTTGTACACCCTTTAGACTAGAGAATAAAAAAACATGACCTACTACTAACTGGTGATCTCCTTTTCTATCTTCCTTTAAAAATAATTTTTACCTATAATCTATCTTTAAATAGGGTTCATATGTTTATCCTTTAATAACAAAACTATATAAGATTTTTTCTTCAAATTCATGTGGAACTAAGAATGACGTGATCATTTTTACACTCTATTGCTATATTATATCAACAAAACCATCCACTATTTTCCTTTGATAAACAATATGTTGTTATCAATTTTCATTACATATCATTTATGTTATTTGATACCCTAACTACTTTATTTTATCTTCTAATTGAAAATCTATTAGTATTCTTATGTGTTGGAATCAAAATGTGCTAAGATCTTTAGTGGAATAATCACATAATTTTATTATTTTTAAGATCTCTTATTTTAATCAAAATGATCCTTGACACTTGATGAGCATTGATGGTCACCTTCGTAGGTATAGGAGACAACTTTTATGGAATTATCTTTAAGCATTTTGTAATGTTGATCATCTTCCTTTGTGTTATTTAAATGATTTTAATGCTATTACTTCTCTTAAAGATTTAATGTTATTACTTCTTATAACTAAAATTTTGAAGTTAAAGACGCTATCAAACATTTCATTCACTAATAAACAATCATTAATACTCATATTGAAGTGTGGTATGATTTATGGGTGCCACCTATAACTTATTTTAGAGTTTCTAGTTTACCACTTGCTACATACCAAATGTTTATAGCATGTTTTTTTAGTCAACGACAACCTGAAATATGGAAAAAAGATAAAAATTAACTTTTTCTTTGATTCATTTAAAGCACATCACATACTTAAAACCTAGATTAATTTTTTTCAGAGATGGTTAATGATTGCCTCATATAGAGATCTCATCGTATAAGATCTTTCTTTGATAATTTTGTTTGCTTATAAGACCTTTATGGATATGCAAACATCTTCTTCCACTCCTTTTACTTCACATTTGGTTCATGTATTGACTTGGAGTATAAAGTGGAAGACCAAATAATATACATTTATAATGCATATGTTCTTATAATAAGTTTTAACATATTCAATTCTTATTAGATAGAGAATTAGACATTACATACCTTAAATGAATCAAGGATATCATCTTTATGTCACCATTGAAGAATCTAGGGTTTAATTTTTCCTACATAGTATTGTCAATCAAATTATATGGCATAGGATGTTAATAAGCTTCCCCTACTACAATGGAACAAGGCTTTAACACTAGTTAAATTTTATATTAGATAACAGTGCTAAGTCATCATTATATTTTGTTTTATCTAATATTATCTAATATTTGTTGTCATCTAAAAGATAATATACAATCTTATGTTATGGCTTTAGATGCTGATTATTGATAATAACCATTATCTAATGGGAAAAAAACACTAAAATTTAGATAATGGTTCATCATTAAATCATTATCTAAAGTGTAATATTTGAATTTTTTAATGCCTTAGATAAAAATTAAATGAAAAATATTTATCTAAAGTTGGAGAAAAACTATTATCTTATGATCCTTTTTTTTGTTTAATTTTTTCAAACTACATACACAACTATATGTTCTCATGCAATAACCCAAAATTTTAATATCAAAATTTGACATATATCTAATGTCAACATCCAAATTCTTTATGAATACCTCAAACAAAACACTACTCATCAATAATAAAACCATCATTACCAGACTCGCACACATTTAGGATTCTCACATAAATAAAAGTACTTAAAACATGTACCTAACCATCTAATAAGCAAGAAATATCATCATATTTTTACAACATCAAATTCCAATCTTTGAAAATGACAATCCTATAATTTTGGCATTACTAGAGTTGTTCATTAGTTATAAAGTATACATGACATCCACTATCAATAATCATCACCAACACATACATTACAAAACATGAAATATCTAAATCTAGTTCAAAAATACTAAGTGAGTATTAAATACCTCGATTGAAATGTACTTATAACCTAAACACTCATACATACACATATAATTTTAGCCAACCGATCCCTTACATCATTAATCACTTCCAATGTGTATTCCCTCAAAGAAGATCCACTATGATAGAAGTGTAAATTACATTCATTCAAATATTTGATTAGTAAGAAAATTAGTAAATTCCATTATTTATTTGTTAAAACTAATTAAATATAAGGTAAAAACTTTCTACATTTATATCTAAATAATTTCTTAACCTGATCTCATTATCCAAAATTTGTGTTATTTTCCTTCTTAGAATTCTATCAAAAAAAAAAAGAGAATGCATTTAAATTGTAAGCTCATAATAGTAATTAAGGTAGATTCAAAATAAAGTTTTAAGAAATTTGATTTTGACAAGTTCATAAATGAATCCACTTCTTAGATCTCTTCCACTCTTCATCATAGCTGGCATTATTAGTTCCCTAATATAAATGATAACCAACCTAAATATACCAAAAATATAAATGGAATGCATAGGCATAAAAAGATAAATCTAAGAAATATACCAATGTGTTGATCACATACTTCTCTTCAAGTAAAGATTGATCAAAATATATTGACTGAATAGCATAGGAATTAAACACAACCACTTTTCTCCTTTAAAGATGAATAATATACAAAACCCAATGTTGATTAGCGAGGTGTGGCAAAAATAGTTGTTTTCATGGTTGCAAATCCATAATTTATTGCACTAGATATTTTGTGTTTTTCCTTTCCTACTTAGCATCAATATCTATAATGGCACACATTTTAGGATCTTTAATGTACATTAATCTATGCATCTGATTTGGAGGTGACTTTAAGTTAGGTATGGTTTTATTTGAGCTTGGTTTAGGTTTTGGAAGATAATTGGTTGATCGGTTTGTTTCTTAAATTTTATTATTCATACCTAATGAATCGATCAACTAGTTTGGGGGTATGAGTCGACCAATTCAATTGAGATAGTTATTCTTCTATCTAAATTTTCACTATGAATCTTCCCCCCCCCAATTTTTTTTCAACGTTATAATTATTTCTAAGTAGTGTTTTTATGATCTTTATAAAGCTTTTGAGCTTTCCTAACATTTTTTAATCAATTTTTCATGTATTCTTAGAGGGGTAATTTCTGATATGTCCCTTTAGGACATCACCTCCCTTATCTCCTTCTCAACCTTTTCTCTCTCTTCTTTAAGAGTCTTGAGCTAGTGATTCATCCCTAAAACCTCTTAATATTGTTAACCTTGACTCCATCTCCTTATTGTCTTTATTCCCATCTTGTGTTATGAATTAAGAGGAATATTTCCTTGGAACATTTTAGCTTTCACCATTTGGGCTCAAACACAAAAAGGGAAGCTTGAACCTCCAAGGTTTACACTTGGAAGCTTGGATTTAATCTCGGGTTTGGGGTCTTGATTTATAAATCCCATCACCCTTCTTTTCTACCAAATACCCTCACCAATTCTAATAAAAACCTTTAATTAATTCCCTCCTTTGCTAACCTCAGAACTCCCGCAATTCTCCATACTTTCTCTATCCATACTTTCTTCCTTTAACCTTTTATTTTGATCATTCTTTCCTCTTCTAATCCTTCATCTAACTTTTTCTGGTTTTGAAACCAACAAATAGTAGATTTAGAAAAAGAGTGAGATATTGGCCATTATATTTTGTTTTTTTTTTCTTCTTGAAGATATGGTTTCTCATTGATTTCTCTCCTAAATTTCTTATTTTATTCATTTTTTGTATGAATTTCAGAGTTTAAAAAGTTTTAATCTTACTTTCTTGAAAAGTGTTCAAGTGTTGAAAAGGGGTTGGGACTGTTAAAGACTTTCAATCCCCTTGGTGGATTTGCTAAGTTATTTTAGATAAATCATTGTCTTTCCTACTTTTTGTGTAAAATGGTATGGGTAAATGTAGCACATGTTTTATATATTTATCAAATCATCATTATTAGTGATGAATGTATGCTTGAACTTATTAAAATTTAATAAATGAAAGAATGGTAGGAAGTCTGACTTGAGATTTTGTGTGCATACACCTCATGGTTATGATCAAGATTAGTAGTTGACCTTAATATTCGAAGCATCTAAACAAAATTAGCATGTGTAATATGATTTATAGTTTGTGTTCATGATGGCCTATCTTGATGAGAATACGATGTATGATATTCTAGCTCTTATATGTTCAAAAAGTTTAACATGATTTTATTTAGAGTCTTAGCATAATTTCAATATTTCACATATCAATCCATGAATATTGCTTTTTAAGGACGTTGAATGACCAATAATTTATTGCCTAATTGATTGATTAAATATTGTGGAATTTAATTGTGCATTAGTGTGTTTTGTTGGGGTTATTTTCACCCTATGAACTAGTCTCTATGACCGCTTGATTGATCCTCAGGAATGATCAATTGGTCTGATTAACCAGTCAATAGGTGAGCTTGTAACTTCAATGATCTCGGTCTCCAGCTAAACCAAATGACTGGTTTAACTAAAATAACAAATTGACTTGTTCATATGTGACACCATAATTCTTAGCCTCTACTTATACCAATTGACTGGTTTGACCAAAAAGGTTGATTTGTTTCTTTAGAGCAATGGAACAATAGGGTTTACTAGTACTCTTTTTGACCACCACTTTAATGGTTTGGAAATTCCTAGACCAATTGATAGGTCCATGGGACCAATCTACTAGTTCTTGGAAACCCATCAATAGGTCTCGGTGAGATTTACATTTTTCCCATTATTCATTCTAGTTGTGGTACTTGTGTTTCCTTATGCTGGAAGGTCATCTAAGATTCTAGTATCTATATGTTTTCCTATATTAATTGATTTTAATTGATGGATTAAATCTAGTAAAGAGAAAATTGAGTCTAGATGACCATTGTGACCTTATAATAGAAATTTAGGCCTTTTCCCTAACAATGACATGATCACATGATTATAGGGCTGAAAATGGATCTTCCTATGGCTAGGATCTATGTAATGAATCATAACAATAGCTAATACACTTCTAATGACTTTTATTATGGCCTTAAAATGAAAAACCTTGTAGGTATAAATTATTTAGCATGAATGGAAGAAGATAACATATACCTATATACTGGCCTTATCTTGACCTTCACTTAGCCACTGAGATAAATGGATAAATAACAAGAGATATAATTGTACTCCAAATGACAACCAATTGGCCCTTCCTTTGTGACCTTAGGGATTAATTTGGGATACTCCTTAATATATTTTAAAGATTGGAGTCAAATAATGAAACTATGTTTTAATGTACACTTGAATTGTGAACAAAGATAAATACATAGAAATTAAACATTGGTTTGGACATTTATGGTTGATAAAAGCATTGTATAATTTGACCTTTTGTTATAATTGAACAAATAATGGGTTTATCACTTAAGATACCCTTAATACAAACATTGGATGATTTGAGAACCTTATATGGTAGCTTTTGGATTTAATTGATTCTTAGTTGGTATGATATTATCTATGGACTTTGGCATGTTATGAGATCTTAAATGAATAACATATTAATCACTTAAAGTGGAATGAGGATTATTATGTGTCTAGATTATTCGATCCTCAATTAGCTACCAGGGGTTAATATACCTTCAGACATTTTGCCTTTACATTCATTCAAGAAGGATCCTCATTGATCCTAGGATCTTAGTGATGACGGAATTAGGGTTTTGGATTTTGAATTCATGATTCTAGATGGAATTTAATTGAATTGATGGACAGAATTGAATGATCTCGCATCATAGATTAAGAATTTAAACTAATTAGACTGATCACCTATCTAGTTTAGATCTTAATCTACGCTAGGATAACGGAATTAATACGTAATTGTTAATTAACGTTTCCATAGTAGTAAAAGATTAATTATTAATCTTGTCCATTAATTCGTATGATTGCATGATCCGAGCTTATGTGATTATGGTCATAGTTGACTGCTTTCCATTCGTAATGCTGCCATTAATTGAATCTAGTGTTCTTAACCTAGGTTATTAATTGGTTAGGTGATATATTGAGAGCTTATTCAATTTATTAAAATTGAGAGAAAGCAAAGAGATGAATTATTATGAGTTTCTACAAGTCAACGTTAAATCATTTAGAATATTTCGTTTCTCCTTGATTATTTGATATCCTAATTCCATAATCAATACTTCCTATCCTTATTCATTAATTAATGAGTACAATGTTTTATTATTTATCCATAGTTTAGATATTGATGATAGAATTGTATGTTATTACATAACCGGGGTTTTAACATCGATTATGGAATTATTGATTATATACCATTCCTTGTGGGTTCGACTCCTTCTTGCCATATACTACGTATTTGGGAATTAGGATTTATTTATTAAATTTGTTGTGCATACGACAGTGCATCAAATTTTTGGCGCCGTTGCCGGGGAATGGCAATTGTAATCTTTATTTCTGTTTTTGATGTTGTTTCTATATATATAGTAATGTGTTTGCATACATGTGCCTTGTTTTCTAATTATGTGATCTTGTGTTTTTTTGTGTCTAGACAAGAAGTGTTAGATTTGATTTATTCATTCATTAGGTAACCAAAGTAATGGGACTAAATTGTTTTATAAAGGCTATTTTTGAATCATAATACTGATTTGATCACCATCTTCCTTATAAAAAAAAAATTGAGATTGTGATAGTGATGAAGGAAGGAAAGTTAGAATGGTTAGGAATCAATCCATGCATTAATTATGAATAAGATGAAATGAAATTAAAAAATTGGTGGATATAACATTGTGAGCGCTTGAGCCTAAACCTTGGATACATTGCTTATCCAAAATATATATTTTTTCTTTTGTGTGTGTTCTCCAATGATATGTGAAACTAGAATTTGCCATTAGTTCTCTTCAAGATTGTATAGAACTTTAAGATATTTGAAAATGATAAAGGCACTCTTCTTTCTTTGTTAGCTACAAGACCAAATAGCTCACCTTGAAAATTGTTATCCATTGCATAAACCCTTTGAGCCTAAAGCCTTATTCTATTGATCTAACCTTTATTAACAAATAATCTCCATATGCATTTTTCCTCCTTACTCTACGACTAGTGGAGCAATAGATTTTCAAGGAGAACTTATGTTTTGTTAATAAGGTGAAATCTAAGGATGGGGGTGTGGATATCATAAAAACAAATGGAGGAAGTGGCTAAGCATTTTTCTTCTAAAAAATAAAAGAAAAGAAGAAGAAGAAGAAGAAAAGAAGAAGAAGAAGAAGAAGAAGAAGAGAATAAAATTTCATGTCTTTTGAAGTTATTTGGTCGAATGGAAGGGTGTGAAGATAAAAAAAAAAGAAGAAGAAGAAGAAGAAGAAGTTAAATAAAAAGGGAGGAGGTGAAGTAAAGGAAAAGAGGAGGAATTGTTATTTAATTGAAATAAAGAAATTGCTTCTCTAGTTGGTAGAGTCTAGCTACAATCCCAAAATTCCTTCCCACCTTAGAACCCTAGCCCCATGACGACCAAATTTGAAGACCTTTTGATTCTTATATACTTTAGTTCTTTTTAGCGGTGGCGAATTGAGAATTATGGCAAACATATGGGCGATCATTATCATTTGGAGAAGATTTGAGAGTAAACACATCATACCCTATACATATAAGAGTGAGTGTTTTCACATACCAAA
Organism: Tamarix chinensis; assembly: GCA_030549775.1. Taxonomy (NCBI): domain Eukaryota; kingdom Viridiplantae; phylum Streptophyta; class Magnoliopsida; order Caryophyllales; family Tamaricaceae; genus Tamarix; species Tamarix chinensis. Next base: position 23,450,588 of record CM060173.1, on the reverse strand, counting down.
AGTAAGAATCTACCTATTTAAATTTCATTAATCTTAATCTAAATTTGCATGGTGAGATACTAACTATATTAACTCTCATTCCCTAACCACTTAAGCATTTGATAAGACTGTTTATAAGGTGTGTTAGATGTGTGACCCAAACTGTTTTTAACATTGTGATTTTATGATTTATAAGTGATTTAAGTCCCAATGCATTGTTAAACTCTATGAATGAATAAATTAAATCTTATAGTTCTTGTAGTTTAGAACTTATCTCATTTGTAATCCTTGATGTTTCGTTTGTGCAAGACATGATGTTGCTTGAGGACAAGCAACGATTTAAGCATGGGGGTATTCAAAAATTTGATGCACTGTCGTATGCACAACAAATTTAATAAATAAATCCTAATTCCCAAATACGTAGTATATGGCAAGAAGGAGTCGAACCCACAAGGAATGGTATATAATCAATAATTCCATAATCGATGTTAAAATCCCGGTTATGTAATAACATACAATTCTATCATCAATATCTAAACTATGGATAAATAATAAAACATTGTACTCATTAATTAATGAATAAGGATAGGAAGTATTGATTAGGATATCAAATAATCAAGGAGAAACGTAATATTCTAAATGATTTAACGTTGACTTGTAGAAACTCATAATAATTCATCTCTTTGCTTTCTCTCAATTTTAATAAATTGAATAAGCTCTCAATCTATCACCTAACCAATTAATAACCTAGGTTAAGAACACTAGATTCAATTAATGGCAGCATTACGAATGGAAAGCAGTCAACTATAACCATAATCACATAAGCTCGGATCATGCAATCATACGAATTAATGGACAAGATTAATAATTAATCTTTTACTACTATGGAAACGTTAATTAACAATTACGTATTAATTCCGTTATCCTAGCGTAGATTAAGATCTAAACTAGATAGGTGATCAGTCTAATTAGTTTAAATTCTTAATCTATGATGCGAGATCATTCAATTCTGTCCATCAATTCAATTAAATTCCATCTAGAATCATGAATTCAAAATCCAAAACCCTAATTCCGTCATCAAATCCTCCTACCTTATATTATCTACATAATTGCAGTAACACACAATTAAATGCAATAATCTATAATTAACATCAATGCTTATAAATAAATTAACAATGAAACACTAAACACAAGAAAAATAATAATGCAGCAAAGAGAATTGAATTGCATTCAATCAAAAATCAAAACTTGCAATTAAAAGAGGAATGGAGAAGAACTTATCGAATTGAATTGCAGATTGTTGATTGTTCAATTGAATACAATGGAGAGAAAAAGAATTGGAATTACAAATTACATGTGGTATCTAGAGAGTATAGAGAGAAAGAGAAAATCCCATTCTCGAACTCCCCCGAACCACCTTTTCGAATGTTCAAACTTTAGAAATATATCGGGGAAACGTTGCGCGAACGGTTACAGAATTTGAGAAAAACACGGTCCGTGTTTAGGAAACACGGGACCCCCGTGTTTTTCCTTGAACTCTCGGCCAAATGCTGAATTTTAAGTGCTGAAATTTGTGTGCTGATAGAAAAACACGGGCCGTGTTTAGGAAACACGGGGGGGCCGTGTTTCTTGTTCCTTCATTATTTCTTCATGAAATTTCAACACAATCTTCCCTTTGATATATATTCTTCATTTCCAGTCTTTTCTTCCATTGATTCCATATCTATTGATGTGTTCTTTATTGCCTTTTCTCTTTCCATCGATTTCTCCTTTGAATTTCTTCATTTTTATCTTTTCCTGCAAAATCTATCCAAAAGAGAAAAACTCGAGAAAAGATTACATGTTATAAAAGTAATGAGGAATAAATGACATTTTTACTTAGCAAAATAACATATAAATCTCATCTATCACTTAGTTGGTCCTAATGCCTTTCAAACTATAGACATTGATGATATATTAGGGGGTATCAACACTAAAAGGTCTAGTCACCATAACAGAGTTACTTTCACATGAGTTAGTTCTTATGTTGGTTAATTTGGAATGAGCCAAAACTTATGTCCACCAAGTTACTTTGGCATAAGCTACGACTCTAGTTTTCCTTTATAATTGGTTTTTTGGATACTTATCCATGTGTCTATTATGAGGTAGGTTGTAAGGCACTTATCTTGTGTTCGATGTGGTTGTAGTACCCATTTTTTGTAATGTTGTGGAACTAGCATGGATTTAAATATATCCAAACCAAATCAGAATTAATAAGTTTATGCACAATGGGGGATTCAATCACAAAATATAACAATTGAGAAAAAATTAGAGATATATATTTATGCTCCTATATAATTATAGGATGATTAAATAATCAATTAATCAATTATACTAAGATACAATTCTCTTTGAATGGAGAATTCCATGGAGAAGAAGAAGAATTTGTGACGTGTGACTCTCAAATTTTTCCAAAAACACATGAAAGATTTATCTTAGAGACACGGACCATGTTTATTAACACAATACCCTCGTATTTCTCACATAACTCTTCATACTACACTAAACTTCTCTAACACCTATATTAACTGACATAATGTTATGTTATGCTCAAATACCCAGTCAAAACTCACAATTATCTACTTTGATGCAATATTTGTGATGCATGACATGCAAGAACGTTTAGAAAAAACCCTAACCCAATAAAGGACTTCATGGCCCATGAATACCAATCAAGTCTAAAAAAACACAAACTTACCCATGGTCAGTGGCTTCATTAGCATATAGGCCAAATTATCCAAAGTACCCTATTTCTCCAACACAACTTTTTCTACAACAACAGTACCCCAGATAAAGTGATACCTGATGTCAATGTACTTTATTTGATGACGGAAATAATTCTAATTCTTTGCTAAATAGATAGCACTCTAGCTATCATAATGAACAATAAGAGCACCATGACAACCTTAACTCTCATACTAAACCACCAAGCCACAAGGCTTCATAAAAAGCGTCTATCATATCCATATACACAACCTTAGAGCCTCTAAGGTTGAACATTAGCAAACTAGTGTACCTCTGATGATCAAGACCATAACTAGGATCAAAATAATCCATCAACATAATAGTCGACAACACATACTCAATATAAGCCGATACTGTATGCACCATGCAACTCAAATCTGCACCACACCTAACCAAATTGTCTTCAAAAGACTCATCACACACATTGTCACAACATGAGCAATATATTGGTTCGTACTAAGCATATTGTACATCAAGCATCTCATAGCTAAAGAGTATGAACCAGTGACTAAGCACACCACCATAACCACTTTAGATTTGGGTACATCCAAAGTCTTCAGCTTGTTCTCCTAAGACATTTCTTTTACTATGACAAGTAAAACATTAACACAAAACAAAAGAAAAATTGGTAAAAGATCACATACCCTTGTTTACATCCACAAAAGAGGCCACATCTCTTTAGCAAGACCAACAAAATACCAAAAGGTAGAATCAAAACCCATAATAACCTATGAGTCTAAAATAGGATCTTGCACACCAATAATACTTGCAGTGTATAGTGCATAACAAGATACATCTAAATCAATGCCCACTTACTCCACCTCCTGCCCAAATTTCTTAGCATAAGAATCTATAACATCTAGATCAACAACCTCCACCTTATTTGAGGTACGTAGTAGACTCTCCTACTCAACCTTCTTGTTAAGAAGAAACTTAGACTTACGAAAGGTAATAAATCTTAATGTAACAGAGTCATAGCACAAGGATCCCCTAGTTAGGCAAATGATACTCCCATGTCTCGGTTGCATCGAATCAAGGCCAACAACATATAAGTTCAACACTCCTTAAAAAATTGTGCCAACAAGCTCATACAATGTCCTAACTTACTTTCCAACAATCAACACCACAACCCTTTTAGCAACCTTTAATGTGCCAATCTCAATGACACACCTATATTATTTGTTATCCAAGGAATACAATAAAATCAAGCTCTTGGTCATGTTAGGAACATTAAGACCACTAGACAATGTCCTGACCACACCATAATATATCTTCACCTCATAGTCTAAATCCCATCAACTCTACATGAAGCACCATTTCCTAAGGCAAGACCTCCACCTAAAACAGTGGCATATGCCTTAAACTAGATTTTGTTGGGACATACATGGTAGAAGCACCCAGAATCTAGTATCCACCTTTCCACTTATCCGTTATGTTATCTATGGCAACTATTACATCACCATCACCATCTCCTCTAGCTATGGCACCATCACACTCATCAAATACACCATTAGTAGTATTTATTAAATTTTTTTATTAGGAGAGTATCTTCTGATATGACCTTTCATGTAATAATTATGGCATGTCACATTCTTCTAGCAATTCTTTGATTTAGATCTAGACATCTTCTTGTCACTAGACCCCTACTCAAGTTTCCTCCCCCGACTACCAATCCCTCATTAAGTGAGTTCCTAAAAGTACCGCTACTAGTGAACTGACTATCAATCAACTTCTATTATATTAGGGTGGATTTTACATCCTCATGGACTAACTTGTCATTCCCATAAAAAAATTTTTTAACACAAATGTTTAAAGCTAGTAGGCAAAGATCATAAAAATATAATAGCTAAATCTTCATCCTCTAACTTAGGATCAATATTATGCAAATCCATAATGATAGAGTCAAATTCATCCAAATGAATTTTTAAAGATTGACCCTCACCTAATTTTAGGTAATGAAGCCAACTCTTCAATAATAGCCAATATGCTACTGAATTTAATATATATAATGACACAAGCATCAACAACAAGGTAGCTAATATTGGTTCTTTTTCCACTTTACACAATACCATGTTCGGCAAACACGATTATATGGTAGAGAGGGCCTTGCGATCTACTTCTTTAAATCTCCCACTTATTATTGAATTGGGCTTATTCGAATGATCAAATAAAGCTTTCTCTAATATGCTTTGAATTAGAATATCCCACATCTTCAATTTTCATAATCCAAAATTGACAAATTTATTAAACTTCTTAATATGAAATCTTATACCAATCCCGATAACTAGATATATTCAACAATGTAGCTCTAATAGCAAATTGTGGTGGATTTAGCATAGGTTTAGAGTTATTTAAACCAAATAAAAGTTAACAAGATTATGCACAATTAAAGATTCGATCACAAAATAGCAAAATTGAAGGAAAAGTAAAGATCTTTATTTGTGCTCTTGTCTAATTACAAGATGTTTAAACTAATTAATCAATTATAGAAATCTAAAGTTCTCTTTGAATGGATAATTCTATGGAGAAGAAGAAGAAATTGGGATGCACAAATCTCAACAGCTAGGGTTTTTATGTATATCCTTTTATAGAAGAAAAAAAACATACAGTGTAAAACTACATGTTTTGGAAATAAAGAAAAAACACAATTTGTGTTTAGGTGATACGGAACCGCTGTGCTTATTTCTCTAAAAAACATGGACTATGTTTATTATTATGATACCCCCATATTTCTCACATAAATCATTATACTACACTAAGATTCTCTAACACTTGCACGAACCAACACAATTTATACTATACTAAAATACACACTAAAAACTGACACATATGGTTGTCTTATATTTCTACTTCTAGAATGTTTTTAAAATGAATTTTTTTTATAGTGAAAAATAGGGGTGTTACAATTTGGTATTAGAGCTTCATTTTAAAACTCTTTAATCTTATAAATGTTTTTGAGCTTCTACTATAGGTTGGTACTAGTTCTCTTACCTTAAAGAACTAGGTTTTTGTTTAAAATTTATTTTTCTTAGTTTAATTTTTTTTATAGAATTTTAGCGTTGGATCACTTTGAGACACCCATGAATTTTAAAACCTAGAATGGCCTATGAGTGAGTGTAGGTTGGGGATTAGTTATTTCCATTATGCTAAAATGGTGTTGTTGTATTGGCATTTTGTCTAGTTAAATTATTTTTTATTCAAATCACCTCTATACTAGAAGATCATTGGAAAATGATAGTTACTTTGTTTAGTGTATCGAGTAGTGCATGGAAATCATTATGGCATACCTGCAAAGGTAAATGTAGTGAAAGGAGGATTAACCATCATCAATGCCCATCATATCATCGACTCTAAGGGAGTAGCTATGAAACACCTTATTTCACCACATTCTATCATTTTAATGCTAGGAGGACCCAAATAACTTGGAGGAATTGATGCACATCGTTGAGCATGCATTCACCATAAATGGGTGCCCATAAAGTAAGAAAGTGGATGTTACAACCATCTACTTATGCGGTATGGTAGACTGTTGGTGGAATGGGTTACGACTTAGTGATGACTCACCTACTTCATGGAAGTGGTTCATAAGAGCCTTGAGAATTCATTTTTACCCATTACATCTACACCTTATAGGATATAAAGAGTTTATGCCACTTCACTAAGGTAGCTCATCTATAGACGATTACTATAATAAGTTTTCAAACTTGGCTTATTTTTAACCCGAGGTGGACATAAGTGAAGAGTTTAAGATCCATTGTTTTTGTTTAGGTCTTGAGAATAAATTACAAAACCAGATAATAGGAGCCATACCACCCTATCTTATGTCCATGTATAAGAGAGCACTCAGGGGAATAGGTGAGCTTTAGCTTTAATGCTTAGTTTTAAGTAGGGGAGGATAATCTACAACCCCATGGTAGCAAGAGGGTTTATACATATAGCAACCAATGGAGAGGAAATTCATTCTAACATAACTTGATCCATTTGATAAGGAACTACATCAAAAAGATATGTAAGAGAGACCATCTAGGAAAGGATTATTGGGGTGATTAGGTTTAGTGTTATGGTTATGGTATATCGGTTCATAGGCAATTTGAGTGTTTATGCACCAAAGATGGTGTCCAAAACTAGTAGCTACAACATTTGAAAAGTAATTTACAGAAAATTCAATTACTTCCTCCACTGAGTAAATCTCAATAATGCATCATTTCTTATCGATACCTATTCTTCGCAATTCCTTTTATCAATTTTATAAATCACTTAAAGGTGAGCATCTAATTCCTATATATAGTTCCTAAAAATTTTACCTCACACGTTAAGTAAACAATTAGATGTACCATAATGTAAAAAAATCAAGATGGTAAGTACCTTTCATGTTGGCACAAAGTAATCATAACCCCTCTTTGCAAGGAATCCAAACTATCAGGGTGTATGGCTTTGCAACAAAGTGCCTTGAAGGACAAACAAAGCCTAGTGATAGCAACTTGAACATACTTCAATGAAATCCCACATATGGCTAATGCCCACAAATACTACATCAAAATATGGCATTCATAGGAATTTTTCATCAACACAAGGCTTTTAATATCTAAAGAATACACTTTTGGAACCTTAACACTATTAATGAATTCAAAAAAATTAATATTCTCTTTTATAGAGAGAGCATGAAAAATTGATAGTGAATACATTCTTGTTCATTTTGTTTGTAGTGAAAGTCCCTATCGAATACCCATTTCATTCATATTCATTTGAACATTGGTGCCATTTATAGTATTTCATGGAACATTAAGCAATGTATCAACAAGACTATCATATATATCTTTCTCAATATGCATCATACCAAGAGTATGTTTTATGTAAAAACATTCACAATAAGGAAGATTGAAGAACACATGCATCTTTTTATACTAAATTCATGGAACTACATAGTTGTTATTCTTCCCAAACTTGATTTTCAATCATTTTATCTTCAAATGCACTTGCTGAGATTTCAATGGAATCACTATTCCCCCTTTTCCTATAATTAATTGAAAGATTTCCTATGCATATGAAAATTATTATTCTTTAGTAAAAATCTATGGTGTCTTAGAAAAAAAGTCTTTATTCCATGCTTTAGCAACAAAAATGAGGTATCTTGCTCACATATTTGACATGCATAATACCTTTTCCTAGTGTAACGTGAAAAACTCCCATATACTAGAAAATTATTTTTTGTAATGAACAACATTACTCACAAAAGAATGTGTTCTTTATGATATGTGTGAAAAACCTCAACACTAGTGTTCCATAACAATTTCAAATCATATCAAAGGTTCTATAGAAACTTCAATATCATTTCACAATTTTTTTGGACTTGATTAAAGTAAAGACAAAATCATATATTAAAAAAATAACTAGACGTATGTAACACCCTCAATTTTATACTATTAAAAGCATTCATTCTAAAACATTGTGGAAGCAAAAGAATACCAAACACACCTATAAAAAATGGGGTGCTACCACTACACCTAACATATGATTGACGTCTACCACTCATCCAATGTTATATAGAAGACTAAGAAACAAAACCAACAAAAAACAAGAGTAGAGTGCATTAGACACATAATATATATACTAAAAGAAAACGTTTACATAACAAGTCCTTGACGAGTCCCAAAATATACAAATACATGAGACAAAGATTAAAGTAAAAGTATAGAGCAACAATAGCAATAAAATGATAGTAGGAAATAGCCCCAAATATAGTCAATTAAGGACTGAACAATAGTCTCCAGACGTCCACCACAGGATTGATTAGGTGACAAATAAATGGGAACAAAAGTATGCTACATATGGAGTAAGACAAATTATCTCCTCAATGGATGTCACAAGTATACAAGGCCACAACCAACAATAAAAGTCATACTGAACATAGTAGCATAGTTACACATCACACTTCAATATACATGTATTATCATTCTTGTATAATGCATTAGAATTTCATGCCATATAAGAAATTATGCAATCTGTGACTCATAATGTGTAGCAATACAAAAACGATAAGAGTATTCCATTAGGTATATTTCATAGTTTACATGATTTGTTCTCTTAATTATTTATAAGCTATTATTTTTTTCTTTTCTTTTATCTATATTCTTATTCTTATTCTTATTTTTATCAAGTGGTAGATTGTTTACCACAAATAGTCTCACATTCCATGGAAGCCTGTCAAAACTAGATGACATAAAGTTCAGTTGAAACCAAGTAACCACTAATGGATATAAATTCCAGCCGAAGCTAAGAACTACCTAGGTGACCTAATCATTTAGTATTGATATTATAGTACATCATTAGTGTATATAGTAGGTAAGGAACTAAGATCTAATAGGATCCCACCTGAATGAAGACAAACCCCCAATAGCTAATTGAGGATTGGGTAATCTAGACCCATGTAGAGCTCAATCATCTTTGACTTTAAGTGAGTAGCGTGTTTGATGCTCGTACGGTTAGAGTTTCGGACTTGGATGGAGTTTATAGGGAGTATTCGATGAGGATGGAGTATGGAGGTTAATGATGGGGATTCAAAGGGGTTAATGATGATGGAACACGAGATAGAAGGATAAATTAATCTTTAAACCACACAGAAATAAAGATTAAGGTTTTGAGAACAAAACCGTTCACACAGATTCGGTTTTGTTTTGAGACGAATCCACACAGAATTTGGGTTTAAGCAATGCTCAAGGTTGTTCTTCTTATTCAAGTTGTGTGTTTCTACTCGGTTTCCTATGGTTTATATAGCTAAGGAACCGAGCATCTTCTCAAAAGATTACAAGCATATTCCCTCCCAAAAGCATTAATTCCCTTAAGACTAGCTAGTTAATAGTCAGTTACTAACTGACTAAAAGTAAATAACAATAACTAGTACTTAAAAATAAACGTTACGCTAGCTAACAAACGTTGACTAAAAGTATATAACAATAACTAGTACTTAAAAAAAACATTACACTAGCTAACAAGCGTTAACTAAAAGTAAATAACAATAACTAGTACTTAAAAATAAATATTACGCTAGCTAACAAACGTTGCATGAAGCCATGCATTCCCCATATTTATGCACCCGCTCTGAGTAGCATAACCGTCTTCCTTGGTGTTATGTTCTGTGACTCTGCTCCCGCATTAGTGTTATTTTCCAAGGTTATGTTACCATACAAGGCATATGTAACAACCAAGTAGCATATCCACATAATCATTCCATCTTAACTATTCTTATCATCTAACCATGTGGTGGGATTTCCATTTCTACTTAACCAAGAATAATTCAACCCATCAAAATAATCCACATAGGCTAAGAAATCTTACTACGCTATCCTTTTCAAAATAGAATATACTCATTCTAGTTTTTTCATTGATACCTTCTAAATACTTAGTGATAGTACCATCAAGTATAAGCCATTTAATCCACCCAATAGGTTAGCCAATTCATGTCTAAATGGGTATTATCATAAATAAAGGATCATATTATAGAATTGTGGTTAGTGTCTAAACATATCAATTCGAAAGGAACAAAAATAACACATTATGGCTGAACAAGTTGATCAATTTTGCTCAGCTAAACCTTAGAATTCTCTTTAACAAGTCAATTGATATAGTCAAACCGATCAACTATTCTATGACCAATCAATTGGTTCTAACAAATAGGTCAATAGTTTTAGGTGAGAGAAACCAAAGTCACCATAAAAAAATTAGTAGATTAGTTTGGGTCAATCAATCGACTGTTCTGAAGACCAATTAAATGCTTTAGCTTAACTAATTGATCGATTTGCATACAGTTAACATAAAATATACATTTTTAACATGATTCACATTCTAAATTAATACCACATCCAAACCATAACATTTCAATGCATAATACCAAGATTCAACATGCACCTAAACTAAATCATGCTTCATTTTAAAGAACGAAACCATATTCTCATAATTCAAGCCCTCTTTCTCAAAAAATTTAATTAATTCAACATGCATCATTAAAATGCCAAACTATCATAGACTCACATAAAGATTAACATTTCATAGAGTACACAAACTCACATGCTTATTTGTACTACATTTCAAAAGTAAGAATGACTTATTTGAAACTTAGTAAATTTCCCACCTAAGAGGAAAACACAAGTTGAATGATTTTAACTTCTAAAACCTTAATAAAACAACAGGTTGAAAATATTAAATCATTAAATAATATTTACATATCAAGAAACTCAAATTAGGAAAAAAAACAAACTTACCACCTTTAAGAGAGAATCATAGGGGAAGATTTAGTTTAAAGAAAATTCAACTTCTTCCTAAATCTAAATATTTCTTGCTTAAGAATAAAGCAAGAGGGAGTTAAAGAAAGGATCAATGGTGTGAAATTAATTAGAACAAAATATTGAAGAGGATAAGAATTAGCACAAGCGTTTCAGAACTCAGGTATTTTAGAGGTAGAAAGAAAGGTAAGAAAAATAGATGGTTAAGGTTATTTATTGCCAATGAATTGGTTAAGGAATGAGTAAAGATATGCTATAGATCAAAAACCTTAATTTTAACATTCAAATGTGAGTTAAAAGGGAGAATTTATCAAGAGCACATAGTGTTCCATTTTAAAGCTAAAATGGCATTTCGTTACAGTATGCGGGTTGCGCTCATCCAAAAAACATTAAACATAAGAAGAGAAATTTAAGATCGATATGGAAAACAAATATCCTAGACATATAGAGATAGTTTAAAATTCAAAGCATTTGTTCTAAAGTTTTGTAGAGGAGAGGGGACAAAGAAGATAAGAGTAAGATCGTCATTACCTTCATATATTGTAATCAAGCACTTAAATATATTTAAGGAAGAAATTAAAGTCCTATAAATGATATAAAGGGTTAAGGATCACCCAAGAGCAACTTGGAGTTGCATTGTCAATGTTCCATTTTGATGCAAGAAAGTTCCCAAACAAATGTGATTTGAAAAGCACTCATCTTAGCAAACAAATCGATCAATTTGCCCATAATAGTTAAGTGTTTCACAAACCAGTTGATGTGTTTCCCTAAACTAGTCAATCGATTTTGTCAAATAAAAACCTTATCTAAAATGATGAACTAGTCGATTGGTTAGCCAAGAAAACTCACCTTATTTAGTTTTTGAAATTAAGCATTACATCAAACTCAAACTATAGTTCCAAATTGAGATCAAAGATTATCAAATTTCTATTAAACATAAGAATTTAAGATTTTATAAACATAAAAATATAGGGTATTACACCATATGTTATAAGCACATTGATTTTGCAGATTCCAGTTATCTACATTAAGTGCAAGATGTATATTTCTTGGTTTAGCACCCAAGTTAGGGAATGTATTATCAATCATCATCTATTATGGAAAGTTAGTTGGATGTCTAAGAAGCCCATCATTAATCTTCTTAGCAGTATGCCATGTCAAGTTCTTTGCATCTTTCTCTTCATTCAAAATCTTCTTAAATCTTAGTATAATAGGAAAATACCCTAACATTGTGGTTGGAACTTTGTTGTTAGTGTACCATGGTGTCTTACATTCTAAATTGAGATAACTATTCAAGGAAGCATATCATTGTGTAAAAATATGCAGTTATCAAGGCATGCATATACCTTCATATAACATATGCTTGTAGATGAAGGAATCTTTTTCACTTCAAAGTGCAATCTAGATAAAAAATTATCATTTGGAAATATATCTTTCAAATGTGTCAATAATTTTGTAAAAATTTTATCACTCCATTTTTTACATGCTTTCAAGTTATACAACATTAAAAAAGTGGATAGTTTAGTAAATTCCTTACAACCACCATACAAAAGCTTTTCCAAATCATTTAACAATATCTTAAACAAAGACTTTCCTCAACTTTTCAAGTCATCTCTTGTAGCAAATCTACACAATTCGCAAATATTCTTCCATTTTTTCTTCTATTATCCTTATTATTATATCCATACTATATCTCAGCATGCCATATCAAATGAGTATAAATTCTATCTATTTTATAGACAAACAAACTATTGATTGGTTCATCAAAACTGATACATTTGGCATAAGCACAATCTAAATAAGGACATATTATTCTCCTAAAGTATTTGGGATATTCTATTTCAAACTTGTTGAAAATCCCCATTCCTTCTTCATATTCTCTAGATAAATGATTTGTTGACACTCATTACCTTGAAATAATTTTCCAATCAATATGTCACCCACAAAAATGTTATTATAGTAAAAAAAGTAATCGGTGGTTATATATCCCAATAGATCAAGCTAGTTTTAGGTCACAATTTAAATCAACAATAAGATAAAAAAATGATTAAAGGTTGATTTAGGTTTAGGATTTCTGGTTTAGTGACCATAGTTGTGGGCTAGGGGTTCAAGGATATCCCAATATCATGGCATCACTACTTTGACTAGAAACTTGGAATATTACAACTAAATTATGAGCAATTAATCATGTATCAAAAATCCTATATTATAAGAATCAGTTGTTACTAAATTAACGATTCGACTTGAAAAAAACAATCTAGTAGAGTAAAACATTGTGCGATAGCTAAAGAAAAAGGATAATTGGAAGCTTTGCTACAACTCCAAACATTTTACTAAGAGTATACAACTCCTAAAATCTTCTAAAGTTCTCCCTGACATCCTAGTGCTCCCAAATATCAACTATAATGCTATAAGTCCACTCTTCTCGAAGTATCATTTGCTCCCTCACTTAATTATGATATGGATAATCCATACTACTAGGGTATAGACATGCCACTAACTTATTTCCACTCTTCCATTCATCAGCTATCACGATAAACAACCTAGTTATTTTGTGGCAATGTCTCATAAAATACTTACAATCAACAAACCTCAGATTTTGAAAGTTCATGAGAAACAAATCCATAAACCTAGTTCTAGCCTCTATCCATGGCTCCATTTGAGGTAAGGTCTGTAATACACTAAAATTTTAAAATCTAAAATTTAATATTTAACTTATTATTGGAATAATTTAATCTTTAATTATTTATTTAAGTATTTTATGGAGCTTTGATTTAGAAAAGTAGAAAGGATTATTTAATAAGTTAATATAAATATTTAATTATTTTATCATACTATTTTTATTTAAATAAATTATCAAACCCTTAATTTTACCAAAATTCATTACCTAAATTAATATCTTGAATTTTGGATTAATTAGTTTAATATTTTTTCCATTAACATAATTTCTTGGAGCCTCTCCAATGCTACCCTGAAATTTACAACCCTAATTGTATTATCCAATCATTTTCACCCTCATCTCTCTTACTTTTATTAATTTACCTCAAATTTAATTAGCTACTCTACACCCCATTACCTCAAATTTACACCACCCAATTACATTTATCAATCACATCACCAATCCTTTATACGTTATATATTTTAATCTATAAAGATCAATTAATAATCTTATATAATCAAATTTCATGAAATATAATTTTACAAATAATTTAATTAATAAAAATTAATTTTAGAAATAAATGAAGACCTCACATACATTCTAAATGTAAAAATCAGTCTAAAATGTGTATCAAATGGGCCTTGCTTTTCAATCTTTGGGCACCTCAAATATTTGAGGTAACCTCTAATTTGAGGTATTTTTCTTACAATTACAACCCTTTCCTCAAATTTGAGTTATCTCAAATTTGAGATTGGGAGTCCTCATTGTAGATGCTCTAATAATAACTCTAAAAATAAATTTTATTTTCTCCTTCCCATTTTCCTTTTTCCTTTTTCTTCTTCTTTTTTTATTTTTCTTTCCTTTTTCCTTCTTTTTCCTTTTATTTCTTTCCCTTCTTTCTTCTTTCGATCACCCGACCTTCTTTCTCTTTCCCTTTCTCCTTCTCCTCTTTTCCGTTTGTCTAGCTCCCACCTCCTTCTTCTTTCTTTTTCTTTCTTTCCTTCCTTTCTTTTCATTTGGGCTAGCCTACCTCTCTTCTCTTCTTTCTTTTTTTCTCCTCGTGAAAGCTAGCTAGCCTGCTCATCCTTTCCCTTTTCCCTCACTTGGCCTCATTCTTCTTTCCTTTCTCGCTTCCTTATCCATACGATGGTCGAGCCAAGCATTCCCCCTGTACCTCTCACTTCCTCTACCACCTTCCTCTCTCCTACCCCTGCAACCACCCTATGACCCTTTTTCTCTCTCCCATCCCTATCCTTTCCATTTTAAGCCACACATCCCCCTGTAGCCTTCTCCGGATGCCCTTCCCTCTCTCCCTCTTTCTCTCATCTCCTCTTCTTTTTATTCTTCTTCTCTTATAATCCTTTGCCTCATTTTTTTCTTCCCCTAACTCTCCCCCTCATACCCAATTCTCCCTTCTCTTTCTACCCTTTTTCTCCATTATTTTGTGGACCACCCTATCTCCATAGTCTCCACCACCCACCCAGCCTCTATGGCACGAACTACTCCTCCCTACCTTCTCACTGCACCACCCCAAGAAACCATGCATGCCACCCTTCTCCCCTCTTCTGCAGCCATAAAAGTCTCCCCTCAACAACCTAACACCACCTCTACCCGAACTCTACCTGTAGCCCCATTTCTCTTCTCTTTCTTTTCCTTTCTTCCCTTTTTCCCCCTCCATACAACCTCTTTTCAGCAGCCACTACCGCCGTCTCCATAGCCCCTAAGCCACCACACTTTGACCTCCAGCCACCACCTACACCTTACCTCACCCTACACCTAACAACCAATCCCAAATCCTCTCCATTAGCCACTACTCAAGCCTTTCCCCCTTCTTCCATTTTCAATTCTCCCACTGACCCTTACGTTCATGCATGGTATGCTGATGCTACTCATGTAGTGTTACTATGCTATCTAATTTTGAGCTTATTAAACCAATTTTGACGTATAATCTAGTTTAGTAATAATACGTATTTAATAAGTATTTTTCATAAAAATCATTATTTTACATATCTACCAATAATATGTGATTTGTGACATTATTTAAGGTACAGTTTTTACTAATCGGAGTTTAATCTTTTAAATCGGGATAATGGTAAAGTTTATTTTTTGTTAAAAATGAGGTAACTATTCTACCCCCACTAAAATGTATGGATTATCGTATGTTAGCACATGAGGGTTTTGTTATGTGTTTTGTGTGAAAATGATGTGTTATTATCAGTCCTATGATTATTATGATATCATGTATATGGTGTAAAATGTATGAAAGGGATGACTATGAAAAAGGAGTGATATTGGTGGTAAGTATTATGTGTATATACATGCCATGCTAAGTAAATATGGACACGTGTAGTAGAAATAATGCTAATATGATCCCTAGGAGTAATTTGGTAATTAGGACATAGCATGATGTCTAAACATAAATGGGGTGATTAATGTGCTATATATGGTGTTAAACATGCATATGGAAGTTTAGTGGAGTATAATTATAATTTTTGGTATCAATATTTATGGCCTAGGGTTAATTTTAGTAATTTTCATGTATCGTGTTGATTATTTGAATAAAAATGTATGACAATTATTGTGGGATGTTAAAAATGATGATAGGAGTTTGTAGCATTAAAAAATACTTATTCTATAATGAAAAACGATATTTTACATTCTAAGAGCATTTTAGTAATTTTACCTGTTCAATGGGAGTGACCTAAATAAATGTGCATGATGAGTGATAATGGGTGCTATGACTAATAATAATGGTTTTATGGTGTTAAGTGATGCATGTACGGTGATGGATGTTAATATTTTATGTGGTAGGGGTATTTTAGTAATTCTACATGTAAAGTGGAGGTTACTTAAATAAATATGCATGATAGGTAATAGCTAGTGCTAAGAATAATAATAAGGCTTTTATAGTGTTAATAAAGTATGCGGGGGCATGATCATTAATAACAAATGACCTAGGGGCAATTTAGAAATATTTCAAGGAGGGTATTTTGGTAATTTTATAAGTAAGAAGAGCATTTTAGTAATTTTTCAAGTAAGAATGGCATTTTAGCAATTTTGCAAGTAAGAGGGGAATTTTGATAATTTTGTAAGTAATATGGGGAATAGTGTAATAAAGATGCATGGTAGGTATAAATTGATTGTAAATATGATAATAAGGGTTTATTATCCTAATATCACTTAATTAAGCATGATATTCAATAAATATAGGTTAGGGGAAATTCAATAGTTTTGCATGTATTATGGATGAACCTTCATAATAAGTAATAAGTAATAAGTGATATTAAATAAAATAATAGGAGATTATAGCCTTAGTATCACCTATTTAAGTATAATCATGAACATTATAAAGCCTAGGGAGATTTTGGTGAATTGGAGTGTATCATAATGAATATGTATGGTCCAGGGATAAATTGGTAAATTAGGATGTTTTATGATGTTATTTTCATAAACATGCAAGAGGTGCCTTAATTGATGTGAGAATGTGTCCTTGTTGTTCTAGAAGTTCATGTTAGGGTTAACGCGTTCAATGATCACTTGGTGTGTAGGGTACCTTAACTACCTAATCAGTAGTATAATTAGGATACGTTAATCTATTATGGTATGTTGATCAATAAAAATGAGTTAGGTATTGGAAGTGGAATATAAGAGGTGGCCTTAGCCTTAGGTGTATTTTAGTTCTTTTAACCTAAGCTGCCAAGTGTGAATATTAGAACCTAGGATGGCTTTAGTAGACTACTTAAGTTAACATTCACAAAAATCCTTATATTGATTACTTCGTAATAATGGGAACAAATAAAAATGGTCAAGTATGTAATTAATGTGTTTCTCGTGGTCACCTTAATTAATACACTAATACTTAAAATGAAAGACCTTGAGATCAAAATCGGTGGCTATTTAGGGGTCACTCCCCTAAAAACATAATTTAGGCCATGATTATTTTGGTTTTTACTAGTGTGCCTTAGTGCCCCAACCAATCCCTACATCTTACTCTATTTAGCTCTAGGGGGTATGCATACCTAAGGATTCGGTATTCTTGTTGGTGGTGTGTTGTATGTCTTCATACACCAGTGCGACTAGGGTACCTTTATGTCCTTGGGTTGATAATTGGTAGGATAATGTGCTGCTCTTATGTACCAATATGACCAATGTACCTTTGTGTCTCTATATTCATGATCTCCTCCTTGATTTAATAAAATGGAATTTGGTGTGATAATTAAATGGGAAGACACTAATTATTTATAGTGGAACACCACGTAGTTTAGGACCATATGGGTAATATCATATGTACTAGTCTATCGGTTTTAATAGTGGTCAGCTACGTTTTGCCCTCGAATATATCATTTATCGGTCCATAGATTATAATAGTGGTTAGGTGTATTCTATCTTAGATTATATCTTGTACCAGTCCACAAGTTATAATAGTGGTCAGGTATATTCTACCTTAGATTATATCATGTGACCGGTTATAATAGTGGTTAGGTATGTTCTACCTTAGAGTATATCTTGTCTACCAGTCCATCGACTATAATAGTTGGGTCCCTAAAACTACATAGATATAATTCGAGAAATGATGATCTATTGATATGATAACATAGCAGCCTTATTGCTTGCCTTTAAGTTGAGTGATGGTGTGCATTGGTTGAGTATGATGTTATCTATTTAATTATACTACAAAGAGCTTTGCTTGGATTCTCTCTTGGTAAGTATTGCTAATTCTAAGTGAATGAACCTTGTGACATATGAACATGATGTATGTGTCCATTCTAATGATTATTGTATCTCATTCTATATATATGTGATTTCCTATTCATGCGTTTTGATGTGTGTTAACTGATGTATTGCATGCGGGCCCTATCTTTTAGTTTTGTATAAGGGATTACTAAATACCATAATACTAAAGGTTTCCTTTCGTTGGTCCCTATCTATTCAATGGACAATGGCCTTTGCAGGTTCACCCATAGGCGTTATCCAAGTTTTACATCCGAGTTAAGAGCGTAGGACTATCTAGAAAGATTTACGTGTTTCTCCTTAAAAATCCTATGCTTCCTGATTCAATGATTTTATTCTATAACCACCAATAGTGGATTTTATTCTTGTAATTTTAATTATCACGCTACTCTATTTTAAGTTTATAATCTTAGATTTGTGTAAAGTATGTCTATAGCCTTAGCACTTGGTAATAGAATGGCAGAGAGACACCGATCTAGTACTATATGTGACGGTAGCATCCCCAAAATTTACCGCTTTTTTACTTCCGCTTAAATTTTAAAAATAAAATTTTTTAGTAGTAAATTTTAGGGGTGTTACAAGGTATATAATAAATGGTATGACCTAAACACATACTACTCCATACACAAAGCACTCATGTACCGAGAATATATGTCGTCTAAGATCACCATAAGCTACCATCCGCAAATGTGGTAGAGGGCATGCACATGATCGAAATTCCATCTCACTACCTACGAAATAGAGACCAACCACTAGGTCTTATTATCTAGGTTATTCATACCACTAAAACATAACTTCATTTAACCATGTGGTAAAAAAACACCAACAACAACTAGCTATCATTTATATATCTAAACCATAAGAATATATATATATGTAGAAGAAAAACAATGGTAGATACCACATAATTATTTTAGTTTCAAAGCTACCAACCAAATAGCAATAAATGTAAAATGTACACTTTCAACCAATTGTTAAGCTACAATTCTAAATCTATTAACTACGAACTTATATAGAAATTTCAATATTATTTTCACAAAAACCAAAAAAATAAACTACTTAATCAAACTAATTTTAAACTAAATTGTAATAGCTAGATATTCTAAACCAACAAACAACTCAACCTCAAACCATCTTGCAATAGCACGAGCACCACACAAACAACAATGGCTCTAAACTAAGAGCATTTACCTCAAATATAATCCATAATACTTTTGGATTTACATATTAAATAGTGTCATTTAAAGAAAATGACTAAGAATTGAACCTCTTGCAAGCATGCTATATAACACCAATTTAAATCAAGAGGCTAAAACAACAAAGGAGCAAACCAACAATAGATCACAGCTAAATTAAACCAACTAACCACTAACATTAAAAATAAAACCACAAATTACATGAAATTTTGAAAATTAAAACAATAACCAATTAAAATTTAAACCTAAAATAGTGAATAATATAAAATTTAAACCTAAATAACTGAATAATATAACTTACCTAGTTAAATACAGGCAAACATTGGTAAAAATGTTAAGGAAAAGAGCAATAGTAAGACCACAACTAGAACAACCTAAGTCACTAATGTATGAGGGAGGGAGGTAGGAAGGGATGGAGAGAGAGAGAGAGAGTTTATACAAAACATTGAAAAATAGAACTATAAAAAAAAGGTAGAAGAATGAATCATGCCTAAACAAGGTCACAAGTCGACAATAATAATGAAAATGAAGAGGACTATAGAGGATGGATGTCAAGCTAATCACAAACAAAAATAACATAGTAAACTAGAAAATAACCATCGAATACCAACACAAGAACCACTTCAATAAAGATGATGAAGGTAGTGAATAAAATGTGTAGTTTAGATGATGAATTTTAGATAAAATCGTTATGTTAAGTGTTGTGTTATGTAACTTTAGATGATAGTTTCACCTTAAAACTAACATCTAAACCCTACTAAGCAAATATCAAGGCTTATATAAAAGTTTTTTGTGCTAATCATTATCTAAAGCACACCATTTCGAGCTTTTTAGGTAATGGTTTCTAAAAGAACTATTATCTAAATTAAAATATAGCACTTTAAGTGCTAATCAAATTCCAACGCTCTAAAAAATAGACTTTTTACATCATTTTTTATGTAATCATCATATATTAAGGTTCACTAAAACAAGGTTATGTAGTAGTGCTCCTTGATTAGTTTTCCTATCATTCCATTATCAACCTATTTCTCTATTCATTTAAATTTTAAATCACAATTTATTAGTTGGTTGGGATTAAGGAATACTATGGGTTTTTTTAGAAACCTGGAAATAGTGTTACTTTGTATAAACACCATATAGATATTATTAAAATAATCTTAGTAGCTTATCTATACATTTTTTTCTCTATAGCATTGGTTCATCTAATATTCATCACACTAAAGCCTTAGAGATATACAATATTCATTTGCCACCATCCTTTCTTCCATTGTCACCACTAATCCGAACCCCATTTCAAATGCCATACTTGTCACGCCAAATTCGCCCTTGTTTGCTGATTTATACTCATTATGCCAAATATAGTCCACATGATAATTTGTGCTCAGTATACCAAGTGGGTTCTACCATGATCCTGAGGAGTAATCATCTAAAACAAATATATATACATACCCCTAATGTGTAATCATTCAAGGGGCTCTAATTCCACCTAAGACCTAGATTAAGATTAGAGAGTTTTCTAAGTGGCATCCTATCATTCTCGATCCTTTAGATTGTAATTCCTCTTTCTTCCTCTAGTTAGGACATGAAGAATCTTGAAAGGGCCTCCAAAAATTTATAATCATCACACCAAATATTTGCACCTAATAATTAGTTTTCCTACACAATAATGTCAAATGAATTATAAGATCTACTAATCTAACAAGCTTCCTCCTTTTTTAGTTTACCCTTCACTCCATTATCAAAGCCTCTCTCAATCTATTCAAATGTGAAAATCACCATGTAGTATTGGGATTGATTATACTATAGGCTTTTTGGGAACTTAGAAATAGTGTTATTTTTGATAAATAGCCTATAGATTTGGATGGAAAAATATTAATAGCCTAAAGATAAATGTAGTGATGTGTGTCTTAATAATTTTTATTTAAATAATTTTGTTGGTTGTTGTGATTTGCATTATACATATAATTACTTTTCTTATTCAATGGATAATTAGGAAAAGCTCATGAAAATGGAAATGGAGCATGCTATTGGCTGCTGTGAGTGATTATTGCTAGTTGCTGCTATAAATGACATGGAATTACCGCATACATTGGTTTATTCTTTCTGAATATCAGTGAAGGTAAATTATTATTCCCGTGATGCATTTGTCGGCAAATCATGGCTAGTGGGATTAAGTAGGCCACATAGTCAGCCACTCGACCCATAATTAGGTTAGAAGGACTCTAGATTATGAAACCCTTAATTTCTACAATTAGCTACATAATTTAGCTGATGGAAATTTAATTTTAATATTAATTACTTTGGGAATAATTGTAATTCTTTGTATTTGGGCTGAATAGTTGTAATCAACACCAATAATTGTGTGTATTGGGCTTATTGATGTAGGGCTTATTTCGATCAGGCCCACCGTCTGTATTTGTATAGGTGTATGTATATGCATATATATATAGGGGAAGATACAGAGCTTGTACGATAGCTTTTGAAAGAAATACATTGTGCAGACTCTATTTTTCTCTCTCTCTGGAATTCTCTGTCTCGTGAAACCCTTTCTCTCATTCAAACTCTTCTCTGCTAATTCTTATTGCTTGATTCACTATCTCTATGATAAATTTTAGTTGCCGTTAATTATCAATTGTGCCCTGAGTTTCTTGATCTTTCTTTGGTTTAATCCTTAGGCTGATCTATATTTGCTTTATCGAACACATCGCTTAACATACGATATGGTGTTTTCGTTCGAAACCTAACAAGGTTTCATCATTTGGTATAAGAGCCTCGAATAATCGAGTGCTTGTGGTTTAAGACTCATTTGTTGTTGATTTTTGTTGATTTCTTTCTAGTTCTTGATATCGCTAATCCTCGATTTTGTAAGTTGGCATATTAGGGTTTATGTCCGATAAGAATCGAATGATTCTTTTTGCAATACTTGCGAACGGTGATTTTATAAATTCCAACGAAGAATTTTAACCCCTAATGGGACGATAGTGTTTTGGAGACTCTAGATCAAACTGTTCATCATGTGTCTCTCTACTAGGGTTGGTAAAAATCTTGATTTTTTGCGATAACTGCTAATAATCCCTGTATCCGGTAAACTCTATCCTTGTTTTCTCTTGGTCAACGTTATTTCTTATGATTAAGATTCAATCATTCTGTCTTACGGAGTAATGCTATACTAATATATTGGCCGAGTGTGCAGGTATAAACTCAATACCGGCGATTCTTTAAGAAAGGGGTAAAGGCTCCAAGAAGAGGGGCCCAAATCTTGTTTAGTCGGCTTAACCGCCAATAATTGTTGGAATAGTACATTTGTTCCTCTCTAAGAAATCTTATCTGTGTTATTTTGTCGGCAATTACTTGATTGTTGTTCTATTTCCGAGTGTGATTATTTTAAAAAAATAATTGTGTTGTGATTATTCTCCTGCAATTGTAGTAAGTGTTTGTTGACATTGTTGGTATGCTAAATTTGATTGTGTTGTGATTGTGGATTAATTAACTATTTATGCCTGACAATAAGCCATATAGGATAGTATAGAATCCATTATGTCTAATAATGGCCAATCTATGAATCAATCGGTATCTCTGTCCAATAATGATCTCTTAGAAACACTTAGGACCTTTTAGGAGCAAATGACTGCCGAATTGGTTATCGTATCTACTAATTTAGAACAAAGAATAGGAGAAAAAGAAATTAGGATTAATAATTTACAAAATAATAGGGTAAATGAACAACATGCTGGGGTCTTAGGTAGAGCTCTTATGAAGCCTAGAAATAGGATTCCCCTTAACTAATTTAGAAGAATTAGAGGATCAGATATCTAATAATAGTGATAGACATCCTAGGTAGGTTAATAGGCAGGAAAGGGACTTAGATCGAATTGATAGGAATGTAGGTAATCTTAAGTTTAATATACCTGGATTTAATGAAAGAAAAAATCTTGATTACTATTTTGAATGGGAAAGGAATATAGGGTTAGTCTTTGAGTGCCACAATTATTCAGATGAGAAGAAGATTAAGGTAGCAGTAGTTGAGTTTACAGACTATGCTTCTTCTTGGTACTACAATCTTGTGTTAACTAGATGTAGGAGTGGAGAACCACCTGTTCAGAATTGGGATGAATTTAAGGCTTTAATGAGGAAGAGATTTGTTCCAAATTATTATTATAGAGAGTTATATAAGAAACTAAAGACATTAAGTCAGGGTAATAAGTCTATTGATGAATATTTTAAGGTGTTAGAAATATTAGTAATTAAAACAAGAATTGTTGAGGATGAGGATGCCACTATGGCTACATTGTTGAGTGGATTGAGCTCTGAGATTGCTGATAAGGTAGAATTATATCCATATGGAACCTTAGAAGAGATGGTTAACATAGTAGCTAAGATAGAAAGTCAAATAAGGAAAGCTAGACAGAAGAAACCACTTGGAATTGGATTTAGAAACAAAGTGAAAAGGAGTTTTGGTGGAAGTAGTTTTGGAAATTGGAAGAATAGTAGCAAATTTGACTTTAAGTGCAAAAGTAATGAAGTTAGAGTTGGGAACAAAGTTGATAAAGTTAAAACTGTTGTAGCTAACCCTACTAGTGGTCAAACCAGGGCTAGGGATATAAAGTGTTTTAAGTGTGGAGGACTAGGTCATATAGCCTCTCTGTGTCCTAATAGGAGAAATATTCTAATTAGAGAATCTGGGGATATAGATTCTAAATCTGAAGAAGAAGAAGTAGAAGTCAACACAATAATAAGTGACATTAGTGAATCAGAAGAAGAGGTAATGTAAGTAGAGATCTTTTTATGGTATGTAAGGATTTGAACAATAATAAATTACCTAATCCAAATGCAGTAAAAAGAGAAAATATTTTTCATACTAGATGCTTAATCAATGACAAGTGTTTTAACATGGCAATTGATAGTGGAAGTTGTATTAATGATGCTAGTTTTTTATTAGTATCCAAGTCAGGATTACCAACCACTTAACATCTAAAACCATATAGGCTTCAGTGGTTGAATGAATTGGGAGATGTTAAGGTTTGTCAATAGGTTTTAGTAAATCTAAAGTTAGGAAAATATGAAGACTCTGTTTTGTGGGATATAGTACCCATGCATGGTACTCACCTTTTGTTAGGAAGACCATGGCAGTATGATAGGAGAGTGACCTACAATAGCTATAAAAATAGGTATATAGTGTATAAGGATAATAAGAAAATTATTTTAGCACCTATGACTCCAAAGGAAATCTATGATGATCAAGTTAAAATAAAGTCTGAATATAAGGAGTTAACTAAGCATAACATAGATGCTGGAACCTGTGTGGGCTTAAGAAATTATCTGGGTTTTATGCTAAGAAGAGTGAGGTTGAAAGGGCTATTAGTCAAAGTGCAAGTGTGTATCTAATGGTGTATAAAGAATATTATGAGTGTCATGCAGATATAATTAAGACTGTACCTAATAATGTTAGGGAATTATTAGAGGAATATACTGAATTATTTCCTGAGGAAAATCCCCATGGATTGCCTCGCTTACCGGGTATAGAACATCAAATAGATTCTATACTAGGGGCAGTCATTCCTAACAGACCTACTTATAGGGCTAATCTAGAGGAGGTAAAAGAGTTAAAGAAACAGGTCTCTGAGTTATTAAGTAAAGGTTATATTAGAGAATCAATGAGTCCTTGTGCTGTACCAGTTCTTTTAGTTCCAAAAAAGGATGGGAGTTGGAGGATGTGTATAGATAGTAGAGTTGTAAACAAAATAACAATTAAGTATAGGTATCCTATACCTAGGTTAGATGAGATGTTAGATCTTTTAGATGGGGCTGTAGTATTTTCTAAAATAGACTTGAAGAGTGGATATCATCAAATTAGGATGAAACCAAGAGATGAGTGGAAAACAGCCTTTAAAACAATTTTTGGGTTATATGAGTCGTTAGTTATGCCATTTGGGTTATCTAATGCTCCAAGTACCTTCATGCGACTTATGAACCATATTCCTCGAAATTTTATTAGGAAATTTGTAGTTGTCTATTTTGATGATATACTTATTTACAATAAATCTATGGAAGAACACTTGAAACATTTGAGGATCATTTTGGATGTATTTAAGGAAGAAAAATTATATGCTAATCTAGCTAAGTCAAGGTTTTGATTAGAAAGTGTAGTATTCCTAGGATTTGTAATTAGTAAGGATGGCATATCTGTTGATAAGGATAAGGTTAAGGAAATACAGGAATTGCTTATACCTAGATCAGTGACTGAAGTTAGAAGTTTTCATGGATTGTGTTCTTTTCATCGTAGGTTTGTTAAGAACTTTAGTCCTTTAGTAGCACCTTTAACTGTAGTTACTAAAAAGGAAAGTGGATTTAAATGGGAGTTAGAACAACAAAAATCTTTTGAAACTCTTAAGGAAAAATTGACACAAGCTCTTGTATAAGTTCTTCCAGACTTTGTAAAGATGTTTGAATTGGACTATGCTGCTTCAGGTTTGGGAATTGGGGCTATTCTCTCTCAAGAGGGTAGACCCATAGCTTATTTTAGTGAGAAGTTAAGTGGTAGTACCTTAAGTTATTCTACTTATGAAAAAGAATTTTTTGCTTTAGTAAGGGCTTTAGAAGTGTGGCCGCATTATTTATAGCCTAGATAATTTTTATTAATACTGATCAAGAAGCTATAAAATATTTGAAAATTCAACCAAAATTGAATAGGGCAGGGTAGATGGATAGAATTTATTGAAAGTTTTCCTGATGTGATTAAATATAAGAAAAGAGGTGATAATGTAGTTGCTGATGCCTTATCTAGGAGATGTTTCATTAAATACAGTAGATGCAACTTTATTGGGGATTTCTTATATTAATGTTTTATATGATGAGGATCATTATTTTAAGGAATTATATAAGAATTGTGAAACTGATGCCTAAGGGAAATATTATATTTTTTATGGATATTTGTTTAGGGAAAATAGGCTTTGTATACCTAATTGTTCATATACAGGGTTATTAATCCAAGAGGCACATAATAGTGGTTTAATGGCACATTTAGGTTTTCAAAATACTTTGGATGTATTAGTTGATCATTTTTATTGGCCTCATATGAAAAAGGATGTATTAAAGTATCGTGTGAATTGTGTGGCTTGTAAACATACTAAGTCGACCTCTAAACCATTTGGGTTGTATATTCCGTTACCAATTCCTACCCAGCCATGGGCTGATATTTCTTTGGATTTTGTTTTGGGATTACCTAGAACCAATAGAGCTAAGGATTCTATGATGGTTGTAGTAGATAGATTTAGTAAAATGACACATCTTATACCTTATAATAAAACAAATGATATTGTGACTATGGCAGAATTATTCTTTTCACATATAGTTAAATTACATGGTGTACCCTGAACCATAGTATCTGATGGAGATGTTAAGTTTCTAAGTCATTTTTGGAAGGTATTATGGGGTAAGTTAGGAACTAAACTTTTATTTTAAACTACTTGTCATCCTCAAACTGATGGACAAACAGAAGTAGTAAATAAGACTTTAGATAACATGTTAAGAGCTGTACTTAGGAAGAATCTTAGGCAATGGGAAGCTATATTACCACTGGTAGAATTTACTTATAATAGGACTTTACACTCTAAAACCAAGAAAACGCCTTTTCAAATTCTATATGGTTTTAATCCCTTGAATCCACTTGATTTAATTCCTTTACCTAGTTCTGAATTACATAACTTTGATGCTGAGTCTCGTGCAGAAAAGATGAAGAAATTGCATGAATCTGTAAGTCAACAAATTAATAAAAGAGTTTAACATATGGTTGATGTTGCTAATAAAAGAAGAAGGAATTTTTTTTCAACCTGGACATTTAGTTTGGGTATATCTTAGAAAGGAGCATTTTCCAACACTTAGGAAATCTAAATTGGATCCTAGCGGTGATGGACCTTTTACTGTGTTAGAAAGGATTAATGATAATACCTATAAATTGATTTGCCTACTAAATTTGGTAATGTAAGTAATTCTTTTAATGTCTCTAACTTAAGTCCTTTTACTGGAATCATGAAGGTTTCAAAGACGAAACCCCACCAAGAAGAGGGAGATAATGTGTATCTCAATAATTTTTATTTAAATAATTTTGTTGGTCATTGTGATTTGCATTATACATGTAATTACTTTTCTTATTCTATGGATAATTATGAAAAGCTCAGGTAAATGGAAATGGAGCATATTGTTGGCTGCTGTGAATGATTGTTGTTGATTGCTACTGTTGCTGACATGGAGTTGCTGCATAAATTGGTTTATGTTTTGTTAATATTAGTGAGGGAAAATTATTATTCCCATATGATGCATTCGTCAGCAAATCATGGTTAGTGGGATTAAGTAGGCCGCATGGTAAGCCACCCGACAAATAACTGGGTTAGAAGGACTGTAGATTATGCAACCCTTAATTTCCACAATTAGCTATATAATTTAACTGATGGGAAATTAATTGTAATATTAATTACTTTGGGAATAATTGTAATTCTTTGTATTTGGGCTGAATAATTGTAATCGGCACTAATAATTGTGTGTATTGGGCTTATTGGTGTAGGGCTTATTTTGATCAGCCCCACCGTCTGTATTTGTATAGGTGTATGTATATGCGTATATATATAGGGGAAGATACGGAGCTTGTACGGTAGCTTTTGAAAGAAATACATTGTGCAGAATCTCTTTTTCTCTCTCTCTGGAATTCTCTCGTTCGATCTCTCTCTATCTCGCGAAACCCTCTCTCTCATTTGAACTCTTCTCTGCTAATTCTTTTTGCTTGATTCACCATCTTTGTGATAAATCTCAGTTGCCATTGATTATCAATTGTGCCCTGCATTTCTTGATCTTTCTTCGGTTTAATCCTTTAGCTGATCTATATTTGCTTTGTCGAATACATCGCTCAACTTATGGTCCAGTGTTTTCATTCGAAACCTAACAAGGTTTCATCATTTAGTCTCTATATTGTTTATTATTCTATTATGGCTGTTTAAAAATCCTTAGAGATATATGATATTCATTCCCAACCATAATTTCTCCCATTGTAAGCAATGACAAAAACCTCATCTGATGATTCATACTTCTCATGCCAAATGGGTCCCTATTGGGAGATTCATAATTGTCACCCTAAACAAAGTCACATAATGATATATGCACATCACACCGAGTGTACTCATCAAGGAACAGCTAACATGGGCCGTCAAAACATACCTATATAAAAGGTTTTAAATCCATCTAAAAACAAGCTTAAGAGTAAAGGGTTGATATCTTTCCATGGCCTAAAGATTCCCTCATTTTTTGATATGGGATCACACCAATCATAACCCCTTTAGATTTTATGTCCTCGTGGTGCCTCCATCAGTAATTTGTATGAGTTTGTAAAGGAGATTCAATTGAGGTTAGGTTATTATAAAAGATGATGTAGAACCCACTTAGTGATTCCTACTCATCATGTTAAAGAAGTCCCACTTAACTATTCATACTCATCATACCAAGTGGGTCCCAGCTAGAATGTCAAAGCATATTCACAAGAGACTGGTTCATATAGACCACCAAGGTGTACTCATCACATAAGTGTTCTAAATCCACCCTAAAGCTAATTTGAGGATAGAGAGTTGATCACCCCTTTTCTCTCATATAAATCATCAAAATATCCTCTCACTTTTCAACCTTGGATCACATCAACCACCCAAAGTTGCTTAAATAAATTTTGACTTTGATTAATGTGAGATTAACTTATAGGAATTTGTATTCACCTATTAAATAAAGTGGTTGATGTCTTATATTATTTTTTCGGATATGAATTAGGGTAATAGGAATTCAATGAGTCCATTGAAAGCCAAAGTAATAGCTTACCATTTGGTCTTACAAGTTGTAGCTCGTAGAAATTTTGCAATTTGTAAATATCGAGTGAAATAGTCAAGCCATCAATAATGAGAGTACGTATTGGCCTTGGAGATTAAAACATTTATTCTAGCTCTATGGAAGAATCATTTTTTCTAATTAATACTTTATCATCCTATATCATTCAAAATCATCAATTAGTGAACTTAATTACAAAATATGTTGCGAACTTTCAAGCATCTAAGATTTGTAGCAATGAATATACAGAACTTGTGTATGATTACATAATTAGCTTGTTTCAAGCAATGATTGAATGAAGTACATGCTTTATACATTAGAGAAATAAAACCATAAATAGAAGTCATCAATAAACATATTTTCAAAATGAGTTTTATTTGTAAAAGATCTTCTAAAAAACTATGTTTAACCTACTCTTAAGTTCCTTATAAATGATAAAATAATTAGGACAAACATGTGGCATTACTTTTATTTTGTTGACTTCATCCATCGCATGTAAAGACATTTCAATGCATAATTTATAATATATAATAATTTATTATTAAGTCTTTTATAATGAACAAATTGTATAAATGGCATAAATTAAAATGGGATGCTTTTCCACTTCTCTTAATTTTCAAATCAAATCAATAAGAAAAATGTAGCAAGACAAAAATTATAAATAGCGACAACTGTGAAAAAATACATGCACTACCAAAGCTAGGAAAAGTTGACCTAACACGTTCCATCCTAACAAACCTAACAAATGCCAAAAAAAAATATATTATTGACCCTACCCAAATCCAAGTGGACCCAATAGTAAATGATTTAACTCAAATCGAACCCATGATCCCAATAAACCCCGAACTCAACATCAACCCAACCCAATATTAGCTCAATATCAACTTCACTCGGCCTCATATCAATTTAACCAGACATCAACTAACTTCATATGATCAAATTTGATGTTAACGTACTATGATGAAGATAATAATAATGATGAAGATGATGATGATGATAAATATACATATTTTCATATTTATTTAAAGCTTTTAAAAATATTTTTTTAAAATTTTACTTATTTTTCTTACTTTTATGTACAAATTTTTATTCACTAATGATATCCTAATTAGTAGTAATTATTATTATTTTATGTGCAATAAATTATATTTTTAATATTCTATTTTATCAGAAAAATCTAAAAAAAAACTTTTTAAAATGTATAATTGTGAGGATTAATGACATGATATATATATATATATAGTAACTTACTAGAAAGATGTTCAATATAAAAATAGTGACATCATTAGTGTAACAAAATACAAATTATTTTATTACTAGGGTGAATTATTTTATGTTAATATAGTCCTAATTTGCTATATTATACATCACTAATTAACTATATTATACATTATTAGCTTATAATCCCATGTTACTATATTATGTATTAGAATTTTTTAATCTCGTGTAATATACAGACCTATAATACATAATTATCATCATTTATATAAATATATATTCATTATTAAGTAAACAGTCTAAATTATGAGAGTTTAGATACGTATATCTAAGTATGAAATACATTTAGTATTCGTGTGTGTATGCATACATACATACATACATATGTATAAACATACATACATACATACATACATATATATATATATATATATATGGATAGATAATGCCTAATTATGAAATTTTGGACAAATATTTGTAACAAAACTTATATTTACACAAAGTTATATTTTTTTAATATATTGTTTATATTTTAGGAGCAACATTATCTAGAAATTTTAAATATACTAAACATGTCGGCATCATTTTCTTCCTAGTTTGATATTTTACCATAGTAAAGATTCTAAATTTTCTAATAAGATCTTATCATATATGATATTATTTATAATGATCTTATCTGCATTAAAGTTCAATGGGTTATTATTAATAATAATAATATTTGCATAGGAGCTATTATTAGATGTGATCAATACTAATTTGGTTAGATCTAGATATAAAATAAGGAAAATAGGGTATTCTTGTTATTGGTATAGCAAGCATATCATAAACTTTATTCGTTCACTCATTACAAGAATGATATATTAGTTAATAAACCTAATAACGTTACACTAATAGTATGATAAATTGATAAGTGTGATGTATAATGACAACAGGTTAATTATATTTTTAATCTTAACACATAAAATATATAGTTATTGTTTATATGCATAAAATATTAAAAACATACCCCCTTATATTAATCGTAAGTATATGATTTTTTTTAAACAAATGGTTCAATTTTAGTTTCAGATTTTCAATTTATATTATAGATGATAAATGATGAAAACGTATTTTCTTATATTTTAGGTCCACTCAATTTAATTATTTGGTCATTTATTAAAATAATAGTTGAGGTTATTTATAGTATTTATAATTATATGCTTATATTTTAATAATCTCAATTATTTAATTAATTTCATGCAAATGATAAAATTTTCTTGATATGATACCCTACCACATTTTGATCATAACTTTTACCTACAAAATTAGATTTAGATGAGTCAAATTTATATGTACATATAGAAGCAATATCTAAATTTTTAATTCCTAGAATTTTTTGCTAAATCTAATCATATTATGGTCAAATATTAAGATGAAATAATACATGAAATTATGTGAGAATTGTTAGAAAGGTTCCAAAATTTTATTTATTATCTTTTGTTTTATTGTAGAGATAAATGAATAGCCTGTATCATCTAATAGATAAACAAGTTAGAAAAGGATGAAAAACTACAACAAACAAAAAGAGACCCATCACATGAATATTTGAAAATAAGAAATGATAAGAACAAAAATATATTAGTAGGAGATGATAGATTAATTTAATCTATAGATCCGATAGGATGAAATACTAATTCATCAATATTGGTACATAATATAATGTGCAAGCATACCAAAGTACATAACACGAGACTGACCAATGATTTGGAACAACAGAAATACTAAGGTCTTCTGGGTCGAGCACATGCTCGTTGATCTCTATTAACTTATGATAATACAATAAAACGAAGTGTGTGTGACCGAGGAACCACAACACTATTTATCAAGCTATTCTAGCTCAGTCAATCAACAACCTAGAATACCCAATGTCTCTACACATACAATCTTGCATCTAATTAGATAGATTAGCCCAATAATTTATATACAAATATGATTGCTTATACATGAGCTTAATTTATATGACAACCCGTAATTTTTACTGTTTACATATAAGCATTAATGTTGGATTAAATCCCAACAATCTCCCACTTGAGCTATATGTGTGACCTTATAAGTATAAATTGTATAATAACCAAATGAGCTCAACATAGTTGTCATTATGAAATATATCTATAACCAATATGGTTTATTAGTTATACAAACATAGGATCAAAGTGGCTTTTGTCATGTTTCTTCGTAACAAAACCTTCAATGTTCACATATACAGATATAACTAAATGACATGGATCAAGATGTTGATGAGTAGCATGGAAATTTCATGTAATGTGATGTTAACATGCCTATTTCAAACTATTCCACCTTAAAAATATAGTAAGATCAAATCATCAACAAAGTAGAAAGGACATAAATTAAAACTTTATACTAAAAATTTATTTCTGCAGAAAATATATGGTAAGAAAATGTCCATAAGCCAAAATAAAGCGTCCATACATAGAGCAAATGAAGTGACACACTCCTACTAGAACTAAACATCATTAGCTGACATAATACCCATACAAGCAACATGCTCGAGGAACTGTTTGGTTGGTAAAGCCTTAGTGAGTGGATGTGTTTTATGGATTCTATATTAATGTGCTCTATAGATAATTCTGCTTTCATAACTTTCTCTTTAATAACCAAGTATTTAATATCGATACTTTTCAATTTTGTAGAACTTAGGTTGTTATTAGAATACAGAACTACAATCTTTTATGTACCTTAAGATCAAAATGTGCCACTAATGCCATGATTATTCTCAATGAATCTTTAGAAGAGAATAGAGAAAAAGTCTCTTTAAAATCTTCTCCTACCTTTTATGTAAAGCTCTTGGTGACAAAATGTGCCTTATATCTCTCCACACTACCCTTTGAATCCCTTTTTTTCTTAAATATTCATTTGTAACTAATGGGCTTTTTCCTTTAGGCAATATGACAATGTCCCATACATCATTATCCATCATAGCCTTTATTTCCTCATTCATGGAATCAATCCACCTCTGAGAATTCGAACTATCCATAGCATGATGGAAGTTAATTGAATCATCTATCGTCACCCTCAATGTCTACCTCATGTTCTAGGAGAAATACAACGTAATAATACAGAATAGCACTTCTCCTTTCTCTAGTATATTTCCTTAGCTCTTGAGGTTGTTGAGCTTGTTCTTTTCGAACAATCACCTCATTATTAGTAGGTGGTTGTTCAACATTGTCTCGTAGAGGTTCTTGATTTATCTCCTGATTAATGGAAGTTGTAGAGACTTGTACATTATCAAAGACAATAGTAGGAATTGTAATTAATTGCTCCTCAAAGATAATGTTTCTAAACTTATTTCTCCCCATAATCTTAACATCCTCAAACAACATGGCAGTTCCTATCTCAAAAAATTAACTAACTATGTGATTATAGAACTTATAACCTCTTGATTGTTCAAAGTAACCAATAAAATAGCTACCGATTCTTTTAGATTCCAATGTCTTTTCATGTGGTATATATGGCTTAGCCTTAGATGGACATCCCCAAATATGAAAATGCTTCAAACTAGGTTTTTTGCCTATCCAAAGTTCATAAGGATTTTTAGTAAATTCTTAAGTTGGTACTCGAATTATAATGTAAGATGTTGTCTTTAGTGCTTCTCCTCGGAGTGGCTTTGGTAAGGTAGAATGACTACTCATATCCTTACCATATCCTTAAGATTTTAGTGCCATCATTGGATACACCATTCATGCTAGGAGAACCTGGCATGGTGTATTGTGTGATGATTCCACACTCCTCTAGTAATATAGTAAAAGGTCTTGGACATTGTTCAAATATACCATCATATCTACTATAGTACACATCACCATGGTTAGATCTAACACACTTGATTCTTTTGTTGAATTAGTTCTCAACTTCAAGTTTCAAAGATTTGAATATGCCTAGTGACTGTGAATTTTAATAAATGAGAGAAGTCATAAAGTGAGTAATCGTCTGTGAATAATATGAAATACTAATGGCCATTCGAATAAGCCATAGGGAATGGTCTAAAGAAATCCATGTGAATCAATTCTACAACATCTAAAGATCTATTTACATCTGTTCTCTTTATTTTTGTCTATTTCCCTTAACACATTCACACAGTTGTTTAAATATGCAAAGTCAAGGGAATCTAAAATGTCATCAGAAATAAGTCTCTCAATTCTTCCTTTTGAGATGTGACCTAAGCGCTTATGCCAAAATGATGCTGAATTATCTTTGCTTAATTTTCGTTTAGTACCATATGATTCTACATGCAGGCTTTCATGATATCACGTGATGACATCAAGAATATATAAGTTATCATATGCTCACAATAAACCAGTACCAATAACATTTAAATTTAATGAAAGGCTAAATTTATTATTTCCAAATGAACAATAATAGATAGATTTCAGCAATTAGGAAATAGAAACCAAATTCATCTAAAACATGGTAAAACAAAAGTGTCTTTCAAATCCAAATAATGATCGGATTCTAACACTAACCTAAAACCAATTACTTCAACTGTTGCTGCCTTTCCATCTCCCATACAGATGTGTCTTTTATCATCATTTATCTTTTAGCAGCTCAGGTAACCCTAACCAAAAGGCATGGTCTAGATCCAAGAGGCCAAGGACATGTAAAAAATTGTCCTTCCATTCCTTAAAATTATTCCCATTCAGCATGGGAATGGAATCCAAGTTGGCAAATATCATAGTTGCAGAAATAACTATATAGAAAACATAATAATAGCATAAATATTCATTCTCATAGAAAAAGAGCATAATAAACAATAAAATAATTTAAATAATGTTAATAAAATCACAAGAAACCAGTGCAATATTAATATTAAGTCTTTGGACACTAATAATAACTACAAGTGGTATTTTGTTGTATCGAACGATTAATGAAAAAAATCCTGTAAAATAATGAGATAATCTTTGCATAAACTCATTATCTACATGGTATCTAAATAATTATTACATATTCATCACCATAGGTATAATTGTCTTCCTTTGGATCGAAAAATTATCCATATTAATTAATATATATATATACATAAACATCTAATAATTTTAATAAACTAATTTTCACAAAAGATGTCACTTTCGCAATATATTATGTCAATTAGTCTATCTACTAATATTAGACAACCAATAATTTAAATAAATTAATTTCTCAATTTCATACATAAATATGGACTTATAAAATTAGGACCAACTTTATTTAGATTTAATATCCACAAAAATTTATTAAATCTAACAGTATTACTACTTTAATAAAATAAATGCTAAATAATACATATAAATGGCCCACAAAATAATTGATTAAATTACAATAAAATAAATATCTAATTAAATTAATTAGGTAAATTATATTTAATTAATATTATTATTCCAATAATAACAAATTAATGAGTACCAAATTAATAGCTCAAAAGATACCAAAATTAAAAATAAGGCTAGAAAAACCAATAAGTCAAAACCAGCCAAAATGACCCTATCTAAAGGGCCTAATATGCTAGAATGGGGTGCTGTTAGAATAGTATATTAATAAAAACCAATCAGTTGCATAATATAGCAAGAAAATAAAGTAGCATAATCGGTTTGGAACACTTAATTTTACGGACTAGTCCCGGGTTCAAAATCTGGATGTGACCAAACCAGACCTACCTTTTTTTTATTTACTAAAATATCCTTACTTAATTAATACCCTTAATTATTGACCCTTTATGTCTCAAACCCTAATCACCCTCTAACCATTCTTATCCCACCATTAGTCTCCTACCACCACCTGACTCTTCATCTCTCACCATTATTTGTCACAAGTGAGTGAGAGAGATGGGTGAAAACTAGAGAGACATCTAGATTAGATAGAAAGCCAAATAGAATGAATAGTATCGGATGTGAATAGTGTATAAGCTGAACAGTGACCTAATAAAGAAAAGACAAATGTAAATCCATGAACAATGACCATTAAAAAGAATGTTAAACAAAAATTAAAAATTTTAACTGGTTATATGACGATGATAAATTTCTAATAGTACCAATCAAATTTTTTTGATCAAAATTAAAATGCATCTGAATCTAGAACAGTACCAAAAGATTATTTTCTTAATCTTGATAAATTTAGTAATAGCTCTGATACCAATTGATAGATTAATTTAATCTATAAATCCAACGGGATCGATTGCTAATTTATCAAGATTCATACATAATATAATATAGAATCGTAGCAGAATCCATAATGCTGGACTGACAAATGGATTCAAGATAAGGGCGATACTGAGGTCTTCTAGGTTGGAAACGTGCTCGTCGGTCGCTATTGGCTAATGAGAATCCAATAGAATGAAGTGTGTGTTACCAAAGGACCACAACCCAATATATACACAACTGATGTGTCATATATTGGATTATTCTAGATTGGTCCATCAACAACCTAGAATACCCAACGTCTCCACACATACAAGTCAACATCTAATTAGATACATTAAGCCTAATAATTTATATGTAAATATGATCACTTAAAAACAAGTTTAATTTATACGACAACACACAATTCTTACAGTTCACATATAAGCCCAAATGTTAGATAAAAATCCAATAGGAGAGAGCTAGGCATACATAGCAAGAAAGATTAAGAAGGCTAAGAAAATATAATTATAAAAGGAAGAAAAGAAAATATTAGTAAAAAATCCTATATGTTCTAAAAATAATTTAAGAAAATAATGCAAAAGATCTTTAAAACTACAATAAGGTAATGGTCTATATATATAGAATGAGATGACCTAAAGGGGAAAAAATAATAAAAGAACAAGCAACACAAAGGAAAATTGGAGATTAAAGTGTCCACCGAACAAAACAAGTATAGATAATTTAATTTTTTCCTCCATATTCCACCACACCTCCTAATTGGTAATTTACTAATCGATTTGAGAAATCTTCATAAGCATAGTTAAACCAAATTTCTTTTATATTTATTCTTAATTTTTTTCTTTTTATATATTCCTCTACTTAATTTTTATGTATTTCTAATTATATATATAATATGTATTAATTTTTAGTAGCCATATTTTTGTATTTGTTAATTTTTATTATGCCATAATATTATGGATTAGGAATTATTTTGTTTTTCTATATAAATCATATTTGTGATGAAAATTTAAATTACTGTCCTTTATATGATACTTGATCAATTTTATATTTAGGATTAAGGTTGTAACTATTTAATTAATTTTAGTGGGTTAGTAATTAATTTAAATAATTAGTAATTAATTTAATTTGGGTTTTTGTAAGCAACCAACTAAATTAAAATATTATATATTCTCATCAAGTCAAAAATATAGGGTTTCTAATTAGGCTAGGGCTAATGAAACTCATGACAACCTAATGCAATTAATTTTTCTCTAGATTAATTGCATAGAAAAACTTAATTTAGAGAAGTTAATTAGTATTAGAAAAAAAAAACACAAGAGTTAACCTATTTATACAAAGTGAGGAGGCGAGAGAGTTAAAATACTAATTATTTACAGTTATCCTATCAACATTAATTTATTAATTTATTTATATATCTATTTGCTTAATAAAAAATGATTATGTGGATTTTCTATAGAGGTAGGGATGGAAAAGTGATGAAACATATATATATGTTTAGTTAATAACTTAATTTTGGATTTGGATATTAATTAGTTTTCTTATAGATTAGTTTAATTATTAGAGTAGTTGGGTTATTAATTTAGTTCTTATTGTTATTACTTTATTTTATTTTTCTTTATATCAACCCACAAAATCCTTATTACTAATGTAAATAACAATTTTATTATCATATTTTTATTTGTTATTTATTTATTTATTTATTCTATGTAATTAACTAATTTAATTATCAAACTAAATATTTAAGAGTTTAGAGTCACATTCTCCTCATGGGAATGATCCTTTATTACCTTATGATATATTTTTAATTACTATTTCAGTTAGGAATTTGTTTAGTTTGATATTAGTAATGACATGCTATCAAATTTTTGTTTCATTACCAAGGAGTCTTGTGATATTTTTATTTGAAGCTCTAGCATACGATGCAGTACAAGGAATGAAACCACAAGAATATATTAGTTTGTGGATCTTTAGCAAAGGAAGGAAGGCTTGTCAAGTGAATTCATTGTGTTTCCACAGAAATGGTGACCGACAAAAGATATTCGACCAAGATTCATCCAATAATGGTGTCTAATTCTAAGGTACCCTAAAAAAACATTCAAATAGGGCTTCTAGATAAGATTACTCCAAGAAATTCATATAATGAAGGATGGTCTCAAGAAAGATAGAATAAGCCAACTTGCTTGATTTGTATTCAACTCAATATCCTCTTTTATTCTATAAAAACGACTAGAATGCTTATATATAAAACTAAGACAAATCTATTATAACCAATCCCAACCAATGAATAACTAAACTTTTTGTTGGGCAACACACTCCATATGATGCAACAACAAACTAGCCATTTTTTGCTTAGTTATTTCTATGTTAAACACATGTAGCCAGTAGTTGTTACACTACTTAATTTTAGTTGGAAAAATCCTAATAAAATGTGATCTAATGCCTAAATAAATGGCATTAATTGCAACACTACAAATATTTCATGAAATAAAAATCTATGAAATCCTAAAATACATATGATAGCCTAGGGTTTACATAAAGCATTACAAAAATTCAGTATTTATATGTGTTTGTTGTGTTGTCCTCCATATTTACCATATATTGAATGTCAGAGAATCTTTTTTACATAAAAATATCTTAAGTATATGTCTCTTACAAATATGAGACATACATGAAAGAAAATTTTAAAGTCTCTTTATTATTAATAGTAGAAATATCATTAATAACATATAGATGACTAGTTCTATTATTAAGTATGCCAATTTCTCATTATCAAGAGGATCATGAGATAATCCCGTATCATTCGACCTTGGTTAAGAAGAATTTATCATCAAATTTAAATTATCATAATATGGAGACAAACAACCAACATTAAAATATTTAAATACTTTACCATACAAATCAAGTGAATTAAGTTCATAAGAATTATCTCCAAATTTTCTAAGTATTTTAAAAGATACATTAGCTCTAGACATTAATTTATTTTTTTGTAAATGTAACCATGATTGATCACTTGGAGTATATAAAATTTGAAATTAACATTTATTAGCTTGTGCTTGGTACCTCGCATATGACTTTTTAATGTTGGCTTGAATTTGTTAGTTAATCTTTCGAAAATATTCAACTTGACCCTTGGCTTCATAGCTCTTTAACTCATATTTTCTACATGGTAACCATGTAGATAGGAATGTAAAAATTTTTATACTTAAAGGACTTCAATTGTAGGCAAAACTCAACATCGGCTAACTTTATATCATAAGCCTTGGTACATTTACTTGCAAAACTTTTAACAATGTGCCATGGGTTTGATTTGTAAGCTTTGTTTGACCATCAATTCATGGAGTGTTAAGTACTAAATAACAACTTTTTACCCAACATATGCCATAATTTATTCCAAAATTAACTCAACAATTTAAAACCTCTATTTAAAATAATGCTTTTATTAATACCATTAAGTGTTACAACCTCTTTATAATATTAATTAGCAATATGTATGTCATCATTAGTTTATTTACATGGTACAAAATGAGTCATTTTAGAAAATTTATTCACTCCCACAACAATAAAGTATTTTACACGTTGAGTTCTAGGAAAATTTAAGATGAATTATATGTTAATCCCTTCCTATGGTTGACTAGGCACGGGTAACGAAATAGAGAAACCCTTGTGAAAAAATATTTTACTCTTTTGACATGTAACACATCCACACAAAATAGGGTGTACACCTTTTATCATGTGTGGCCAATAGAAATTTTCTCATATAATTTCTAAGGTTTTATGAGTAACAAAATGTCCAAATATTCCTCCTTCATGTACCTCTTTTATAATTTATTCTCTTAAACTTGACTTAGGCACACACATTTTATTAATCTTGAATAAAAATTCATTATGCAAGCCATAGTTATTGTGAGATCCATTTTTTTTCCATGCAACATAATATCATAGGAATCATCATCTTTTGTATATAAGTCTTTTAACATTTCCAATCCAAGTAACTCAACATCCATCATGAAAAATCATGTAGACTTCTTAGATAAAGTATCAGCTGCAACATTTTCTTCACTATCTAAATTTTTGACATAGAACATGAAGGATTGTAATAAACTTACCCATTTTCCAAGTCTTGTACTAAATTTATTTTGTCCATGTAGTATCTTAGACTTTCATGATCTAAATGCAGCACAAATGGTTTAGGTACCAAATAGTGACTCTATGTCTCAAGCTACAAGTGATGGCAAAGAAATCTTTTTCGTAAGTACAATAGTTCAAATTGACCTCATTTAATTTTTCACTAAAATATGCAATTGGCCTCTTTTCTTGTGAAATTACTCCCTTAATTCCTAATCCACTTGCATCACAAGTTATATCATATAAGAAATAAAAATTATTTAAGGATAAGACTGAAGCAGCACACAATTTAGGTTTAAGAGTCCCAAAAGATTTATTGGATACATATCCTCATTTGAACTCTATTTTTCAAATAAGTATAGTTATAGGTGTTTCTATGGGTGAGAATTCTTTGATAAAAGTACTATAAAAACTATCTAATCTATGAAAACATCTCACCTCATGAATGCCCTTATGAATATGATACTCTTGAATAGCTTTAATTATTTGGGGATCAACCTTAATGGCTTTTTCACTCATAATATAACCTAAATAGATAACCTAGGAAGCATGAAACCAAAATTCTCTAATTTTCCATACATTTTTGTATATTTTAACCTTTCAAATAATTTCCTTAATTGTATTAGATGATCATTTTCATTTTTACTATATACAAGAATATCATCTAAGTACAACACAATAAATTTTCCAAAAAAAGGATGAATAAATTCATTCGTTAATCTCATGAAGGATCTAGATCCATTGCACTGTCCAAAAGCCTTGAAAATCTATTCATATAGACCATATATAGTTTTGAAAGCCATTTTTAGTCATCCCTTTCGCTAATACTCATTTGATGATATCCACTACATAAGTCTATCTAAGAGAACACTCGTGTTCCACTTAGATCATCAAGCATAACATCTAACCTAGGCATAAGGAAATGATATTTTATGGTTATATTGTTAACAACTCTTAAATCTATACACGTTTACCAAATTCCATCCTTTAAAAGGATAAGTAGCGATGGAAAATGATTGGGAATCATACTTGCTCAAACTTGCCTCTTTCCTACGTACTCTTGTATCCGTATTTGAAATTCCTTATATTCCTTTAAATTACTTCTATAGGGTGGTTTATGAGGCAACTGCATTCCAAGAATTAAATCATTATGATGCTCAGTAAATTTTGTAGGCGGTGATCTGAGTGGAAGATAATTTGGAAACACATCATTAAATTCATCAAGTAGTTTAGTAAGTTTAGGCTTATAATTTTTAATCTCCCCTAATTGATTTTCTATTATTACTAGAGCATATCGTATACCTTCTTCTTCAATACACATAATCATAGCATTTTCATGTAAGAACACATTCTTTTTAGAAGGTGGATCACTCATGCTATGATCATCGCAATTAGACGGTTTAATTTTATGCTTGTTTTTTCCACTACAAACAAAATAATCATTAGTAAAACCATTATCACTAAATAGTTTATAATATTACCATGATTTAACTATTAAAGTACTTCATGCATCCATAGGTATAATATCAAATAGCACATCATCATGGAAATTATAAATCAAAGATGAGATAATGGTTTGTTTCATTACCTTAACTCCTACTTCCTTGCTTATCCATTTAAGAGAATAAGGCTTGGGATGATTTATGGTAGATAATCTAAGCTCCTTGATTACTCTTTCACTTGCTATATTTTTTGCATGAGTCCACTATTAACATTCATTCAATGGCCCTTTTCTTCACTTCATCCTCTTATTTTTTATATTTTTTTCATCTTGTGTTGTTTCTTCTTTCAGTTGATCTTGAAGTATATGTTATAGAACTATAAAACCTTCTAGGGATTGACCAAACTCACTTGCATACTCTTCTTCTTCGTTTGTACAAGCATACATATCTTAGATCTCTCTTAATCTTAGAACTTTTTGATTTGGATATTCCCTTGTGTAGTGTCAAAATTCATTGCATTTGATACATTCCCTTTCCCTTTTTATCAGGACTTTGTCTTTTCTCCATATTAGTATTACTTGAATTGGGACCATACTTTGGAGTAGAAGCATTCAAATAGATCTTTTTCATGGTAGGAGCATTCGACTTGTAGGCTTTGGTAGACTTCACTTGCTTTTCACACTTGGGAAACAACTTGATTAAATTATTAAGAGAATCATAAGCATACATATAAAACTTGTTGTGGAACATGTTATTAAGGCTACTTAAGAATCTAACACATTTTTTTTCTTTTTTTTTTCTTATATGTCCCATATTAGTACTAGTCTTTCAAATTCTTTAGTGTACTCTTATGCACTAAGAAACTCTTGCCTATGAGTAGTCAACTTAACATACATGTCTTGTATATACTGCCGAGGAAAATTTTCTTTCTCAGGTGTTTCTTAAGCTTCTGTCATGACATATTCTTATATTTATCTCTTTTTTTCACGTGTTCTTTTTAGACTATCATACCAAACCTTAGAAAAAGTTTCAAATTTTAGAATAGAAAGTTGAAAATTTTGGTCATCATCATACTCTTTGAACATAAATATTATTTTTATCTCATGTAGCCAATCAAGCAATAATTTAACATTTAAATCACCATAAAATATAGGAAGGTCATGCATTATACCTTTATCTTCATCATTATGATACCTAGGTTGGATGTTTCTTTGTTGTTTTTGGTTGTGTCATCCATTTGAAATTGCCTCATGTGCATGTTCTTTATATTCCAAACTTGGATTGACATGACCACCTTTAGCTAGCACTATTCTTCTTAACATTCGTTCCATGTGATCATTAGCTACCTTTATGTTGTTTCTCATGTGTTATAACATTTCTTGGTCAACAACTCTCGTTTGTAGTCATTATAATTGACTTTTTATGGATGGGATATGCTAGAGCTATTGATTATTTATATTGATGTTGGGTGAGAGCTAGTGTAGAGTATTGAACATCACATTCATGGATAACTCTTCTCCAATTATAGATTAGTTGCATGGACAAAAGGTATGCTATAAGTCTCAGCTAATTTATTATATATAACTTCACTATTCTTGATTTTTCTTTGAAGGAAAAATGAATAAGACTTAGCTTAGAAGGCATTGAGGCTATACTTAGAAATTTTGGAGTTAGAATAACTACTTTCTTGATGGAGAAGGATAGACAATATGTCAGTAATGATTATGGATGAAGTTGAATAATGAACGGTAGGGTATCATTGAGGGTTTAAAGATAATATGATGATGAAGTTGAATAATAGAATTTTAGTTTATTATATATAACTTCACTATTTATGATGTTTCTTTGAAAGAAAAATGAATAACACTTAGCTTAGAAGACATTAAGGCTATACCTAGAAATTTTAGAGTTGGAATAACTATCTTCCGGATGGAGAAGGATAGATTGTGTGTCAGTAATACTTACGAATGAAGTTGAATAGTGAATGGTAGGGTATATTTGATGGTTTGAAGATATAATGATGATGATTATTTGAACATAATAGAATTTGAACACTGGATGATGTGAGACGAAGATATAGTTTTAATATTAGAGTATGATATTCAAATATGTTAGGTAGACATTCATGGGATCTTGGCAAAAGAATTATAGGAATTGAGATGGAGAAATGCGGAGGGGTTCGAATATAGTGGGTTATATTAAAAAATGGATAGGAAAAAATGAAGGAATATTGGTTCTTACTAAGGTTGGTGGATGGTTGAAGATGTATGATGAAATCTGTGGCATATCCATTAGTG
Source organism: Tamarix chinensis (assembly GCA_030549775.1). Lineage (NCBI taxonomy): Eukaryota > Viridiplantae > Streptophyta > Magnoliopsida > Caryophyllales > Tamaricaceae > Tamarix > Tamarix chinensis. Next base: position 23,405,853 of record CM060173.1, on the reverse strand, counting down.
TACACCTAAATAAAGGCTCAATAAATAAGATATGCATGGTATGCGAGGTTCATTAAGAATACATGCACAGTTATGTGAAATAGTGCATGGCCTCATAGTGCACTCTATGCATGGCCATGCGTAAAGATGTATGGTTGTGCATAATGATGCATGATTGTGCATCTAGATGTGTATAGAAGTTTGGAAGATCCACCAAGAGGAGATAACCATGTAAAGTTTGACAAATTCAATGGAATGAAAAACCAACGTAGCTTTGATACAAAAATTGATGTGGTTTAAGGTGTGAAGCCACGTGAAAGGATATATTTTTCAATCTTCAACAAAGGAAAGAAGGCTTAGGAAGTGAAGTTTCTTCATTTTGATAGAAATGGCAACCAATGAATTGGTATTTAACCAAGATTAATCCAAGAATGGTGTCTACTTCAAAGGTTCTATAATAACATTTTCAAAAAGGGGTTCTAGAAAAGATTACTCCAAGCATTTCCTATGAAGACGGATAATCTCATGAAAGAGAAAATAAGAGGACTTGCTTTATTTGTATTCAAATATATATCTAATTATATTATGTACAAAGGACTATAATGAGAATATATAGGACTCATGCCAAGATATTACAACAAATCCTAACCAATGAACAACTAAACTAGTTGTTAGGAAAACGCCTCCATATGTTACCACAAAAAATTAGTCGTTTGTGGCTTAGTTATTAATACTAATACATATATGTCCATTAGTTGTTACACTAGTTAATTTTAGTTGTTTAAACTATAAGAAAATTTAATCTAATGTCTAATAAAATGGAACTAATAAAAATATTACAAACATTCAACTAGCTAATACATATACATAAAATACAAGCTATGAAACCCTAAATTACATACGATAGCTTAAGGTTTACAACAAGTGCTATAAAAGTGAGGTATTTTAATGTGCTCGTTGTTTTGTATTACATGTAGGCAATAGCATGAATGTTTGAGAGTTTCTTATCCACGAAACTATCTTAAGTGTCTTCATATGTTACATATCCTCCTATTGTAAATATAAGATATACCTATAAAAACACCTTAAAGTATCATTATTAGTAATAGTAGAAATATCAATAAAATGTCTAGGATGCTTGGTTCCGTTATTAATTATGTCAATTCCACATTATCTAGATGATCATGGTATACTCCTGTATCAACTTACTAAGTAAAAAAAATCAAATTTCTATTGTTTTTAAATGTTAATTTCAAAGTATTAGATTTTTTGATAATTTTTTTTTCTTTCTTTCTTTATCATTCATAGACTTGTATGCAGTTGAAAAGTGGTATAATTATTAGAGAAATCATTGAAGAAAGCTTACCATTCTTATTTTAGGAGCTATACATTCAAGATCATCAATTGGGAGAAAGGCCTATATTCAAGCAAATTGCACAACCAAATGTTGAAGAACAACCTCTCTATATCATTTTTCTTAAATTGAAAAGATCTATTAAACTTTATTCTTATTTTAATAATATGATTCCTCAATTTTGATGGACATATAAGAGAAGATCCACATACATATTAAAAGGAATTGTTTTAGTATTTTACTCTACTATGAGGTCAGAAGTTATAGAAGAAGAATAGGTTAAAACAATGATTAGCTAAAGATTAGTTGTACTATCTAACTGCTATATGCATTGTGCTTAACTGTAAAAAAATAAATAAATAAAAAACTTGAAAACTTAATTCCTACTACTAGAATATTCTCAATAAGAAAATAAATATGTGGAAACGTATAAAATTCAAATGAATCACTACATGAATATTACGAAAGATTTAAAAGACTCTGTGCTAGTTGCCCTCAACATCAAATCAGTTACTAATTATTGATCTAATATTTTTATTAAGGTCTAATACCTCATGATAGATGTATGATATATACAAAATGTGAAGGTACATTAGTAGATAAAAATCATGTGCAAGCTAAACTACTAATCTCTATTATGGTTGAGAATTCTCAACAATTCTGAACTAGGAATGATGTAGACTAATCAAATAGGTTTAGCGAAGCTAATGTGAGATTTGCTCAAGATAAAATTAAAGAAAATGCCCAAAATTTTTCTAATTAAACCACTATTATATCCAACCTTGTTACAAGTGGAACTCTACAAGCTCAAGCTTATGCTATTTATACTAATTTAACTCATACTATTGATGCATATCCTTCATTGGAGGTTAATGATGTAAATTTTGTTAGTATTTTTAATAAATAACCCTTTAAGAAATATGACCCTTTTCCTAATATATACAATGAGGGTTGGAGAGATGAACTAAATCATACATATGGACCCCATAAAGACCCCACTAAATTTTAGTGCCAACAAGAATATTGGTAGGCCACCTTTTGCATCAAATGCATTTAAAAACAAAAATTCTAGTCCTACACTTCAGGAGATTGTAAAGCAATTGGTTAATCAAATAAGGTAAGTTCATTCATAGGGTTCATAATATCAAATGAAAATAGATTCGCATCTCCAATGGCTACACATGCAAATAGGATAAATTTGCACTGGTCTAAGTAACTTTGAAATGATATTGTCTAGAAATTTCCCTTCTAAACCCATTCCTAATCTTAAAGAAAATATGAATGCTAAAAAACTCATGATTGGAATTAGAGGACCTAAGGGTAAATATATTAATATTGAGAGATTATTGGAGGTGAGAACTAAGGGTGATGATAAGAAAGAAATCTTGATTAATGAAGAGAAGCGTGGAGCGAACCACAAGAAAGATGATCTAACCTCAAAGGGTGTTCCCACTTTTAAATAAGCCTCACCTTTTCCCTCTAGGTTTTCTAAATTAGAGAAATAAGCCACTAACTAAGAAATATTAGAAACCTTTATGATAGTGAAAGTAAATATACCTCTTTATATGCTATTAAGAAAGTACTTAGATATGCAAAATTTCTCAAGTAGATTTGCACCAACAAGAGGAAATTTGCATAGGAGAGAATATTTCCACCACAATTTATAAGAAAATGCCCCAAAAGTGTAGGGACTCTTATATGTTTACAATCTCTTACAAGGTTGGTAATTTGAGTTTAAGAAAATGTATGTTAGACTTAGGTGGCTCCATTAATGTTTCACCTAAATCTATCTATGATTCTTGAGTATAGGACCTTTAAGAAAAACTAATGTGATAATTCAATTATCAGATACATCAAATGCATACCCTTTATGATTACTTAAGGATTTCTTTATACAAGTGAACAAATTAGTTTTTCCTACTGATATTTATGTTATTGACATAGGGAAGAATTCATGTGATAATGCGACATTTCTCTTAGAAAGACCTTTTATTATAACTTGTAAGACTAAGATTGATTTGCATAACGATAAGATAACTATGGAATTTGATAGTGAGCTCATTAAGTTTAACATTTTTTTTGTTATGAAATATCCTAGTGATGATAGCCTTGTGTGCTCAATTTATACTATTGATTTGATTGTTCAAGAAATTTTTTATGAGACTCATATGAGTGAATACTTGCATGAGTTCGAGTCTACTGAATTATTGGTATTATATGTGAAAACCTTAAAAACAAATCCTACACTGATAGGGTTCAAGATTCATTCCCCTTCCTTGGCTTTACCCCTCACTTCTTCAAAACTTCTACCTTTAATTACATGATAACCTAAAGTAGAACTTAAAACCCTACCTTCTAATCTTAAGTATTCTTTTTTGGATAATTTGAGACTTTACCTCTGATTATTTTTAGTTATATAGTACCAAATGAAGAGGATAAATTTTTAAGTGTGTTAAGGGAACTTAAAGAGGCCATAGGATGGACTATTGATGATATTAGAGGAATAAGCCCCTCTTTGTGTATGCATGAGATTCTTCTAGAGATAAGGTTAAACTTGTTAGAGGGGCAGAACATAGGTTGAACCCTCCTATGATGGATGTAGTAAAGAAGGATATTCGAAAATGGTTAGACATAGAAGTAATTTATCCTTTCTCTTATTATAAATAGGTTGTTCTATTCATGTAGTACCAAAGAAAATTACTATTATAGTAGTAGATAATGCTAAAGAATTTTCTATCCCAACTTGAGTCTCTAATGGATGGAAAGTGTGAAAAAGCTATAGTAAATTGAATCAAGCCACTAGAATATATAATTTTCCATTCCCTTTCATAGATCAATTATTAGAGAGACTAGTAGGATAATATATTTTTTTTCTTCTTAAATAGGTAATTTGGATATACCCAAGTTGTTAATGCTTATGAGGATCAATAAAATAGCACTTTCACTTACCCCTTTTGGAACATTTGCACTTAGGATAATACCCTTTGGAAATTGTAATAATCTGAGAACATTTCAAATATACATCATGAGAATATTTTCTGATCTAATTAAATATAATATGGAGGTTTTTATAGATGAATTTAATATATTTGTTGATTCTTTTGATATTTGTCTTCATAATCTCTCTTTTGTTGAAAAGATGTATTGAAACTAACCTCATATTGAACTTTGAGAAATGTCCTTTCATGGTAGAACAAGGTGCAGAGATAAGATATGTTATATGTTAAAGAGGGTTGGAAGTCCATAAAACAAAAATAGAAGTGATTACTTTATTACCTTACCCAACATGTGTGCACGACATTAGATCATTTTTAGGGAATGTTGGCTTATACAGGAGCTTTAATAAATACTTTTCTAAAATTACTTCTTCTTTATGTAATTTTCTTTCAAAAGATGTTCCATTTCAATTTGGTGTTAAGTGTAAAAAGGCTTTTGATTACTTGAAAGAAAAATTGACTAGTGCCATGTTATTTTCCCTCTCTATTGGACTTTTCCATTTGAAATAATGTGATGTGAGTGATAAAACACTAGGAGTTGTATTAGGGTAAAGAAAAGAGAAAGAACCCTAAGTGATGTATTAATCTTGTAGATTATTCGATCTTTGCAATGTAAATACACTATGACTAAAAAAGAAATATATGAAAGTGTGTTTACTTTCAAAATATTTAGTTCTTACATTATATCCAACTAGGTTATTTATACATATATAGGCCATTATATCCGTTATCTTTCTTTTCCTTTTACTTTTATCATTCTTTTTAGTCACATTCTTATTCAACCTTCTTATCCAATAACTCATTCAAATTATTATACAAATACCTATCCTAGTTATTATCAAGAAATGAACTGTGCACCATCCTATGTTCTCATATAACATGGAAGCTTATCTAAACTAAAGGACATAAATTCCAAGCCTAAGCCAAGTAATCACTAATTAACATAAGTAAATACCGAATATAAGTAACCACAATAGACATAAGTCTAGGCTGAAGCTAAAACCACCTAGGTTACTAAGCCCTTACTCTCGATACCCCCTAAAACATCATTAATGTTTAGAGTAGTTAAGGCACTGAGATCTACTGGGATCCCACGTAGAGGCACCAATAAATGCCTAAAGGTAGACTAACCTTTGATAGCTAATAGAGCATTGGGTAACCCAGACCCATACACAACTCAATCATCTTTTGCTTTAAGTTATTAGTATGTTATTCTCGAGTCTATATCATCACACAAGGTCCATACTATATACAAGCAATGCATTCACATACTTCTTTCATTTTAACTATTACAATTTTGCAGCCATATATAGGATTTCCATTAATTCTAACTAAATATCAACCAAATCTCTTAGATTAATCCAGTTTTGGACAAAGTTCAAATTATATTACCCCTTTAAATCTATCAATTACTTATCCAGGTTTACCAATTAAGGACTTTACAACATCCATAGAGTATGTCATAAATTATGATCAAGTTAATCCATTCATTAGGTTCTCAATCCATGTTAACATATGCATTTCACTAGTTAAAAAAAACATATAGCATCAGTAAGCATGGTCTCAAGGCATATCTTTATCAAAAGATCAAAATCACACAATTTAGCGAAACCACTCAATAGGTTTGGCCTAATTAATCAATCGATTTTACCAACTACCTGATCATTCAGGTTAATGAGTCTATCACTTTAGGCTCACTAGTCGATTAGTTTTCCTTGGTTAAACCTAGGGTTCCCTCAAATTCGTCGATTGGTTTAGCCAAACCTATAGACTATTCTAGGACCTGTCGATTAGTTCTACGAAACTAGTCAATGGGTTTAAGTAGAGAGTAAAACAAGGTTACCATAGACCTACCAATCGATGAGTTTCAGCCAACTAATCAACATTCTAAGGATTGGTACATATGTTTGCCATAACCAGTTAAATGGTTTACCACCATCATAACATAATAGATACTTTTCATTTAAGTCATTCTCAAAATTTCTATCACATCCAAACCAAAATATATCATGGCATTATACTATACTTTTGTAACTCATAAACTAAAAAAATCTTTATAATTAATCAAATCATCCTAATTTCCATAAAATGATGCATTTTTCTCATATAAGTTAATTAATATGCATCAATCTAAAATAAAATCTCACAAAAACTTATAAAAGTATGATTTGAAAGAATACATCACATCACATGATTAAATAGGTCATATTTCATAAGTAAGAATGACTTACTTGGCACAAGCAAAACTGATCCACAAATAGGAAAACTCACCTTGGAAGATTTTTAATATCCAAACCTTAAAAAATAGAAGTTAAAGCTTCTAAAATCCAAGAAATAATTTAGCATATTAGGATTTGAATTAGGAGAAAACAAATGCACCAAATGTAAGAGAAAATTACAAAGAATTTGTGTTGAAAGAGTGACTCAACTTGCTCCTAAATCTAGCACACCCTTACCTAATGTAAGTAAGAAGGAGCTAGAGAAAAGATCAAAAGAGTGGAAAAGGAATCAAAACTAAGCTCAAATTTGAGGAGAAAATAACACAAGGTTAAAGAGCTAGAATAATTTTGTGGATGAAAAAAACATTGAATAGAAGGAGTGATTAGGGCTATTTATAGCCAATGAATTGTTACAAGAATGAGTGTGGTTATGGTCAGATAAAAAAAATTATTAATTTCTACCATTTGAATTTGAGCAGAATGGGTGGATTTTATAAAAGATAGGTTTACCTCCCTTTTAGAGTTGAAATGGCAATTTTTTTATGAATAATTTTCAAATTCACCTTCAAAAGGTCAAACATAAGAGAGGAAATCAATGATTAACGTGGAAGGAAATCTCTCAGCTGAGTAGAGATAGGTCTAGGAATTGATGCAATGACTCTGGAGCATGTAGAGGGGAGAGGTAGAAGAAGACAAAGCCAAGGTTATTATCTCCCTCAATTGTCCAAATCGAACCCTTGAATTAGTTCGAGGTTGGAGCTCAAGCCGAATGCATGATAAGAAAGGTTAAGAATGTATAAATAACAATTTGTAATGAGATTATTAAGGTTACATTTTGGTATAAGTAGGTTTTCTAGAAAAATTAAGTTTAAAAATTTTATTTAAGTTGATAAGCTAGTCGATTGGTTTGGCCTACCATTCAACTTTTCTACCAACCAATCGATCAGTTTCCCAAACCAATTAATTATTTTTCTTAAGTAAAAATCCTTTACCTGAAATGATGAATCAATCAATCGATTCATGGAACCAGTTGATATATCTATCTGAAAACTCATTTTATTCCATTTCTAAAACTTTTTCAAATCCAATTTTCCTCTAACCTAATTATTGTTCTAAATTAAAATCAAACATTATCATATTTTAATAAATACCAAAACTTCTCATTCAATAAACTTACAAAAAGAGGGGGTATTAAAACACTACCCCCTTAAAGTGGATGCATCTTTAAATCCTAATAACAAAGGCTTAGGCATAACATATATGCACACAAAAATTCACATACACATTTATGAAGGAAAAATACTATTACCCCCTTATAATAAATACTACACCAGAGACATCACACTAAGATAAAAACTCTGGGTGTTTCACTCAAATCTCTTCCTTTGCCACCTAAGTGGCCTCCTTGGTGTTGTTCCATAACCAAAGCACTTTTCCTAGTGGAACACTATTCGTGTGTGTCATTCGGGCCTTTATTTCTAGGATACTTATTAGTTATTCTTCGAAAGTTAGAGACTCATCAAGCTCAAACGATCCTAGTGGGATGACATGTAAAGGATCTACTACATACTTTCTTAATTGGGATTTGTGGAAGACATTGTGCACATGTGATAATTCCACTGGTATGCTTAAACAATAAGCAACCTCACTGACATGATCCACAATCTCGTACTATCCAATGTACCTTGGACTAAGCTTACTCTTCCTACCGAACCTCATGACTCCCTTGGTGAATGAGACCCTTAAAATGACACTACTGTCACCCACTTCATAACTCTCAGTTCATTTTCTCAAGTCTATATACCTCTTTTTTCGTCTTAGTTTGCTCTTATATAATTCTGAATTGGCCGGATTTGCCTCATTATCTCCTTAATCATCTCTAGTCCTAACCCAATTATCTCATTGATATCATTCTACCATAAGGGACTACGATAGTTTCTCCAATACAAGGCTTCAAAAGGTGTCATCTTGATACTAGCGTCATAACTGTTATTATAGGAGAACTCAATCAAGTCCTAGTGGTCCTTCCAACTGCCCCCCAAAATCTAACACACATGTTCGAAGCATGTCCTCCAAGGTTTGAATGGTCCTCTTTGCCTGACCATCCATGGATGGATGAAAAGCAGTGCTCATCTTCAACTATGTCTCAAAAGCAACTTGTAACTTCGACAAAAATTGTGATAATAATTTAGAATATCATCTTGACATAACGTCTCTAGGAACCCCATGCAATCATAAAACATGATTCTTATAAGCATTAGCTAGCTACTCCATAATCCATGCCGTCTTTATAGGTATAAATACTATCGACTTAGTTAAGCGATCCACAACAACTCGAATGGAATCAAAATCATTAAAGGTCCTCAAAAGACCCACCATGAAGTCCATTGATATTTTTTCCCATTTTCCTTATGGAACTTCTAGTGGTTGTAGCAACTCTAATGGCCTATTGTGCTTGATCTTAACCTTTTGACTTGTGAAACATCGGGCAATAAACTCTTCCACTTCCCACTTCACATGGGGCCATTGATATACCTTCTATAAATAATTATATAGCATGTCCCCTCTATGGTGAATGGAATAAGGAGTATAATGTTATTCCTCTAGGATTTTCCTCTTAAGATCCTCACATCCCTAAGATACATACCACTTAGCACGGTATCTGACAATACCATCCTAGTAGAGTTAAAACCCTTGGGCTCTGACTTCTTATATACCCTACTTGATCCTTTTGATCTTAACATCATCAAGTTGATTAGCTTGGATTTCCTCCATGATCAATTGTTTGATGGTATGTGCACTTTTTCTTACCTCTACACTACCAATGGTGATCAATTCAATCTCCATCTTCCTAAAATCTCAACATAGATGATTTGACAATACAATTGTGCTAAAGGAGTACGACATTTTCTAACTAAATAAATCTGACACCACATTACCCTTACCCTCATGATAGGTCAATTACAGGTTATAACCCTTGACCAAGTCCAACCATTAGCGCTCTCTCAAATTCAACTACCACTACATGAAGATGTACTTAAGGCTCTTATGGTCGATGTAGAACTTGCACTGAAAAGGCTCTTATGGTCGATGTAGAACTTGCACTAAATCCTATACAGATAGCAACTCTAAATTTTAAGGGTTAACATTACTACAACAAGCTCTAAGTTGTGTGTTAGGTAGTTCTATTCATGTTGATTCAGTTATTGAGAAGCTTATGCCACAAATTTCCTATGCTGGATCATCATACAACCTAATCCATGCTTGGAAGCAGTATTGTATACTTAAAAAAATTTAGATCCACTTGATGAGGTAAACATTGGGATTGTAGTCAAATGCTTCTTCAACTCCTCAAATGATTTGCCACACTTCTTGTCCTACTAGAATCGTGTATCTTTCTTCAAAAAGTAAGTCAATGGACTAGCTATCTCAAATAAATCCATGACAAACGTATGATAGTAATCGGCCAATCCTAGAAAGATATGCACCTCCTTAACATCAGTTGGTATTGGCCATTTAGAAATAGCTCGAACCTTGAAAGGATCCACTATTATCACATCCTTAGAGATAGCATCTCCAAGAAAAGCCACATGATCTAGCTAAAACTCACACTTTGAAAGTTTGGCATATAGTTGGTGTGATCTTAACAATGCAAGAGTATGCCTTAGATGTTGGATGACTCAAGAAGACACTAAAGTCTGCTAGTACACTCCCACCATGTATGGCAGAGTAACTCCCACTAATATCTCTAGCTATATGATCCCCGATCCAATCTTGAAATGGTGGACTTGTATCACCACATTAGCCTCTAAATTAGGGGTAAACTAGACCAAGTCCATGAATCTTGTGTAGTAATCCTCTATCGACATGCCTCCCTGCCAAAGGGCTATAAACTTATCATAATTCTTCATATGGACATGAGTGGGATAGAAACGAGTACAAAACACCTCAAGAAACAGTCCCCAACCCTTAGGCTCTCTACCTCCATGCTAGGATAGAAGTGCTCCCTCCCTCAGGTAATGAACTACCACATCAACCTTCTTGTCTACAAGGAAACCACATGTGGTAAAATTCTCCACCATGTCCTTGACCTATCTCTCCATAATGTCAAGGTCTTTCTAGCTCTTGAATATTAGTGTGTGATGATGCCCAGTCTTCCTGGACCAATCTTTCAAAACTGGTGCAAAATACTAGCACTAGTTGTAATACCCCCAAAATTTACAATTAAAATTTTTCACTTGTTACAGAAAACTACCCACTAAAAATGGGGGTGTTGCCACCATGATCAGTACAAGATTAACCCCTGGCAAATCCCAAACTAACCACAAGGCTTAGGGACTAAAAGTAGTAATGTGAATAATCAAATAAAACCATAAAATTCAACATTTCATAACTAAAATTAGAGTATGCAAATGTTAGAGTTAATATAGAAAGGAAATTAAAGACAACATGCCCACTATGGAGGAAATAAAAATGATAGTAAAAATGATAAGGATAAGTCTGAATAACACCCTCTCAGACCCTACAATAGGTACAATAGGTTATCACTTAGTCCTACCCAAGGCATCATAGGTATCAAAGTCATCAAAAGTATCATCTCCTACCTGCACAATCTCAGGAGGGCCCACTACTTATGGGAATGAGCAGCATCCATGAAATGAGTGATCAGTATGCTACGTACTGATTAAGGTAACCATATGGCTAAGTCAATGTATAACATGAAAAAAATAGATAATACATGCGGTATGCCATTCAGATTAATCACTATTATTAAGATTTAAGCCATTAACTTCATCTTTACACATCTATCGAATTATATCCACTTGAATACAAGAACCCTACAATTATAGCTAATGAGCTGGAAATGATACTCTAGGAATAAAAACACCTGGCCACTATTATAGCTGGTGGACCGAATATCATCCTAACCTTGCCCCGAAACACGTGGTGTTCTATTATAAGTGATTAGTGTTTTTTCCATGATTTATTACCATACAAGGTTTGGTTTATCAAGCTCGAAAGATGAACTATTATAGCCGGTGGACCAAAAATACTACTCTAGGGCAAAACATGTGTGGCCGCTTTTATAGCCGGTGGACCGAAATACACTCAAAGGCAAGAAGGCTCCTAACCACTATTATAGTCGGTGAACAAGAAAATATTCTAACCTAGGCTCGTCTCAATAATCTTTCACTTTAAGCAATTAGTGTTTTATTCGTATCTTATTTCACAAGGAACCCCAACTAGACATGTATGCCCTCAGAACTCCCAACTCATTACCATACTTCCACCCTAGACTTCCTGAATGACCCAATCCCATAGCTTGGGACCTCTATGCTCCCCCAGACTCCAAATCCGCTTTCTCACTTTCTAACCTACTCACAATGAATCCAAAGCCCCCATGCATGTGGGTCAAAGCCAAATTTCCCATTTCTCCACCTAGGCTTACAATTACTTACTAGATTTTTCCCCTTGAAAACCCTAAACTTGCCTATGTGGCTCTAGCTTATCTTTTCCATACATAGCCCATACTCCCATTTGCCTCCAACACCATTTCTTCACTCAACCCACTCCATGCATCACAACCCTACTCTCTAATTTTCACATAGGTCTAAGAAACCATAGTTGGCCACCTTGAAACCCTAATACTCCTCTTTTCTTTTACACCATCCCATCACACACACACACACACTCCATCCTCCTTTCAACTTGACTCATACCCTTCATAAACACCCTTCTAACCTCAACACTAATTCCAACCAACTACTATCATCCCTCTCACAATACTCCCCTACTAAGGGGGTTTCCCCAAAAATTTTAGTGAAGCTCCCATGCAAAATTCTACCAACCCACATACTATCTTCTCCCCAAAGACTCCAATCACCCAAAATATCCTTTCCTCACCATGTTTAAAACTTAAACCAACTTTTTCCACGTAAAATTTTCCCCTATGCAAAGACTAACCACCCCATGCAAGACTTACACTTCCTATGCAAGATTTAATCTAACCCTTCATTTTATTATTATTCTTCCTTTATTTTATCTTCCATAGAACATAAGGTACTTAGATTTCCCCCCCTTCTTCCTATTCACTCCACCCTCTTTATTTCTTTTACATCCCCACAACCTCACTATACCACCTATGGCCTCCTAGCATGCATGTCATACCATAACAACTATATATCAGAGCATGTCATAAAATACAAGTCATAGCACCCATATCACACATATTATAAATTATACATAACTTACCTTAGCTCCATGAAAAGCAAACAACACTACACACATTTTACTCCACATTCACATGTAATACACAACCATATCATTACACCCATGACCACACAAATTATAATAAAATCAAGCCTTAACTATATCCTTACCAAATAGGACATCGGGGTTGGAGTATAAATGCTACGTCTCCTTATGCGAAGGGTTTGGTTCACAACCTAAAAAAATAGAACACTAAATATTAAACTTTCTTCCTACTCCTTTTTCCTTTTTCTTTAGTTTTTCCTAACCAAATATTAGTGATAATAATAATAATAATAATAAGGTTAATAATAGAAAAATATTTAAAATAATCATGATATATAAATACAAGGGTTAAGGGCACAACTAGAGAGGGAATGATAGGTTAGGGTGGTGGCAGCATATGTTAGCGACTGAGATGGCACAAGGGTGGTGGAGGTGGTGGTGATAGAAAAGGTGGGACTTTGGGTTGGAAAAAGGGAGGGAAGTGGTGTTTTCTTCGGTGGTAGGGTTTTTGGGTTAGAAGGTGATTGTGGTGGTGATGGTGGTGTCTCATGGCGGTGGCACAAGTGACCCTAGTAGTGGTGAACCAAACTGAAGGAGAGGAAAGGAGGAGGAAGGAGGGAGAGAAAAGGGAAATGGAGAGAGTGGAAAGGTAGGGGAGGTTTTCTAGGTATAGAGGGAGGTAATGGATATGGTGCTTGCGGCGCTGATGGCAGCGTAGGGCAGTGCAAGTGGTGGTGAGGGGTGCAACAAGGTAGCTCGGGCTGCCCACCTTACACAAGTAGGAAGAGATTGAGAGGGAGAGTTAAGGGTAGGGGAAGGGGAAGGTCTCATTTGGTGGATAGTGGTGCAAGGAAGAGGAAGGGCAGAAGTTGGGACAGTAGTGCAGCGCAATGGCAGCAATGGTGGTATTTGAAGAGGCGATTAGAGAAAGGGAGACTGGGGGAGTTGGGGTACAAAAGAGAGGGGAGATGAGGGTGAAGGGGATTTTATAGGAACAAGGGAGGGAGAAGAAGACAAGGGATGAAAGAGTACAAAGGGGGAGTAGGGGCTACCTGTTAGGGTGGTAGGTCTACGAAATGGGTAGGTTCATAGGGGGCATAGGACAGGTGGGGGAAAGGGACATAAAGGGGAAGGGGGACCATATAGGGGACGTTCTAGCGGCATGCCCTGTATGGTCGAAAGAGGAAAGGCAGAGGGAGAGAAGAGAGAGGGAGCTACCAAAATGGCAGTGGTATACACTGGTTGTAGGTAGAAGTAGGAGGTAAGGATAGAAAAGGAAGAATAGTAGGGTTGCATTGAGCTAAGCGAGAGGAAAAAATGAAATGAGGGAGTGGACCACATGAGGAAGGATAGGAGAGTAGGGGGAAGGAGAGGTCGGCGAGGGAGGAAAGGAAAAGAAAGAAAAAGAAGAAGAAGGAAGAAAGAAAAAGAAAGGGAAGAAAAGGAGAGAAAAGGAAAAAAGAAAAAGAAAAATGAGGTAGTCAAGGGTGTTTGGGATTTTTTTAAAACTTTGGGAATAATAAAATTAGTAGAAATAAATAAATATTTTTTTAATTTATAAATTATTATTATAATTTGCTTGAAATTTATTTTAGCTTAGTAAATAATTCTAGCCTCTACTACTTTGATCCCTACATTATTTTTCTCCTTTTTAGATTTAATTATTTTTATTATAATGTCATTGTATTATTAAAAATGACATATTTAATTAAATCTCACCCATTAACCCTTATTTTATTTTTAATTCATAAATTAGGGTTTGGGGGTATTATAGCAGCGATGGTTGTGGTTTTCAGATCTAGCTTTCTTTATAGGCTCTGACAGTCTCTATGAATGCCTCGATACACTCGTAACGATGGTTAGTGGCCATTGATTCCTAAAGACTAGGATTAGTCAGAAATGATCCATTACTGAGTACTAAAACTAGCAAAAAAAAAATCAACATAAGGGTTAACTATAACACATTTCCCAACCCACTCTTACTCACAGACATTTCAGGTTTGAAAATTCTTTACTTTCAACTAAATACATAAAGGATTTTTGGAATTCATTTAAAAATCCTAATTGAAAATTAGAGAAGATTTTTCAACCAAACCTGTGGTATTAGGAAAAGGGCTTTAAAACTAGGACAACTTTGTGGAAAAGACTTGATATTATTCCTTGGTATCAAATTACACAATTGAAAATTAGAGAATATTTTTAAAGTAGCTATGTTACCAACTAGTAACAACCTCAATTTTACACTACTGAAAAAATTTGTTTTAAAAACCTTACAAAAACAGAAAACTAATATATCCTTAGGGAAAATGGGGTGTTAGCACAACACCTAACATAATATCGGTGCTAAGTAGCACTCCTATGTTAGATACATGTTTGAGAAACAAACCAACCAAAATAAAAGTAGAGTGTGCTCAATAAATTATATAAAAACTAAAAGAAAGGATTTCAAGTATAGGACCTAAACAGTCCACAATATTCAAATATATAAGGAAAATTAAGTCACAGTATATGGCTATATATTATAGAAACAAAATTAGGGCATAGCTCCAAACTCTAGTCCGTCAAGGACTCCTCAAAAGTCTTTAAATGCCCACGCTCTCAGACCCACACCCAATATGAGATTGGCCAACTACTAACCATCATTGAAAACATGCACATGGCCCTTTTCATGTGGGAATGAGAAGGTGATCAAGCAAATGGGCACATTAGTATGCTTTGTATTGAGTAAGCCAAGTTTCATGCTCAATGAAATCGCCAACACACAAGATTCCAACATAGTGTGAAAATCATACTAACATATTTCATGCATATTTTATATAAATAGGATACATACTCTAATATAGTCATATAAGGCATAGGAAGATCATACCATACAAGACTCATCATGCATGACAATATAGCATAACATCATAGATGACAATATGCAATCTATAAAGTAGAATGTCCAACTAATAGTAAGGCTTCATTCATCCAGGCACATAACTTCACCTTAGGCCATTTCTATGTACCTTATTTATTAGATCATTTATTCATACGTAGGCCATTATCTCCTTTAGCATTTTCATTTTACTTTTATCTTTCTTTTAAGTCACATTTTTATTCTAACTTCTTATCCAATTACTTATTCAAATTATTAAAAAAATCCTTATATCAGTTATTATCAAGCGATGGACTATAAACAAACCCATTCTCTCACATACCATGGAATTCTATCCAAAACAAAGGATATAAAGTCTCAGCCAAAGCTAAGAAACTGCCAATTGATATATATGGGGCTGAATCCAAGTAATCACCAATGGATATAATTCCAGGCCAAAGCTAAGATCTTTTAACTGAAATGATGAACTAGTAAATTGGCTCATTAAAATACTCGATTAGTCTATCTCAAAACTCATATTATTCCATTTTGAAAACTTATTCAAATCCATCTTTCCCTCAAACTCAATTATACTTCCAAATCAAAACTAGACATTATCAAATTTCAATAAATACCATATCTTCTCGTTTAACAAACTTACAAGAAGATGGGGTATTACATTAGGACCCTTTTAAGTCAATTATCAAAGGCTCAAACGGTTATTGTTGGGATGATCTATATCTTTGGAAATCTTATTCAAATTAAGTTATTAGAAGATGTGTGAATGAATTAGAATATTGATCTATCTTGAATTTTAGCCATAATTATGATGCTAAAGGCCATTTTTTTCCTAAGAGAATTACTTATAAAGTGCTTGAATGTGGTTTTACTAGCCCACTTATATGGATATGCTTATTTATTTAAGAATAGTTGTGAGCAATGCCAAAGCACTAGTAATTTATCTAGGAGAATTGAGATGCCTCAAACTAGTATTCTTATTTGTGAAAATTTTGATTTTTTGGGTAATGATTTTGGCCCATTTCCAACTTCCTTTGGTTTTTTTAATTCGATCTTGTAGTTGATTGTGTCTATAAATGGGTAGAGGCCAAAGCTATGAAATTTGATGATACTAAATCAATGGAAAAATTTATGAAAAATGATATTTTTAATAGATTTGGTGTACCAAAGGCAATTATTAGTGACCATAAGACTCATTTTTGTAATAAGATCTTTGGTGCTCTTTTGGAAAAATACCATGTCATACATCATATAGATAATACATATAACCACCCTATAGGTGTCAAATAGATAAAGTGGGAAAGCTAAGGTGTCAAATAGAGAAAGTAAACAAACTTTGGAGAAAATAGTCACACCCTATAGGAAAGATTTGAGTATTTAACTAAATGATGCTCTTTGGGATTTAATAATATCATTTAAAACTCTAATTGGGATGTCTCCTTGTAGGGTTTTTTTTTGGAAAAGTTTGTCATTTACCAATGGAGATAAGAAAATAGGTCATATTGGGAAGTGGGAAATGTAACTTATTTTGTATGAGCACTAATAATGAAAAAAGTTAACAATTGTAAGAGCTAGAGAAATTAAGGATCGAGGAATATCGTGATGTAATACTATATGAGGAAGAGACAAAGGCGTTTCATGATAAGATGATAACTTGGAAATAATTTCATATAGGGTAGAAAGTGTTATAATTTAGTTATCGGTTGAAGCTATTTCTTAGTAAACTTCAATCAAAATGGCTTGGTCCCTTTGGTATTACTAACATTTTTTCTTGTGATGTAGTAGAAATGAAAAGTTTTAACACAGGTAAGGTTTTCAAAGTGAATGGCTATAAATTTAGGGTGTTTCATGAGCTAGCACAAGTGGAGGTAGTTGAAGACATTGATTTGGAGACTACATGAAAGTGAGAGGATCTTGAGCTAACACCATTAATAAAAGGTGCTACTTGGGAGGCAAATTAAGGATAATAATATTTCCTTTCTTAAAACTCTATCTTTTTAGTTTATTTAATTTCATTTGTTTTGTTGTTTTTAGTGCTTTATTTTTTTTTTATGGAACATGTGTGCTATTAATATTGACTTACCTTATGCTTAGTTCATATTATGGTATACATTAAGAGTAATTTAAGAAATAACTATGGGTTATGGGCATATAATGTTTTGTATTTTTGGTAATTAGTTTTTTTTTATATAAAGAAAAAAATTGTGCAAGACGAGATTCTTGCCTTATGGGTTTCTATAGGCTCTTTAGCGTTAGTATTATAGGGCCAAAATGGTTTCTAAATCTTAATATTTCATTTCTATTTATTTATTTAGTTCAACATATTAAAAAAATTAAATTACGACATAAAAAATAAAGGGATAATAAGGGAAGAGGTAGGAATGAATGATTAAAAACTCCATATATAAAAGTTGTGTTTTTCATGGATTAGATGATTTGCAACTACATCTTTCATTTGCATTATTTTGATAAAGACAACCACTCCTTGATATTTCATTTGAAAAATTGACATTTTATATTTAAGTTGTTCGCTTATTTGGTGAGTTATAACTTCTTGTTATTTTTTTTAAACTTATCTAACCATTATTTACCTTTTTAGGATGATAATCAAGATCCTATTTAATGTCTCTTTATGCTACTTGTAGTTTAGGATAGAACAAGAAGAACTAGAAGAAGAAGGAGGAGGAGGAGGGGAGAAAGAGAGAGAGAGAGAGAGAGAGATGGGGTAAAAAAATGTAAAAAGAAGAAGAAAAAAATTGATCTACCGACATGAGAAATAAGGGATGGAAAATCCATTAAGTCATTGTGTCGGTTTGGATGGATGATAAAACATACCTAGTTTGGTGAAGCATGGATCATGTAAATGAAAAAAATCTGGAAAAAAAAAGGGTAAAGGGAGAATTAAAAAAAAAAGTGATTATCTCATTCCACATATTATTTATTTTATGAGTAGCTTCGGAGATGGGTAATAAGAACTATGTATGCTTATCAATTAAGGGATGAACCTAATTAAATTGTGTTTTTGAAAATAAAAATCATTTGTAGATTTTTAACATTCAATGATTAGTAACCAGTTTATTTTTAAAATAGTAATTTATTTTAGGTCGAGTCTTGGACCTGTGGTTATTTTTCCCTTCGGATTTTAAGTATAGGAACGAATATGACATTATTTTCTTGTATATTACATGATTATATACATTAAAGAAATTATGGTTAATGTCCTAATTCACTCAAGGACAATCGAAGTTTAAGCGTGAAAAATTTAATGAGCGCATATTCTCATCTATTTTTGCACTCTTAATTTAAGCTTTGGACATTTATTTAAGTAATATTTGAACTTATTCATATTATTTATAATTATATGATCAAATTTTAATAATTTTAATTATTTAATTAGTTTCGAGGAAATGATAAAATTTGTATGATATTTGATAGTCTACTATATCTTGGTCATAACTTGTATATATAAAATTAGATTTAGGTGATTTAAATTGTTATGTACAGATAAGAATAAGATCTTACATTTTTATTTCTATGGATTGTTTCTAAATATAATTATATTGTGCTAAAAAAAAAGTAAGCAAAAATTACACTTAAAATTATATGAGAGTTGGTAAAAAATTTCCTATCTTTTCTTTTGTTTTGTTGGGTAAAAAAATGACTGGCGCGTAGCACGTGGCTGCTATACCAGTTAGAAAAGGTTAAATTAAACTATCTAAAAATAGGAAATGATAACAAGAAAAATAAATGAAAAAAAAGAAGTCATTAGCAGCACAGAGCCACGAATACATAACTAACAAGATTAATAAATCAAAGAAAATATAAAAGTGTTTTACATCGACTCGCCCCCCAAAAAAAAAAATAGGTCTTTTATAGGAATCAGGAATCGAGATAAAGATATAGAAATAGAGGTAGAAAAAAATGTAATTTTTTTTTAAATTTAAGAAACAAAAAAGGTAAAAAATAATTAAAAAATTGTATATATATATATGCATTTTAAAAACATAGATCAAATCTATTAAAATTAAAACAGAAAAATTAAAAAAATTAAAACTACTAGCTAACTTAGTTAATCTATATTACTAATAAATTTAAAAATAAATAAATGAACAGTTAATCTCATACTTTCTATACTAATCTTCACATAAAAAAAATTAAAATAAAAAACAATAATAGAAGATTTTTGAAACAAAAAACATTACCACATTTATCATTTTCGTGATTCACGAGCAGGATGTAGAGAGGAGAAGAATGGTCAACAATCCAATCTATTCTACACAAAGCCTGAAAATTAACGAGTATCATTAAAATAACTCAAAAAACTAGTCGCAAAAACAAAAATTAGAGACCGAAGTATCCGTCAATAAATTAAATTAAAAACTTATTAAATTAAAATTTATAATTTATATAAATAATGAGAATAATTATATTGAATAAGTGTATTCGTAATATTATAGGGAATAGCTAATTGGTTGAAGAATTCTTCGCAATGACATTCAATGGAAAAATTATTATATTTATTCTTTTTTTTTTAATTTATAAATCACCTACTTAGTTTTTATATCTTCCTAATTACATATGTGATATGTTTTAACTTTTATCAGTCATATTTTATTAAGCGTTGATTTTTATTATAGCTTAATATTATTGATCATGAATTCTTATATTTTGATTATTAAATTATATTTGTGATTAACATTAGAACTCTTTTTCTCGATATGAAATTTGATAAATTTTATATTGATGATTAAGGGTTATAATTATTTAGTTAATTTTAAGAGATTAGTAATTAATTAGAATAAGTAATAATTAATTTGATTTAGGATCTTTGTAGGTAACAAACTAAATGAAAATATAATTTATTCCAATCATGTAACAAATGTGGGGTTATTAATTTTACTAGGTTCTAATGAAATTCATGACAGCATAATGCAATTAATTTAATTATCTCTAGATTAATTTAAAAGTAAAAATTAATTTAGAGAAGTTAAAAAATATTATGAAAAACGTAGGGGTTACCATAATTATACAAAGTTAGGAACCAAAAGAGTTAGCAGATTAATTTTTTACTGTTAGCCTATCAAACTTATTTATTTATTTATTTAGTGTTTAATTTAATTTTGGATTTTGATTTTAATTACTTATCTTATAGATTAGTTGAGTTACTAGAGTTACTAGGTTATTAGTTTAGTTATTAATTTTATTATTTTATTTTATTTTTTCACATATCAAACCCTAAATATTGTTAATATCACTACCACGGAAAAGGCTTTTAATAACGGTTATTTTTCAGTTTTAATAACGGTTTTCAACCGTTATTGAATCGCTCGTTATTATATCTTAAATAACGGTTCATAACCGTCATGAAAAATATACAAAAACCCGCGAATATGTCCGTAAACTTCATATTTAATAACGGTTTTTACTTAAAAACCGTTGTTAAAAATGCAGCTTTTAATAACGGTTTCGCAGTAAACCGTTGTTAAAAATAAGGTTTTCATAATGGTTTATCAGAAAAAACCGTTGTTGAAAACCATGTATTAATAACGGTTAATACAAAACCGTTGTTAAAACATCATCGAATTACCGTTTCGGACATTGATTATGCGTTTATTAAACCCTCTAATACGCATTAAATGCGCATATATATCATATTATAAGGAGTTTTAATAACGGTTCGTAAACAAAACCGTTATTAAAACTGATGCTTTAATAACGGTTCTACGGGAAACCGTTATTAAAACCTGAGTTTTTAACAACGGTTTCTCATAGAACCGTTATTAAAAACTTAGTTTTTAATAACGGTTTTTTTTACGAACCGTTATTAAAGAATAGGTTTTAATAACGGTTTTCATAGAACCGTTATTAAAAGTATATATTTTTTTTTTAGAATTTTTCTGTTTTGTTCCTACCCACATACACAGTTGTATGTTCAAACAATTACCAAATCTGCAATGTAAAACAACATCAATTCATACCAGCAGGGTATCACACCATAATTTCAATCAATCTATAATTGGTATGCATGTCTCAATACACCAACTATACTTAGGAATAAAAATTAGTGGGCATACCACAACTTGGTAGCTCTACACCCCAAAATAAAGAGTTCACAGATCTAGGCTGGAAGACTGAAAGATGTAGACAAAATACAAACCTGAAAATGCATGTAGAATATATAGATCGCTACCTAATACCGAATGAATGAGTGCACGTGCTTGGCCCATTGGTCTCTAACTTCATCAATTTCATCAACATTATATTGCTGGCCTCGTGCATAGTCATCGGTGAAAAACTACAACACCCATGTTTCAATTAATATACAGTTAGACATTAGGTCAAAAATATATATGTCATGATTCATTAATAGAAAAATATGGAAAAGCAAACATACATGGCTTGGATCTATGTTGACCGATCTATTCTGGACTATAAGATCCATTGCTCTACATACATAGTATCCACAATCATCGCCGTTTTGCTGTTGTGGACACTGTCAAATGAATTCAATTAGCTCAATTAGCTCTCTAACTATTATATATTAATTTGAATTAAAACAAAATACAAAATAGTTGTCTTCCTACTTACCATAATAAGCTCATATTGAAGATTCTTTGGGTCTGGGACACCATTCCCACCTCTCCTTTGATATGTCGTCTGTAGTGCCCTAATAAATAGAGTTGGATACATAATATTGTAAGTATATATACCTCAAATAATGAAAGTAGAATATATATATGTATAAATAAGCTAATGAAGTCAGAAGTGAAAAATATACTAACTTGTCTATAAATTCCTTCCCACCACGACGAGCGACCTCAAAAGGAACGTCATAGGTTCGAAGGGAATCAAACACATAAACTTTGTTAAGATCAGGTCGGACGGCGTAAAAAACCCAATGTTCAGTTGCGAGGTGAGGAATGAGATAGAGCTTGTTGTGTCCCTCAATCAAAATGTGATCCGCTAAATAGTTTATGTGCCTACCCTCTGTTATTGTACTACTGTCAGCTATGTAGTATGGGCACACAAAAACAATAGAGGACAGCATTCCCTCCAATGCAGCGCGACTAGCTACCAACCTATATATGGACGACAATAATAATGGATATTTGTTAATAACTAATAACTCATATAAGCTTAAGAGGTCGTAAAAATTCTATGTCTCCAAGAGTACTAAAATCTCAAATATGAAATAATGCTTACGTGACATAAACGGCGACACTCGTGGTTGACATCCATTCCTGATTATAAATGTCGCTTATGTCAGCTGTCGATACCATGTAAGTAGCATCGTCCCTTCCAACATACTCAGGACGACAATCAATGGAAATATAATTATTCCCGAGGTAGTTTTGGGCATAGAAATACAATAAAGCTAATGCTGGTGGAAGTTGGCGTATTTCCGAAGAACGAATATTTTGTGGGGCAACTGATTTTTCAGATTTAGCTCTCTTTCCTTTGGCAACGCCCTCTTTTGTGTTGCTCGTTCTACTAGTACCTCTCTTAGTTTTACTAGCAGGAGCAGTCTTCTTCTTTGATTCCTTAAATAATAATAATAAACAAAATATGTATTGAGCATATATATATGAAAAAGGTATAAACAATGTAACTACTAAACTAGGTCTAATGAAGATATTGAATGTCAATACCTCTTCAGTAGTGAGACGTATCTGATCCACAGGCCAAAGCACGAAGCTTCCATGAGCTTCTAGCACTGTGGCTGCCTCATCGCCCTCTTTTTAACAAGGCAAGGGCGTACTACCAATGATTGGAGTGTCAATACTCACCGGCCTTGTAAGTAGGGCTAAGTTGTACCCGTGGACAGTTTGCGTTTTGGTACTGTGACTAATGCGGACCCTTCCTTTCTTCAAAAGAGTTGAAAGATCATTCGCTAACAAGTCACATTTATGCAAACCTTAAACGAAAATATTACACATTATTAATTATTTATGACACCGAATACATTTAATAACAATTCAAAGTTATGTAATGCTTACCTCGGAAAGAGAAGAAAGACGTGCATCAGCTTCACAACTGTCTCTGACACTATTTACATTAGGTATGTGAAGCTGATCATGGTCGACTAAATCGGATGGCTTATACCCTTGAGATTTAATAAATGACAACTCTTGCTCCATTGTTGCCATCCGTTCAAATGCCACGTTCAATTTCTGTGTAAGGATGGCGACTTGCTCATCAGTGTTACGATAACCACGAGATCGACCACGTACGCTCGTTTTCGTAACACCTAATCCAAGACCCCTGTGTCTTCCAGGGTGTTCTACAATTCCTATAGCCTGTGATACAATGTTATATTGGTCTACCCCCTCCTCACCATCTGACGCTTGAAGTTTGTCCTGTAATGTATATAATATATGTAAAATTAGCTTACATGAATAAGCATAATATAATAGTTTTCTAAAAGAAAAGTAAGCAGGGTTCCAAATATCTACAAGCTTACAATTTTTTTCGCTACAACATCTACATCTTCATTAATATATCCATCTTTTGTTGCTCTAGCCTTCTTCCATAATGTACCAATATTAATGGATGAGGTACATGGGTCTAAGTCTTGGGCTATGAGCTATAAATCAAAAAATATTCTTATAATGTACCAATATTATAAAATTCGTCAGTACGCTGTAAATAGATAAATCACAAAATACATACGAACTCCTCTTCAAGGCCTGCATAACCTTTGCGAGCCATATTATGCCGGTATTTATTCTGCTTCGCAATCTCTTTATTTTTGGCACTTTTTTCCTATGTCACCAGCCAAAACATAGTGACATAGTTATTTCAATATTATGCACAATACTAGGATCGATAAAAAAATTTAATTGTTATCTAACAAATTAATACCTTAAAATCACCCGTAAGACGATATGCAATAAATTGGTTCCAACTTTCTTGATCGATGAAACCGTATCGTTTGGGTGGATTCTGCCGTAGAGTACCATCACTCTTTCTGTACATTTTCCTACGAGCTAAAAATGACCTAAATGTTCTTAGACACTCCCCACAATGTCTAAGAAGTCATTTCTTCCTACTCTCTGGCACATTAAATACTCTAACATTTTACATACATAAATGATTACATAAAATAGTATATTTACCGTGATTTCCTGCCAAATATGCTCCTTATGACCCGTTGGAACCTGCTTCCAATTATTATAGGAGATAGGAACACGGTTACGTGTCATAGTTATCAAATGATGATCCACTACTATCCCTCCCAACATCGTCATTTTCATATTTAGACTCTGTTTCCCCATGCCATATCCAACAAGTGTAACTTGTATCAATTCCATACACAAATAAATGATCTCTCAAATCATTAGCATTGACACGCTGAATATAAGCACACTTCAAACAAGGACAGACTATTCTACTAGAGTCCCGAGCATGTTCAACTACAAACTTGATGAAAAACTCCACTCCTTCGTTATATTCTCTACACAGACGGTTTGCAGACAACCATTTCCGATCCATATTATTTGAATCTAGATATATCCCACATGAAATTAATTATTAAAAATCAATTGAATTATAAGTATAATAATTTTCAAATCACTCTTGCTTAGAAAGAATTAATCTCAAATGTATCATGCATGCTATTCTCTCTCTCTATATATATATATATACGAATCATGCTAACAAGTTTCCAAAATTATATTAATGCTGATCAATGAAACTCCTCATACTTACAAAGAGTTCATTATATATATATATATGCATACATACAAACGTAGAAAAATATTATACAATTAATAGTTCAATTTACAAAAGATATGCATACTACAGAATTTAAGCAATAGCAGCACTATATACATCAAAATGTTGCTACAACTCAAATACCTAAAAAACGAAAAACTCATATCTAAAACTAAATCCCCCGATAGCTTCGTCGAGCCCGACTAAAAACTATAACTCTAAAAGTCCACTCATCACGATATATCATTTGATCCCTGACATCATCAAATGAGAGTCTACTCACGGATACTCTAGGGTAACCGAGGTGGATACTCCGAGGCAAGCTATGATGATAACTCCACTCGTCATCGATGACCATCAGTTCTCTCGATATCCTATCATACTCTCTAGCAAACAACTCACCCTCAATAAATCTCGGGTGTGGTGCATCAGTGTGGTAGACAAACCATTGCAAAAAAGTAGACGTAGCCGATGCCCATGGCTCTATCTGAGGCAGGGTCAACAGAAGGTGATAAGATCTGAAATGGAAGGGGTGATAGGATGAGCCACTCGAGTACAAATGACATAGCTCGTCATATAACCATATCACATGAGTCCGTACATCTCTATGTGGCGCCATATGAAAATACAGTGGAGGGTATGTCATCTGATCACTACCTACAAATGAGAACCACTAAATCTTATCATCAAGGTTGTTCTCGAAATTAAAAGGATCTAAATTACATAATATGTAAACTGATCTTCAACTAGCTAGATAAATCATAAATATATTCTACCAGATCATAACCAACTATGTAAACCTAACAACATCAAAATATTTAAAATAAGGACATAATCTTTAGTTATATATTTAACAAACTGGCTAAACATCAAACTATCATCAAATCATTCAAGCTATGCATAGTAAAATCAAGTAGATATTAATAAGATAATATATATATATATATATATATAGTACAATATAATAAATCCTATATGATTAATTATTATTATTATTATTATACACAATTATTCATCTCTATTTAATTTTTATCGATCACAACACCGATGCCCAACCAACCTCCTCAACTTTTCCCCATGCACAATACCCTTATCCTTAGGATTTTTCCTTATAGCCCTAGTTTATATTTAGTATAATAAACGATAAACCCTAACCCTAACCCTCCCCTCCCCTCCCCCTAACTCAACAATAATTAACCCTAATAAATTATAATAAAAAATAACACTAAACCTCATAAGATAATGATCCTAAACCTATAGGTAACCCTAACCCTAACCCTAACCCTAACACTAACCCTCCCCCTAACCCCAACCCTAACCCTAACCACAATTATTTAAGATTATATATACACATCTTATATATAAATATATTATAAATATATATACATATAATAGAACACATATAAACGCACATTTTACGGAAAAGCAAACATACACGTCTTACAAAATATATATTAAAAAAAGCATATAAATACACATGATCATCTGTATATATAATAATGTGAGTGCTAAAAAAATATATACACCTTAATTTTATACTTAGAACGTACATATCTTATGATAATAATATATATTTTAGGCTTGTGGATTCTCTTAAAATAATAATACATATTTTTATAAAATAGATTATAAACACATTTATATATATATATATACATATATATTAAGGTCTCGGCCGGCCACAATCAAAAAAGGCCACAGCAAAAATTTTCACCAACACATCAAACGACAGATTTTCGAACAACACATCAAACACAACCTCTTCGGTGCAACATGCATGCATTTATATGTATATATACATATCAGTAGAGACAAATTAAGCAATGAAGGAAGAACAACACATACGTAAAGGGAGCGACGGCGTACAGGTTGAGAACGGCAACGACGAAGGTACAAATGCTGGGTACGTTCGCAAGAATGGCAGAGGGGTGGTGGAGAGATGGCAGTACGACGGTTTCCCTTAATTCAGAGGAGCCGGAGCGGTGGTGCAATGGTTCGCAAGAGAAAGAGAGTACGAGAGGGAAGTGGCAGAGTCTGAAATTTTTGGAAGGAAACAAAAGAGAACGAAATAAAAGGAGATTTTAATAACGGTTCTTACAGGAACCGTTATTAAAACCTTGCCAATTTTAACAACAGTTCAAACAAGAACCGTTATTAAATCATGTTTTAATAACGGTTTTACGTCAACCGTTATTAAAATTCCCGTGCAAAATTTTACCTTGCACTTGTAATAACGGTTATTACGTAAAATCGTTATTAAAAATTCCCGCGCATTAATTTTCACGGATTTGATGACAGTTTTCGAACCACCGTTATTAATGTCCCGTTATTAATTCCAGTTTCCGTAGTAGTGATGTGACTGCTCCACCGAATAGAATAGTGGGGCATCCCGAGATCAATAAATCAAACCCTAAGTTTCTTAAGACATATAAAAGACACTAAGTACTTACAGTGGAATATCATACGAGTAGGGGCTAGACTGATCCACCGACATATAATAGTGGTTAGGGAGTTTTACCCTATAAGTGACCAATCCACTGGCTATAATAGTGGTTAGGGAATTTTTCCCTATAAGTGACCGATCTACCGGCTATAATAGTGTGGTTTCCGTACTGTTATGGATTGATAAAAAGTATGGTGTGAAATGAGTACTAATCAGAGATTAAATAATTTATTTATCTGGATTATAATTTTACCTCTATTTATTTATCTGAAATGATTGTATGTTGTTGTATTCTCATGTTAGGATTGTGCGCTTTTGTGTATTAGCCTTAGTGCATGGTTACCTTACTTAGTACGTAGCGTACTGACCACCTGTTTTATATGTGTTGCTATTCCCATGAGCAGAAGACCCCTCTGACTTTGTGTAGGTTGGTGATACTTATTTTGATGCTTTTGATGTTCATGAGGCATCAGGTGAGGCTGAGTGCTGAGTATGGACTTGGCACAAGGATCAAGAATGGAGTGGCTTTCCCTTTTATGACCTTCTACTCTTATTTTTGAGTTTCCTAGACTTAACTTTTATCATTTGTAAACATATTTTCCCTTAGGGAAATTTGACTATGAATGCTGAATTATAACTCTTTGACTTTGCACTCGGAATTATACCTTATATTTGTTTAATGCTTATTTGAAGTCTTATTTAGATTTGATTATGATGTTTATTAAATATCTTTTAGCCTTGTGTTTAGTATGGGAACGGCCGTTGTCCGAGCTCGTACTAATCACGGCAGTAACATTTCCGAAATTCACAGGTTATAATTTATTTACTTTCGTTTTTAAAAAACATATATAGTGAGTTTTAGAGTGTTACAATTTGAGCTAGAGTTTTGGTTGGATAGAACTGATCGACTAGTTTGGAAAACTGATTAACTCATCCATAGAACATTCATTTGGTCTGACTAAACCAATTAACTAGTTTGTTGAGCTGATTGCTTTTTGAGCTTGATTTTTCTAGAAAATTTCTTTTATAAAAATGGAACCTTGTTAATCCAACTCCAAGTTGTTCCTAGGTAATTCTTAACCATTTTAATCATTCATCCAACTCTAATTTTGGCCTCAAGTAGAGTCTAAGGTCTAATTTAGCCAAAAAAATAGTGGATGACATCAACCTTTTTCTTTTTCTTCCTCTCTACTCTATACAAATCTACAACAAATGATTCATTTCAGGCTATCACTATATGGCTAAGATTTTTTCCCCATGTCGATATTCCATTTCCATTCTTTTGTTCCATCTTTTTTTAGAATGACTCGGCCTACATTCTTTAAAAACTCACCATTTGAGCTCTAGAATGAAATTCAACATATTTTTGATAAATCTATTAGTTTAGCCTAAATTCAAATGATAAAAATTAGGATTTTCAATCTTTTCCACTACCTCACTCATTTCTTAACCAATTCACCGGTTATAAATAACACTAACCATCTCTTTCCCATACCTTTTTCAACCTCCGTAATATCTTGAGTTCTCAACACTTGTGGTCACACTCCTCTAATTCAAACTTTCACTTTAACTCAATTTAATCTTCTGATCCTTT
The DNA here is from genome assembly GCA_030549775.1 of Tamarix chinensis. Taxonomy (NCBI): domain Eukaryota; kingdom Viridiplantae; phylum Streptophyta; class Magnoliopsida; order Caryophyllales; family Tamaricaceae; genus Tamarix; species Tamarix chinensis. Next base: position 23,376,424 of record CM060173.1, on the reverse strand, counting down.
TTATAGCTCCTTATTTTATTCTTAATAAAGAAAGATTTAGATTTGGAAAAAAGTTGATTATAGCTTTCAACTAATTATTTCCTTTAGTTTGTTGTAATTTCATTTACATTCTTGATTTGAGTTTCTTGATTGGTAAGGATTATTTATAGATTTTTGAATTTTAACCTCTTTTTTTAAGGCTTCAAAAGTTGAAATCTTTCAACTAAAGGTTTTTCCTTCTTAGTGAAAACTTTTGCTGAGCTTTAAGTAAGTCATTCTTACCTTTGAAATATGGCATTACTAAGCATGTGAGTCAGTTTACTCTATAATGTTATGATCTTAAAATGCATGCATGAGATTATTGGTATTTTAGTGATGCATGTTGGAGTATTTAAGAATTATATAATAAAAAAAGGCTTGATTTATGAGAAATGATATTGATTTCTTGTAAATGAAATATAATTTAGTATATGAGCATGTTAAATATTGGTCTTATGTAATGATAGTGTCATGGTTTTGATGTGGTGGGGTTTTAGAGCTTTAATTGTATTTAAAATGCCTATTATATTCTATATGGGAATAAACCAATTGACTCATTAAGGCAAACCAATCATTTGATCCTTAAAATAGTTGACTTATTGGCCTAAATCGATCAATCCGGTTGTTTGTGGTAACTTTAGTTGCTCTATGTTTAAACCTAACCACCAGTTAGTTAGAACCAATTGATTATTTTACCTTTAGGCTTTTCCTTTTAGTAGGATCCTAGTAGATCTTGGTGCCTTACCTACTCTAGACACTAATGATATACTAAGGGTATTGATATTTAAGGATCTAGTCACTTGTGTGGTTTATTAGTTTCATCAAGACTTTATGCCCATTGGTGGTTACTCAGCTTTAGCTTGAATTTATGTCTAATGGTGATTGCTTGAATTTAGCTAGACTTTATGTCCTCTATTTTAGATGGAATTTCATTATATGTGAGACCATGGGATGCTAATCAGTCTATTGCTTAAAATAGGGAAAAAGGAATAATAGCTAGTGAAAAATTAACTTAATGGATCATGCAAACATGGTGAAGTGGACTTAATGGAATACTCTTGTAGGTGAATAGGAGAAGATTCAAGAGAAATGTGGAATAACTTGTTATTAATTATATGTTTTATCCATGATATCTATATTGTATTGATAAGCATGGTGAATTATGAATTCCCTAATATTTGCATGGCATAAAATCCTAATGCATTATATTATAATGGTAAACATATATATATCTAAGTGTATTTTGTAAGTATGTTATTGTGTTTTAGTATTCTCTCATTTTTTGTCTTAGATAACTTGGCTTACTCAACACATAGTTTACGGATTTGATTGCTTGTTTGGTCACCGATCAAGGTTGTTAGAGTCAGGATTCTATTTAAAATTAATTTGGAGGTTCAGGATTGGATTATAGAATCAGATCATAGGATCATATGATCCTACAAAAAATGTAAAATTATGAAAGTTGTATACCTATATGCTATAAAATAACATAGTTTAAGTTAAAAGTATAGAATATTATACTCTTCACCTCTCATATAGTCACTAATTGAGTTCTAGCAACTTACAAGTAGCATAAATTATTGAAGTTATTTTATATATTAGGAAATATATTAAGTCAACATAATCATAAATAATTTTTTCAAATAAAATGAAAAAAATTATAATGAGATTATGGATAGAGGAAACATACAACTCATGTTGTTTAAAATAAAAAATATTTTTAGCCTTAAAAAAAGCATGCAAAGAATAAATAAAGTGAATGATAATGAAGACAATAATGACGTGGCATTATTTTCTATCATTTAAGAGAATATGAACCAAAATATTTTTATGTTGTCTTTCAAAATTTTAATGAGTCTAGATAAAAAACAAAAGGGAAATAATAAGTTTTCACTATAAGCACACACGTTAATTAAGTTACTATATGAACCATATATACACCATAAACTAAAGTTTGTTTGCATTATGAAGTTAATATGACCATAAAAAAATACTAATATTGAATCAAATAGAACTTAGTAATTAATAATATTGTAAACTTTAATATATTTATTTTACTATTTATATAAAGATTACATTCCGTTATCAACATTTTACATCAACAATCGACTTTATTATTTTAATGATAAGTAGTCATACTTTTTTGTATCAACTCATTTTTAAGACTTGTTATAAAATAATATAAGGTCAAATATCAAAAAATTAGGGAAGAAACATAGTTGGAATAATATGGAAAATAGATTTGGAAATGATTTGATAAAAAATTGTAGTTATTATGCAGAACCACAAGATCATAAGACTCTACCATAGGATCATGAGATTCTACTATAGGATCATAATATTATATATTATTATACTAATTTAAGATTCTACGTAGGATCATTGATTATTTTATGATTTTTGGATCATAAGATTGCATAGTGATTAGATTGAAATGGGATTTTAAAAACTATGCCACCTACTCAATCCCATGAGTAAAAGACCATGTGCAAGTTTCTGAGGATGGCTAGTCATTAGCCTTCCTTATGTCAGTCTTGAGGGAATGAGAGTGTGGATACCTAGATATCTTTTTCTGATCCTTAATGTATCATTAGGGATTTTCCTTGTTATTGTTTTATCTCTATTGTATTTAAGTAATTTCTATTTACTCTATCCTATGCATTCGAATATTTTAGGGGCCCATAGAGGTCTTATTTTGTAAACATTTTCTTATAGTAACTATGTATCATATCTCTTGTTCGCTCTATCCTTATATTTGGATTTGCTAGTTTTCTTATCCTTATATATTACATGGTAGGCTGCAAATGTCTATACTATATTAGATGCGGTGGTATCACCCCATGTTTCCTAAGTGTGTTTGATATTTTCCTCTTCTATAATATTTTAAAATATATTTTTTTAGTGAAAAATAGGGTTGTTATAGGTTGGTATTAGTGCTTTAATTTTATACTGTTTTAGTTTAAATAATTTTAGCTTAAACTATAGTTGGGAGTAGGGATCTAATTTTAAAATTATTTGTTTTAAAAACATTTAGCTAAAATCATATGTTGGTATCAAAGCTCGAATATAAAATTGCTTTATTTTAAATACTTTTAGCAGATAGAAAAGGTTGGTATCAAACCATTATTTTGAGACTCTTAAACTATTAAATGTTTTAATATGTCACCTCTAATTGTTTTAACAATTTTTTAACTACACTGAGTATTTGGCTAAAAATTCAAGTTCTTTCAAACACAAAAATGTCTATGAGTGAGAGTCGGTTGGGAATGTGTTATAGATAATTTTGTGTTGATATTTTTATGTACTTGAAGCTTGAAAATTGGTTGTTTCTAATTAGTCTTAATCTATAGGGATTAATGGATGCTCACTACCTTTATGAGCACATTGAGGCATTCGTGGAAACTTACGGTGCCTATATAGAAGGCCATAAGCAAGCACCATAACCTCCACTACTAAGGTAAGTACCCTTACAATTTCCAAAGGATTGGCTCAAGAGAACTAGACACCATCATACATTGATCTTCGAGAGTCAAGAATACCCTAACATCATGTAGAGATTGGTAAGATAAAAGGAGAAGATTTTCACCACTTTTGGTTGCCCATGGGATAAGAGGGCCAATGTGGCTTTGTACTACCTGAGGGGATGTGTAGAAAAATGATGGAGGAGGTTCTAGAGGATATGCAAAGAGACTATCAGTTGGGGACCTTTCATTAAGGCACTTTGAGCCATATTTTACCCACTCGTCTCTACATGAACAAGTACAATGAGTATATGGCTCTTCAGTAGGGAGGCATGTTAGTAGATGAGTATTATACAAATTTCATGAATTTAGTCTAGTTTGCTCCTCAAGTGGAAGCCAGCAAAGCGATTTAGATTCACCATTTGAAGATTATCCTTGGGATTAAGTAACAGGAGTTTTTTTTGGTTGTTTTCCCGCTAGACATGGTTGGGATTTATGAGTAAGACATGGAAGCCTCCAAAGTCAGATCATCCAAGATAAGAGTGTTTAGTTGGGGGTAAGAGGAAGCTTGAGGATAGTCACCAGGTCGGTGGAAGGAAGAAAATATATTCTAAATTCATCATACCACCTATGTATGGTAAAAGTATGGAGCTAGCACTCTAATCAAGAAGATAGTCTTGGAGACATTTTCAAGAGAGGCACTAATATTGTAAGAATTATTGAGCATGTCATATGGGGGGAATTGTGAGGGAAGCAAGTTTACTTGCTATGGTTGTGGTATGATAGGATATAGAGCTTATGAGTGTCATATCAGAGATGGGAGTGTTTAAACGAGTCAATCTTCAGCTCAAAACACTGCATCTATTCAGCTATCATAGCCACAAACTTAGAGAGTTAATCCATCACCAGCTAGTGTTGTTAGTCATACTAGTTAGCCTAGGGGTTAAAAGTCCTACAATTTTCAGTAAGGTTAAGGGGCATATAGTGCTACAAGAATTCCTTCATGTGAGCCCCTAAAGGTGATCAATGCATCTAATGTCAAGTGTTATACTAGTGTAGTACATCTTTAGTGTGTCATTATTTGATTCTAGTGTATCATATTCTTTTGTGTTATCAGCATTTGTGGCTAGAGCTATTTTATTACATTCCAGTAGTATTTATACTTCTATTCTCATACCTTCGAGGGATAGGATTGTGTATTATTGTCTTGGTGGCCTTAATAAATGGGGCATTAAATTTTCCCTTATATCTCATAGAACTTGAATTACATGATTTTGATGTAATTTTCGGCATGGATATGTTTGGGATGTATCAAGTAGTGATAGATTGTGCGAGTGTATGGTTTTTCAAGGATCAAAGGGTGTTAGTGTCTTCTATCAAAAGTGTGAGCTTAACCTCTCTATGAAGGCTATGTTGGTGATCATATTGAGTACCCTCATTCGAAAGAGGTATCCTCTCTACTCGTGTAGTATTGGAGATATCGAGGTTGATAAGATGCCTCTAGAGCAAATCCCGATGATTTAAGAGTAGTAGACTTGTTGCTAAGGAGAAAGACAACATTTAAAGCACCATATCATATGGCACCCATAGAGATGAGAGAGCTTAAGTCTTTGCTAAAAACAACTTATCAGAGAAGGGTGACATTCAACCAAGTTTATCACTCTAGGGAGCATCAATTTTAGAGGGAGCATCAATCTTATTCGTTAAGAAGAAGCATCAAATCCTAAGGCTATGCATCGACTACCAATGGTTGAATCAGGTTACAATGAAGAACCAATATCCCTTACCTTAAATTGATGATTTATTTAACCGGCTTAGAGGAGCCACATTGTTCTCTAAGATTGATCTTTTATCAATCTACTATTAATTGAGGATCACGTAGCAGGATATTCCAAACACGACATTTTTGACCAGCTAAAACCATTACGAGTGCATAGTAATGCCTTTCAAACTCACTAATGCACCAGTATCATTTATATCTCTCATGAAATAAATTTTTCAACAATTTTGGGATCATTTTGTCATGATTTTCATCGACAACATTCTCATCTACTTTAGTAGTCATGAGGAGCATAAACAACATTTGAGACAGACATTGGCACGATTGAGAGAACACCAATTAAATGCCAAGATTTTGAAATGTATGTTTAGCCTGATGAAGTGGATTTCCTTGGACATGTAATATTTATGAAGTTTTTAAGCAGCTAGCACTAACATTTATCAAGGAGTTGTACAATTTTTTGGGATTAGTTGGTTACTACCATAGATTTGTCAAGGACTTTTCCAAGATAGCTCATCCATTAACTAATTTTCTAAAGAATGCTACATGTTTCCAGTGGGATGAGAGATGTAGCAAACCCTTTGAGGAACTAAAGAGGCACTTGACTTTAGCTCTAATGCTCATGTTACCTAGTGGATCAGATAGTTTCGAGTTGTATATCAACACTTATAAGCATGGATCGGATTGCATGTTAATGCAACATAGGAGAGTAGTGTCATGTGCCTCTTAACAATTGAAGGTGGATGAACAGAAATATCCAACACATTATTTAGAACTTGGTATAGTGGTTTTCACTTTAAAGATTTAGGGACATTATCTCTATGGTATTCAGTGCAAATTCTAAATCAATCATAAGAGCCTCAAGTACATTTTCACATAATGAGAGTTAAATTTGAGATAAAATCAATTATTTGATTTGGTCATGGATTATGACCTATTATTGACTTAGGATGAGGGTAAGGCTAATGCAATGGCATATGCTCTTAGCCGAAAGACATTGCATTGCTTGAGTACAATTATGTTGTGTGACCAATTATGTCAAGAGCTTAGAGAAATGGAGATTGATTTGATCACTGTTAGTAGTTTAGAAGCAAGGATGAGTGCAATCAACGTCAAAACTTCAATATTTGATGAGATTCGAGATAGTCAACCTGGTGATGTCAAGCTCAAAAAGATCAAGCACAGTATTGTAGAAGGTGGAGTTGAGGGATTCTATATTCATGAAGATGGAAGTGTTAGATACTCTGGTAGGCGGTGTGTACCACAAGGATGAATTGATCTCAAGAGGAAAATCTTATATAAATCCATTATACTCCCTATTCTATCCATCATGGAGTGGATAAGTTGTATAATGATTTGAAGAAGGTATATTAGCAGCCCCATATGAAGTAGAAAGTTGTAGAATTAGCCAATCAATTCTTGACTTGTCAAAAGATCAAAATTGAGCATAAGAGACCAGCAGGGTATGTAGAACCACTAGAAGTTCTAGAGTAGAAGTGGAATAGTATATCTATGGATTTTTTGGTTAGTTTTCCAAAGACCCGTAGTGGTTTTGATTCCATCTAGGTTATTGTGGTTCATCTAAATAAGTTGGAAGTATTCACGCTGATGAAGGTGACATAGAGTATGGAGTAGTTAGCTAACACTTATAGGAAGCATATTGTGAGAGTGTACGGGGTCTTAAGGGACATCGTGTCAGACCAAAACTCTAGATTCTTGTCACACTATAAGAAAATTTGCAAGCTACTTTTGGGTATCAACTAAAGATTGGTACCACTTTCACTAACCTATAAATGATTAGATGACGATTACCCTTCAAATATTATAGGACACGCTTTGGGCATTTGTGTTACACTTTAGAGGTATTTGGAGGACTTCTATGACTTGATCTAGCTATTCTACCATAATATTTACCACACAAGCATCATAATGGCACATTTTGAGGCCTTATATGGAAGGAATTTTCGTAGTCCTTTTTATTGGAATGATATCGGTGATACAATTATTTTACAACAATACATGATCTAGGAGACAATGAGACAAATCAAATTGATTCGGGGCCTTATGAGAGCATCCCAATACTAGCAAAAAAGCTATGCAAATTTGAGAAAATAAACCGATGGTTACAAGATGGGTGATAGAGTCCTTTTGAGGGTCTATCCTAGTAAGGGAGTAATAAGGTTTGGTAGGAAGGGTAAGATCAAGCCAAGGTACATTAAAAAATATGATATCATAGACCGAGTTCGTGAGGTTGCCTATAGGATAGCCCTATAAGTAGAGTTACCATATATGCACAACATTTTTCATGTTTTCCAGCTGAGGAAGTAAGTAGCAGACCCTTTGCATGTCATCAAGTCTGAGACGTTACATCTTGAATAGTCTCTAACTTATGAAAGATGGTGAGTGGGAATTTTCAACACAAAGACTAGATAAACAAGTATGAAGATCATCCCACTAGTGATGGTCCTTTAATCACGCCATGGTGTCGAGGAGGCCACATGGAAGGCAAAGGAAGATATTCTCACACAGAACCCCAATTTATTAAGTTAGTGTATTATCTATTAGTGCAACCCTTCTTTTAAGGGGGTAGTAACCCATTTTGCCTAGCGATGCTAAAAATAATGTGTCACTCACTATATATTAGATAATGTGATTGGATTTTGGTTAGTAGCCTTCGAGTACACAACCTATTTTAAAGGATTAGTACTGTAATGCCCCGTAATTGTAATATTTTTAAATTGGGAAATCTTTTGTTTAATAAAATTTGGATGATGTTTGATCTTGATTTGAAAATATATTTTGGGGTTGATTTAAAAAGGAATCAGAAAAGTATAGGGAAATTAAGTAAAATGAGCTTCCCTGGCATACCAATGAACTAGTTCTATGAACCGATCAAATGGTCTATTGTTTCATATTTGTTTCGACAAAACAAATCAACTAATTCCTAGGCTAATCGATAGATCTAACCAAACTAATCGACTATGTTATTGAGTTGAGTGCTTTTTTAGCTTAATTTTTCTGATAAATTTCTTTCATCAAAATTGAACCTCATTGATCCCAATCTAAGTTGTTCTTTGGTAATCCTTAACCCTTTTATTTTTCAACTAGCATTAATTTTGACCTTAAGGAGAGTTAAAGGTCCTATTTAGCTGGAAAGGGGGAGGATGAACTCACCATTTGTCTTCTTCTTCCTTTCTCATTTATATGACTCTAAAAATATTATTAGTTCTAGGATATCACTACACGAATAGGATATTTGCTTCCAATGCCGATCTATCATTTCATTTCTTATGTTTGATCTTTTTCTAGAAGAACTTGACCTGTATTATAATTAAATTCACTATTTGAGATCTAGAATGGAGGTAAGCCTATACTTGATAAATCTACCCATTTAGCCCAACATCAAGTGGTAAAATTTAGGGGTTTTGATTATTTACACTTTCTCACTAATTCATTGACTGATTCACTGGTTATAAATCACCTTAATCATCTCTTTCCCTTATTTTTTCAACCACCAAAATATCCCAAGTTCTCCACACTTGGGCTCACACTCCTCCACTTCAAGCTTTCACTTTAAATCATTTCTTCAAATCCTTTCTCAAGATCCTACTTGTTTTTATTCTTATGTAAGAAAGAGTTATATTTGGAGAAAAGTTGAGTATTACTCTTAGCTAATTCTTTAACCTAGGTTCTCTTAGAGTTAGTAATTGCGGTTCCTTCTTGATTCTAGTTTCTTCATTTATAAGAATTATTTAGATATTTTTGAGTTTTAACCTCTTGTTTTTAACGTTTTAATAGATGAAATCTTTAAACTAAAGTTTTTCCTTCATAGTAGAAAATTTTTCTAAGCATCAAGTAAGTCATTCTTATCTTTGAAATGTGATACAATTAAGTGTTATACCCCATCCTAAAATCCTTCAAATTTTATATAAAATTATATTGATATTAAATAAATGAGTTTTTTTCTTGAAAATGGTTTGAATTTTTAATAAAAGTGTGAATTTTAGGCGCACCAATCAACTAGTTTGCCTAACTAATCGACTAGTATGCTTAGGAACTAGTAATTTTATTTTCTAATAAACTAGTCAATTGGTTTACTCAAACCATTCAACTGGTTGTCCTACGATTTTAGATCCTTTTCTAATTTTAATTCAAATATCTTTTCAATATTTATAAAACTTCTAATTAGAATCTACTTGTGCTAATAAGCATATTTTGGTGCTGTAGGATTATTGTTTTATTATTTAGATGAATCTATGATTTTATTTAGCTAAATTTCCCTAAAATCACTTTTTGAGGCATATTTACTTTTTATCTTCTCCCTCACTTTCCTCCCTATTCCATTAGCCATTGTTGTGTGTTTGAATTTCTATACTAATCCCCTAACCTACTAAACCTCTGTCGTGTCTCTTCCTAGTCACACATTACCTCCCTTACCTCAACTTGTGATGTTCTTACACTTTGGGTTTCTCATACTCAACCTAAGTCAGACTTCCCTCTCTCCCATTTAGGTCTATTGACCAACACTTCCCTCCTATATACCCAATTCCTAATTCAATTCAATCTCTATCATTTCCATTTTCCAATTATCTTTCTTTTCCATTGTGAAAATTTTCCATGTGTTGGGAATTCTCCACTTTTACTCTCTTTTCTTCTCTATTAGGAAGATAGAGGTTTTCCTCGTTTTTCCTATCCTTTGGTCAAAATTATTGTCTCTCCTTGCTTCTCCTAATCTTATCTTTAATGTTTCCTTGTTTCTCTTAAGCTAAGAAGGGTTAAAGTTTTTCAAAAAGGTTAAAGACCTCAGGTTTTTGGTTTTAGATTTCAATTTTAAAAAAAGGTTATGTTATGTCATTTTTATTCTCCTTCTCTATATGATTTGTTTTTGTTAATTTTAAAAAGGAGTTTTTTTGTTTTAATTCTTAATTCTCTTAGGAATCAAGGTTCTGGTAGACAACCATCAAGATAGGAATATTTTGTGCTAGAAGAATTGTTTAAAGGTAAGGCATTATTATCTTTAATATGAATAAGGCCTATTGTTGCTTATTGTGGTTCCATGTTCTTAGTGTGTTTCTATATTGAGCATAATTTAATTATATTCTAGGATTCGAGCATGTGGTAGAGTTTTCTTCTTTGAAATTGCATATTTTGGGTTCGTTGATATAATACATGATTTTAGTAAGTTTGAACATGATTTCTTTTAATATCAATATTACCATGTATCCATGTGATTTTATATGTGGAACATTTCTTTTTGTTTGTTTTATGACATAGAAGCATGATAGGATTAATATGGTAAAGTTAGGTGAATATTTGGTATACCCAAACCAGTCAATTGGTTCCATGGAATGATTAAATAATTGTGTGAACAATCGCTCGGTTTTGGGGGTTTGATTAGATAGTTATGATATTAGTTGATTGGTTTGATGAATCAATCAACTAGTTCCTATTAGTATTTGATCAGTTTGTCAAACCCATCGATTGGTTCCCTATGAACAATTGATCATTGGTACCAAACAATCAACTAGTTTGCTAGTTTTATCTATTATTTAGGTCTAATATGACCAAACGAGTTGAGAGGTCCTACGAACCAATCAGTTGGTCCGCCTATATTTTTCCATGTTTTTCTGTTAACTATTGTTCTTCCTTTTGGCCTTCTATATTAATGACCCCATATAATTCCAACCTTGTTTATCTTAAAATTAATATGGATCAAAATGATGATATTTGGGCTATAAATTGGTTAAGTTTGGTGTCATCTCTAAACATCTAATTGGTGGCTTATATGCCTTGTGATGTGTTTGGTTTTATCACTTGAAAACACCTAATTTGGACAATAATAGAATTAATTTGTGATTTTTGATATCACATGGTAATTAATAAATAGTGGATTAAGATTCCGTTCGAGCCCTTTTTTTTCTAACTCTTAAGGTAAATAGTTGGGAGTTACAAGGGGTTGCCCTATGTTTTATATTTTCACTCAGTACCTATTTCTTTTTCTATCAGGTTGTAGTCAGTAGGGGATATACATATATCTTTGAGGTATAGAATTATACTATGGCAGGTCGGCGTGGCATTGGTGTCTAATTAGAATGGGTGATGTATCCCAGTACAAGCTCCTTAGTACTTCGTATTGTCCATTGCTTAGGCTGGCTTGCCATACTATGGTGTGGTATCCCAACTTTTTAGCCCTTACGGTGGAGGAATTCAAGGTGTGGTGGATGAGGTATCCTAGTACAATCACCCTTGATGTACTTCAACCAAGTGTGGTGGGTGTGGTATCCCCTGATGTGTGATGAGTCTTGTATCCCTAGAGAAACTCTCGTTTGATGTATCCTAGCCCTATGTGGTGGGTGTGGTATCCCACTGTGTCTGTATGTTGCTATAATTTTTGTTCATGGTGGAGAACCGGGTGTGGTTAAATGAATTTTCTTAATAACTAGAAATTATGTGATCACTAAAGGAAGATTTATAATAAATTTTAAATTGTGTGGATATTAAGCATTTATAGTATTAATATTCTACTATAATTTCCATGCAAGCATACCTTATACTATTACTACCATGAGCCTAAGTGTTATTTTATGTTAGTATGCTCATTGCCATGCTTCTATGTGAATTCAATGTGTCATATGAGTTGTTACCATGTTTTAGATAGTCTATTTTATTAGTACTTCATCATACTAATACTACATTTGTGTGGTCATTATTATGATCCTACTTCTAGTTTAGTAAGCAAATGATGATTTGTAGGGATATGATTCTTAGCTAGAGTATATTGAGGGTGATAACATGGGCTAGTGGCTAGCCATTGCTTGGGGATTTGAGATTTACTTTCTCGTTTAGTGAAGAGTTTCGCTAACGGGTTAGATGTACATTTTTCCACTATGTTGGAATGTTTTTTGATCCTTCTAGTTATTTAAAATCTTGGCTTTGATTCTGATATTCGAATTTGTAAACTCTATGTTTTATCTATAATACCATTCTCAACATTGTTATTGTAGAATTGTAGTACTGTTAGTTGAGCTTGCATTATTTCAAGATTATTCCATTTTATCTTATATCAGGCATAGGTTAGGTAATGATCACACTTCTCTCATGATTGATGTGGTGGTAATATTTTCGGATCTACTTTTACAAACACTATTGCATTGCCTTTGAAATAAAATTTTCTAGTTCAATTTTAGGGGTGTTACATAAAGCATGTGAGTTAGTGTACTATGTAAATTTTTTATCTTAAAACACATGTATGAGTTTGTTGGTATATTAGTGATGCATTTTGGAGTATTAAATAACTTTCGAAAAAAATGCTTTATTCATGAGAAATAAGGTTTATATCTTGTAAATAAAATATGATTTAGTATATGAGCAAGTTAAATCCTAGTCTTATACAATGAAAGTGTTGTGGTTTAGATGCGGTAGGATTTTAGAGCTTTAATTGTGTTTAAAATTTCTATTACATGTTGTCTGGGAGCAAACTAATCGATTAGTTAAGCCAAACCAAGCTACTGTTCCTTATAATAGTTGAGTGGTTAGCCTAAATTAATTAATTGTGTTGTCTATGGTGAGTTTGATTACTCTCTATTCAAACCCATCGATCAATTAGTCAAAACTGGTCAATTGGTCTTAGAAAAATTAATTGGTTTGAATAGACCAATTAACTAGTTCAAGGGAACTTTGAGGGTTGGCTAAGCCAAACGGATCGATTGGTTAGCCTTAACCAATTAACCAGTTCATCTAGAGAGTGTTATGTGTTTCTCCTAAACTCAATACGATTTGAGATTTTATATTATACTATAATATGATCCTTTAATGTTGAGAACACACATCTTGGCATGAATTAACTAACTAATTTGATGGATTAAATGGTTCATAATTCATGGTATTCTCAATAAGTACTTCTAGAAGGCTCTAATGGAAAATTTGAAATGTGTATGCTATGATGCTACAAATGGATGATGTAATCCAGATTCTTAGCATAAAATGATTATCTTGATGGGTTGATTTAAAATTGGCTAAGAACTAATGAAAATCCCACCATATAGTTTGGAGAGTGATAATGGTCAAGCTGGAATGACTAGGTAGATGTGTTGATTCATTATTATATGGGCCTTATGTAATAACATAACCTTAAATAATAACATACTAATCACTTAAAGTGAATCATGATTAAGTTGTACATGGGTATATATTACCCAATACTCAATTAGTTATAGGGGTTAGTCTACCTTTAGATGTATATTTGAGCATTTAGGCTTTTCCTTTGGGGGAGATCTTAGTAGATCCTGGTTCCTTGCCTACTCTATACATTGTTGATGCATTAGGGGTATTAATACTAAAGATTCTAGTCACCCAGGTGGTTTATTGGCTTTAGCCAGACATTATGTTCATTGGTGGTTACTTGGCTTTGCCTAGAATTTATGTCTATTGGTAGTTATTTGGCTTCGATCAAACTTGATGTCCTCTTGTTTGGATAGGATTTCAAGGTATGTAAGACCATGGGGTAGTAATCAATCCATCGCTCAAAAAAGGGAAAAGGAAATAATGGGTGGTCAATAATTAATTTAGTGGATTAAGTAAACCTAGGGAAATGGAAATAATGGAATACTCCCGTGGGTGGATAGTAGAAGAGTCTAGTGAGATGTGGAGTAAACTTTTATTAATTATACATACTATCCATGATATCTTTGTTGTATTAATAAGCATGTTGAGCCATGAATTGTATAAATCTTTACATGGTATGAAAATCTTGATGCATTATATGATCATAATAATACATGTATATTTAAGTGTACCATGTAAGTATGATCAACAAAGATCTTGTCTGAAAATAAACATCAAAAATGTATGATTATAGACTAACCCTCAGTAGATAATCAAGGATCATATAATCTATTCACATATAGTGCTCCATATTCTTCTACTTTAAGTGATTAGTGTTTTATTTACCAAGTCGTATACCAAAACAAGGGTTGCATAACATGCCATGTTAAGCATGACCTTATAATTATTCCAAGTTATCTATTGTAATAGTTCAAAGGCACATAGTGGTTAGATTATCAATACTTAACCAATTTAATCCATCAATTAAGTTAATCAATTGATGGTAAGAAGTTAATTTTCATCGTCAAAGGATCATATTATAATATAACATCAAATCTCAAACCATTACAATGTTAAAAGGAAGAAAATAAAACATTATGGCTAAAACAGATTAATTAGTTATGTAGATTGGTCAATCTATTTGGCACAATGATCTATTTTATCAAAGTGGGTGGAAGGTCAGACTGAAGATTGATGGTAGAAGATGTCACCCACAAAATGATACAAAATAAAGGAAGGATTAAGAAGGATTATAGGTGAAGAAATCAAGTAACAAAGATAGGTGATCTCGATAGATTTGAGTTGGTCTTCAAATGTGTCGAGTTTGAGTGTTGATGGAGGAAGGTAATGTCCCAGACTTTCCTTACTCAATGTCGACTCAAATGAGAGAGATAGACTTCAGCTAGCTATGCTCAAAGTTTGATTAAAATTCTTATTCATTCTTCATTCAATTCTTCTTTACAATTCATGCGCACAAGTATATATATAGGAGAGGAAGTAGTCGATGGTATCATGCTGAAACGAGCCGATTCTATCCCTTAATCCAAGCCCACTTATCAGGGTTAAATTAAGCCCATATAACACTTAATCCTAAGCATAATATCATTGGTTAAATGATACTAATAATTAACATTACAAAGCTATACAATTAACTAAGATACATACATGAAATTATATCAAACCCTAACTTATATAAAATACACTTGGGGTTAGGGTTTACAACAAGTTAATACAACTAATGAATATCATCACTATATCTTCTTATTGTAATGTATCATCCCATATATGTCATAGTCTTGAATGCTTTGAATACTTGTACACATTAAAGTGTATTAACATCTTCTTCTTGCATATATGTGACATACCTACAAGAACAACTTGAATGTTTTTCAATATCAAGCATATAAGAATTATCAAAAATATTTAACATGATAGGCTCCAATATTAAGAAAGATAAATCTTTGTTACCTTGAAGATTAATATGAACATGACAATCATTAGGTTCATTAGATGCTCCTACATCATTCTCCCCAAGTTGAGAATAATTTGCTCTCAAATTTTTATCAGAATTATAAGGAAACAAATGACCAAAATTAAAATTTCTTAAAATTCCACCATAATAATCTAGAAGTTCAAGTTCATAAGCATTATCTCCAAAGTTTCTTAGTATTTTAAATGGACCATCAGCTCTTGGCATTATTTTGTTTTTACGTAAATTAGGAAATCTTTCTTTACGCAAATGTAACCAAACTAAGTCACCAGGAGAAAACACATAAGAGTTTCTATGCTTATTTGCTTGAGCTTTATACTTGGCATTGGCTTTTTCAATATTATTTTTTATTTTCTCATGAAGTTATTGAAAAAATTGTACTCTATCTTTAGCTTCATAATTTTTCAATTCACCTTTTTTCAACGGAATCATGTTAATAGGCATGTGAGGATTCACACCATACACCACCTTAAACGGACTAGTTTGAGTAGTACTAGATGGACTACAATTATAAGCAAACTCTGCATATGCTAACTTAACATCCCAATCTTTTGTACTTTTATTAACTAAACCTCTTAATAATGTACCAAGAGTTCTATTAGTTACCTCAATTTGACTGTCAGTTTGCAGATGATGTGAAGTGCTAAATAACAATTTAGTACCAAGCATATGCCATAAAGTTTTCCAAAAATAATTTATAAATTTGATATCCCAATCAGAAACTATGCTTTTAGGTATTCCATGAAGTTTAACAACCTCTCTAAAATACAAGTCAGCAACATGTGTGGCATCATCGGTTTTATTACATGGAATAAAATGAGCCATTTTAGAAAATCGATCTACTACAACAAGAATAGAATCATTACCACTTTGCATTCTTGGTAACCTTAGGATAAAGTCCATACTAAGTCCTTCCCATGGTTTATCAGAAACGGATAAATGTGTATATAAGCCTTTATGAAAGTAACTTTTACCTTTTTGACACATAGAACATCTACTTATCATGGCTTGTACATGTTTAAGCATTCTTGGCCAATAGAAATTTTCTTGTAATAATTACATAGTTATATATATACCAAAATGTCCTACAATGCTACCTTCATGTATTTCCTTGATTAGCAAGTCTCGAATACTAGATCTAGGAATACAAAGTTTATTTAGTCTAAACAAAAATCCATCATGTATGACATAATTTCCATGGTATCCAATTTCTTTACATGCACTAAACATGTCCTTAAAATCTTCATCATTAGGATATAAGTCTTTTATCATTTCAAAACCTGATATTTTCGCATCCATCATAACAAGTAATGTAGATCTACAAGAAAGAGCATCAACGAATACATTTTATTTACCATCTAAATGTTTGACAAAGAACACAAAGGATTGTAATAAATTTACCCATTTTGCATGTCTCTGATTAACTTTCTTTTGACTATGTAAGTATTTTAAAATTTCATGATTCGAATGTAACACAAAGGATTTTGGTCTTAGATAATGACTCCATGTCTCTAGATTCGTATGATGGCAAATAATTCCTTATCATAGGTCAAATAGTTAAGTTTGGTTCCATTCAACTTTGTAGAGAAAAATGCTATAGGTTTCTTTTCCTAGGAAAGTACTCCTCCTATTCCAACTCCACTAGCATCACAAGTCACTTCACAAAGAAGGTTAAAGTTGGGTAAGATAGAATAGGGGCATGATAAAGTTTATCTTTGAGGGTTTCAAAGGCTTTAGTAGCTTCTTGTCACCAATAAAATTCACCCTTTTTCATGAGTTGAGTAATATGTGTAGCTATGGTAGAAAAATCCTTAATGAATCTTCTATAAAAACTAGCTAATCCATGAAAACTTCTCATATCATGAACATTCTTAGGGATAGGTCATTCTTTTATAGCCCTAATTTTATTAGGATCTACTTTAATACCTTCTCCACTAATAATATAGCCTAGGAAAACTACACTTGGAAGCATAAAATCACATTTCTCAAGTTTTCCATATAGTTTAACTTTCCTTAGCTCATCAAATAATTTCTTCAAATGCACTAGATGATCATAAATATTTTTGCTATACACAAGAATATCATCCAAATATACAACAATAAAATCACCAAGGAAAGGTTGGAGAACTTCATTCATAAGTCTTATAAATGAGCTAGGTGCATTATGTAACCTAAAAAGCATAACCATCCACTCATAGATACCATATTTTGTTTTAAAAGTAGTTTTCCATTCATCTCCATCTCTAATCCTTATTTGATAATATCCACTTCTCAAATCATTTTTGAAAATACTTGTGCTCCACAAATTTCATCAAGCATATCATCTAATCTAGGCATAGGAAATTGATATTTTATAGTAATATTATTCACTACCCTAGAATCTATACACATACGCCAAGTACCGTCCTTTCTAGGCACTAGTAAAGCACAAACACTACAAGGACTCATACTTTCTCTCACAAATCCTTTATCCATAAGCTCTTGTATTTTTTTTTTTGTTATTCCTTAGCTTCTTCTGGGTTACATCTATAAGCCGGTTTATTAGGAATAGACATACCAGGAAAAAGATCAATGGAATGTTCTATACCTCTTTTAGGTGGTAATCTAAGAGGTAAGTCATTAGGAAATACATCATTATACTCATCAAGCAACTTAATCAGATTAGGATTTTCAAGTTGTTGTTTTTCAGGTTTAGAATCTTTAGAAATTAAAGCACAACAAATTCCTTCTTCTTTTATACATTTCTCCATAACCTTTCCATGTAAAAATAATCTCTTTTTGTCATCACTCAAAGGCATTTGATCACATAAAGAAGGTGTGAGCCGATACAAATATTTTTCTTTTTTCACCACATATTCATTAGTTACTCCATCATGAGTTGCTTTTCTATCATATTGCCATGGTCTACCCAAAATTAATCCACAAGCATCCATAGGTAAAACATCACATAGAAATTCATCATGATAGTCTCTAATACAAAATGTGATTAAATCTCTTTTGTTTACTTTAGTTCCTTTATCATTATTTAACCATTGTAAAGAATAGGGTTTAGGATGATTAGTAGTTTCCAAACCAAGTTTCTTAACCATTGCCTTAATAGCAACATTTTTACATGAACCACTATTAATTATGAGTCTACAAACCATGTCACCTATTTTACACTTAGGTTTAAAAATTTTCTCTCTTTGAGTAGGTGTAACACTAGGTTGTATTTGCAAAACTCTTTGAATTACAAAGCATGGGTCTCCTTATTCCTATTCTATAGTTAATATTTCATTAGGTGATTCAACTTCTAATTCATCATCATCACTACATGGTTCCATGTTTTCTATTTCATGTAAGGTTAAGGCTCTTCAGATAGGACAATCTCTAGCAAAATGTCCATATCCTTTACATTTGAAACATTGTTTATTTTCCATTTCAACTACCTTATTTTTACCTTTATCATATTTATTATTCTTTTTATCATATGAAAACGTTGATTTAGGTGTGAAGGTGTTAGAATAGGATTTAGTTGAAGTTGAAGCATTAGACTTAACATAAGCTTTAGTTGATTCGGTTTGTCTTTCAATTTTCATAGCCAATTTAATCAAGTTATCAAGAGAATCATAAGAGTACATATCAACCTTGTCTCTTATTAAATGATTCAAGCCACCTAAGTATCTAGCACATTTTTGTTATTTTATTTCATGAACATCTAAAATAAGGGCTAGTCTTTCAAATTCTCTAGTATATTCTTCTACACTAAATAAACCTTACCTTAGAGTATTCATTTTAACATACATATCTTTTTCATACTCTCTAGGCACAAATTTCTTTCTTAAGTGCTTTTTAAGTTTTTCCCAAGATTTTATTTTAGACTTCTCTTGTCTTTCTCCTGTTCGCTTTAAATTATCATACTAAATTCGAGCAAACATTTTGAACTTTAGAGTAGATAATTTACATTTTCTCTCATCATCATATTCTCTAAACTCAAAAATAGCCACAATCTTATGCAACCATTCAAAAAATGACTCCACATTCAAATCACCATAAAATTTAGGAAGGTCAAGTTTAATACCTTGATCTTCATGGTGTGCATTTCTTACTTGGAATGTAGGTGGTCTTCTTTGGTTGCTTGAGCCAAAAGAATTTATCTCGTCTTCTCCATCTTCATGATGAGGCATATTAAAATGTTTACATCCACTCTTGGCATGGTACATAGGCTTCATTCTCCCTTCCTCACTATCATGTGTGGTTTCCATGCGAACTTGCCATGGCTTATACTTCTCTTGTTCGGCCAACTTAGCTTCCACACTTTCTATTTGATGTTGCAGTGTGTTTTGAGTTTGTAATTCAGAATCCTTGTCTGTGGTGAAGCTTTTGATGGACTCGACAAGAGCACGAACCTCTTCACTAGCCATGGTGAAGGTTGACACACAACCCTTTTTGATGCACACAATATGTTCCACAAAGTGTAGGTGCTGGATTGTTTTTCCTACAACCAAACAAGGCACAAACCAATTGCTAATTCACAAACATATAATAATCACTACCCATAGTCCTTGATTAGGCACAAAGGAGATCTTGTAGCTCCAAGAACAGTCACTGCATGCAGGTATACACAATATGGGAGAGGTCTTCTATAAATGGTGTAAAATTCCACCACATAAAATCATAGAATGTCTCTTCTTTGTCTTTAACAAATACATGTCTTTCAGTGGGATAATCGTGTTGGTTGCTTCATAGAAGATGTAGAGGAGATATAGAGGGAGAGTATTGAGTGATTATTTGAGAGAAAATGAGAAGAAATGGTTTGAATAGAGGGTCTGCAACTCCTGGTCTATTCGGTAGATTCTAAGGCGAGGTATAGGGTTTTGACTCTTTTGTTGCCTTCTCTGTTTGATGCATGAAGGAAACTTGAAATGGGTTGATTCACACTAGATCATGCATCAATAGAGAGTAGAATGAAGGAGGAATGAGGTGCTGGGGAGGCACAAAATCGTGGCACATAGGGCGACACACAGAACTACTGAGATTCGACCTACAACCTATTGATATTTTATGTGGGAATGATGGGAAAAATGCAACAAGATCGTTGCAAGATTGCAAGAACTTCAAGAAAAATTCAAGAAGATCATAAAGAAGCAATAATTCAAGAAAAAGGTTGAGTATCCATGGAGTTCTTGATGCAAGGACACACACATGATTTCTGGTCTGTAGGGTCAGGTTTCTGCGACAGCTTCAAACAATCGAAGCTCTGATACCAAAAATGATGTGTTGTATCAAAGTGGGTGGAAGGTTAGATCAAAGATTGATGGTAGAGATGTCACCCACAAAATGATGCAAAAGAAATGAAGGATTAAGAAGGATCATAGGTGAAGACATTAAGTAACAAAGATAGGTGTTCTCGACATATTTGAGTTGGACTTCAAATGTGTCGAGTTTGAGTGCTGATGGAGGAAGGTAATGTCCCAACCTTTCCTTGCTCATTGTCAACTCAAATGAGAGAGATAGAATTCAGCTAGCTATGCTCAAATTTTGGTTAAAATTCTTATTCATTCTTCATTCAATTCTTCTTTACAATTCATGCACACAAGTATATATATAGGAGAGGAAGTAATCGGTCATATCATGCTGAAACCAGCCGATTCTTTTCCTTAATCCAAGCCCACTTATCATGGTTGAATTAAGCTCATATAACACTTAATCCTAAGCATAATATAATTGTTTAAATGATACTAAGAATTAACATTACAAAGCTATACAATTAACTAAGATACATACATGAAATTATATCAAATCCTAACTTATATAAAATACACTTAGGGTTAGGGTTTACGACAAGTTAATTCAACTAATGAATATCATTACTATATCTTCTTGTTGTAAAGTATCATCCCATGTATGTCATAGTCTTGCATGCTTTGAATACTTGTACACATTAAAGTGTATTAATATCTTCTTCTTGTAAATATGTGACATACCTACAAGAACAACTCGAATGTTTTTTAATATCAAGCATATAAGAATTATCAAGAATATTTAACATTATAGGCTCCAACATTAAGAAAGATAAATCTTCATTACTTTGAGGATTAATATGAACATAACAATCATTAGGTTCATTAGATGCTCCTACATCACACAACCAAACCCTTAGCATTTATGTCAAAACTAGTTAATCAGTTTGTCAAACTAGTCAACTTTTTTAAAGACCTATCGATCGATTTGGCCTAACCATTTAATAGTTTTAAACCAATACCAACTAAAATTTACCACAAACAATCATCTTACTATGGTAGAAACTATTCAATTAGCTTGACCAAACCGGTCCATCAATCTATACAAAAAAGCATACACATGCATTCTTATATGCGATTTAGAAGTCAAATACCAACCATATCACACCCATGTCTTTAAACATTGCAAAAACTAAGATTAAACCTTTTGGCTGCTAAATCATTTTGCATTTATAGAGAATAATCAAGATATATGCATAAACTTCGCATCTCAAAATAACATAACTCAAGGCATTATTCAACACAACATTACTTATATCATCTAATAATGAGAAAATAAACATTTTAGACCTTCACTAACCTACATGTTCATTCACTCCAAACCTTAAGGTAATAATAACTTACCTAATAATGCTTAGCGAAATCCATACCAAGTAGGGGATACTTTAGCTAAAAAAGCTTAAGCCTTACCTTAAACACCTTAAAATAAAGATTAAAAATTAGAAACATATCCTTAAAATCATATAAAACCAAGTAAAACAGAAGATTAGGAAAACCCAAAGATATTATCTCACCAAAGTGGACACTAAGGAAAACCAACTAAATCCTCATTCTTTTCCTAAATCTAACCCTATCTTACTTAAGAGTAAAATAAGAAAGAGTTAGAAGAAAGATTAGAAGATGCAAAGAAGAAAAGAAATAGATAACATGAAGGAGAAAAGAGTGGAGAAACAAGGGAAAGGAAAATAGAGTTGGTTTGGTGGTTCAGAGAAATTGAAGAAAAATGAGAGTTAGGGCTGCTAATATACCTACTACATGATGGGAAAATAAAGGAAAAAGATACACAACATCAAAACCCTAATTCTACTGCTCAAAGTGGGGCAAGTCAAGGCAAATTTCTCAAGAAATAGGTTAGCTCTCCTACAACTCAAAAGATGATGGTTAAAACATCTTAGGGAAATGTGCCTCAAAGAAATCCAATCAGAAGAATGGGAAAAGGGCTAAAAGATGTGGAAAACAACTACTAGGCATGGCAAAGATTTATTGAAACAAAATCAATTCTTCAGATCTATACCAAAGAGAAAGGAAGAAAGCGATAAATATGTGAGGCCATCTTTCTTATCATTATCCATTATGGTTCTCAAATCTATTTGAGGTGTGAAATAGATCAAATTAATGGTTAAAAATTTTCAAAAGTGGTTTAGAAACAAAATCAAAGATTGATTTTCAAGATTCAAGATTGTTAGGGAAACAAGTGCACCGATTATGTAAGCAAGGCAACCGACATAGAAGAAAGAAATTTTTGCTGCTTTGTTTGGTGTTTCTTATGCTATGATTTTGTAAGAATGGAATTCAAGGATCTTGTAGGTATCTCAGTGTTAAAGTAAGGTACTTGTGTGTTTGATTGTCGTCATGGTTACTAAAAGAATTAGTCTTCCACAATTTACGTTTGAATATGATAGGTGGATTGGCCTCCTAGATTACATTTGCTAATCATGTATTTCGATGTATTAGATGTAATGCTCATTTTGAGGTAATAAAATTATTTTCTATCAAAACAAGTAATGATAATAATAACAATACTTGTAATTATTATTATTATTATTATTATTATACTAATTATACTAATTATAAATTTTATAATAATAGTAAGAATATTAGTAGCAGTGAAAATAAAAATAGAAATATTAATATTAGTTATAGAAGTAACTATACTAATATAAATAGTTTAATTTATAATAATATTAATAATAATAATAATAATAATAGCAACAATTATAATATTAGTATACAACAACAACAAACTTTACAATAATAATATTAATAGTAAGAATAATAATTGTAATACCTATAATAATAATAATAATAATAATAATAATAATAATAGTAATAATAATAATAATGTTATATTTTAACTCTGAATCAAATCTAGCATAAACATGAGAATGAGTTAGATAAATTTTAAATATTTATTATTTTGAGTTATATTGGACCTTAAGTCGAGCCTTATAGATATTTTTGGTTGATACATTTTTAGGCCATATAAAATTTTGAATAAATATCAAATTGAATTGAATATATTTTATGTTATAATTTTTGATTAAAATTATAAAATTTTTAGAATAAATCAAATTAATTTTGATATAATATTTTTAATTGGGTCAGATTTTATTGGTTATAATTAGTCATTGAGATGAGTAAAAGTATAGCTTTGAAAATTGAAACTATTAGTTCAATTGATGAACCAACCCTAAAAATTAAAAAGCTATTAAAATTAACTAGATCATAAATTGTTTAATAAATTCCAACCGAAGAGACCGGTTAGAAAATTAAGCAAAAATTGATTAGATTTATATAAAATTTTTATCTAAATTATTATTTCAATTATTAAAGTTATGAATCAACTATCGTACGATCAACCACCCATTGTTGAAACTATGAATAAAAGAGCCAGCAAATTGAAGAAGATAAGATACAAATCGCAAGTCGCACCATGTGCATGTATCATAGTTGTAGTTAGGGATGACAATGGGTCGGGTCTGGACCGGGTCCAACCATACCCAGACTCGGACCCGTTTATATTACCTAGACCCAGACCTGATCCAGACCCGTCGGGTCTTAAAAGTTCAGACCCAGATCCAGATCAATCGGGTCTAGCGGGTAAATGGGTCCTAAACGGGTCCTAAATGGGTCCGATTATTTTTTAAAAAAATAATTAATAATCTATGCTAATACAAATACATTTATGTTTTATATAATTTAAAATGTATTTTTTTGTTAAAAAAAATCATCTAAGTGAAAAAATAAATATATTAAAATAGTTATATTAACTTTTCAAATGGTGTTTTAATGCTTTTAGTAGGGATGTAAATGGGGCGGGTATACTCATATCCGTATCCATATTCGATAAGAAAATCCGTACTCGTACCCGAATCCGTACCCGTACCCGCATCCATATCTGCTAATATATCCATATCTGTATCCGTTGGATATCCGTTACTCGACGGATTATCCGTTTACCCGTTAATGGATATTATTCGATAGATAAATCCATCACTCGACAGATAAACCCAATTAGAGTTAAGTTAAATGATAATTCTAACTTTAATTTATACTATATTCATTTTAAAATTAAGGGTAAAAAAGTAATTATATATCGGGTAAACGGGTACGGATATGAATACGGGTATGGGTATGGATATGCCATACCCGTATCCATACTCGAACCCAACGGATATATTTTTTCCATCATCCATATCTATATCCATATTCGTTTATCCATATCCGTTGGACAAAATCCGTCGGGTTTCGGATAAAATCCGCCCCGTTTATATCCCTAGCTTTTAGAATAAAATGTTATACATATTATTTATAAAGTAAGTATACAAAAATAAAATTAAAAAAAATGAATAAGGAGCTTATATAAGATTAAGACAATAATGACAAACATAATATTAGTATATATTTATATATGTATACATACACACACATGTATATTAAACGGGTCTAGCGGGTCTGGGTCTGGATCTAGAACTGGACTCAGACCCAGACCCTTTAAGATATATGTGGATCCAGACCCGATCCAGACCCATCGGGTCCAAAAATCATAGACCCAGACCCGCTAAAAATGATGCGGGTCTGGGTCGGGTCCGAGACCCATTGCCATCCCTAGCTGTAGTACATGTAGATGTAATGTAATTGCTTACGTAATTTACATGGGTCAGCTTCTAGAATTTATGTACTTGGTACAATGTACAATGTAATTGCTATGTACTTGGTACGTAGCATTACTGTATACATACGCATGCCTGCTTAATATGCTAGACAGGATAGACATATTAAATCGGTGATGTATAAATTTTTTATTTGACAACCTGGCTGGCAGCTCTTTCTTATTTACATTTTTACAATTTTATTTTTTTAAAATACATATAAATATATTTTATAATTTTAATTATTTTTTTCCATCCTCCTTCATTCATCTTTATTTTAGTGTAGCACTTTATCTTATTATACAGATATAGAGACAAAAATATAAAAATAAAAGTAAAAAAACGAAAGAACGTTATTTTTTAAATTAGAAAACAAAGATGAAAAAAAAAAATATATATATATATATAGGTGAAAAAATAAATGTAATATAATAAAATTGAGAAAGAAAAGTAAAAATATTGTAAAACTAATATCATTTTAATTAATGTAAATAATTAAAAAATAATAATTGGACGTCTCTGATCCCGACATGACAACATATTCAGACCGAAAACGCCACGTCGGCTCAGTTTGCGTGCTTCACTGCACTTTATAGTTTATACATACTGTAGGCATGATTGATTGTCCCCTCGGCCTATGAACCGAGACATGCAGGATGCAGAGCATGGTACAACCGCACTGCACATTGTGTTGGCAGCCTCTGAACGGTCATTAATTCACATATCATTAGCGTGTTATTTAGGGATGTAAACGGGACGGGTTCGGGTCGGGTATTACCATACCCGTATCCGTACCCGATAAGAAAATCCGTACCCGAATCCGTACCCGTACCCGAACGGATATCCGTTGACATATCCGTATCCGTATCCGTTGGATATCCATTACCCGACGGATTATCCGTTTACCCGTTAATGAATATTGTTCAACGGATAAATCCATTACCCGACGGATAAACCCATTTATAGTTAAGCCAAAAGATAATTTTAACCTTAATTTATACTATATTTATTTTAAAATTAAGGGTAAAATGGTAATTATATATCGGATAAACGGGTACGGATATGGATACGGGTATGGTTACGGGTACGGGTATGGATATCCCATACCCGTATCCGTACCCGAACCCGACGGATATTTTTTTCTATCCTCCATATCCGTATCCATATCCGTTTATCCATATCCGTTTAAGTATCCGTCGGATAAAATCCGTCGGGTTTCGGGTAATACCCGCCCCATTTACATCCCTAGTGTTATTCCCCCCTTTTTTTTTATATATCAATAATATATCATATCATAACACAAACACAAACAAAACAAAGTACTATTAAATTTTCCTTACTAATTCAAAAATACTGTTAGATAAAAAAATAAGTGATGTTAGATGCATCCTAAAATTATAATTTTACATTCCTTTATTTTTTTTATCAATTTATTCTTTTTATTTGTGTAATTTACCAATCAATAGTTTTTACTTCGCTCTCTTTTCTTTGTCTTCTCCTCAATTAATTATACAATATCTAATTTTTACAATATCAAATACAATGAGTATGGTTAAAGATTATGATTCGAATGACTTTTTAAGTGAAAATGAATTGTATAAACAATGGTAAGCCAATTTCTTTTTTAGAATTTTTACTTCCGATAGATAAGTAACTCGTAAAATTTCACATATGAAGGACGATTCACCCGTCCAAGATTAAATCTTATGGGCAAAACACCCGTCAAACGAATACTCTGGCCGGCAACTCACCCATTATAAGTTATTTGAAATAGACAACTCATCCGTCATATGTTATCTATGATGGGCAACTCATCCGTCTTATGCCATCTCTCATGGATAACTCACCAGCCAAATTATCTCTTTTTGTAAATTTTTATTATTCACTTTTATATTTATATATTCCTTATAATATCATATTTTGAATATTAATTACATAATACAAATTAAATTAATAAAATTGGAGTAGATTATTTGCTATAGATGTGATTTTTAATGATCGGAAGTCATTAGTTGGTTGGATTAAAAAAAAATAGAAGGCCGCATAATATGATTTTCGGTATCAAAAGGTCAAAAAAAAGGCAGGGTATATATTTATTGTGAAAGATAAGGTGCTTATAGAAAACAATATTCAATGAATCCGAAAAGTATTAAATCTACCGTGAGCAAAAAGTGTTGTTATGAATTCAAAATTCGTGGAAGGAAAGATGCTAATAGTGGTTGAAGACTAGTGGTAGAATGTGGAATACATAATCATGGATTGAGTAAATATTTATAAGGGCATTCGTTTGCTTGTTGATTATCTTTAGAAGAACGCAAGTTGATGGTCGAGCTAATACAAATAAATATCAAACCAATGGAGATTATTGACAAGTTAAAACAGGGTGATCAGGATAATACTGCAACACTTAGAATAATCTATAATGCTAGATATAAGTTCAAGGTACAGATCTTGATGAGACATACAGTCATGCAACAATTATTGCACTTCATAGAAACAAATGATTACCGTTTGTAACATCGTTGGTTACCTGACTCTAATATGGTTAGTGATATTGTATATGTGAACCCGGATTCTATTACTTTATTGCATGCATTTCCATATGTCATTTGTTTGCATTAGACATACAAAACCAATAACTACAACCTTCCTTTCTTATATGTTGTTGGTTGTGTGTCTAGTGGTAACAATTTTACCATTCCCTTAGCATCTATGACGAAGGAAAATAAAGATAAACTACGAATGGATGCTTGATAAGGTAAAGAGATTGATTGATCTCCATGAACCAAATGTGGTGATCACTGATAGGGAATTAGGAATAACATAAATAGTGTCAAAAATCTTTTCTAATGCAGCACTCTTCTTGTGTAGATAACACATTAGTAAGAATGTTCTATCACATGCTATAAAAAGTTGGAAAGTATAGTTGTAGGAGAAAGTTTCTTAGGAGATTAGAGGAAGATTGTACAAGCCGCTATAATTGAAACATATGAGAACGAGCTTCTACTTATGAGTGACAAATGAGGCATATTTCCCTATCTTTTACAATATGTGTATGAGACCTGGTTGAATCCATATAAGGAGAGGTATATTTCAGTGTGGGTTGACAAAATCATTCACTTTGGCATTCATAAGACCAATAGGTATAATATATTTGTTGTAAATATTCAATGTCGTTTAACTTATTAGGTGTGTAACAATTAACAATTACTTATATTTTGAAATCATAAATATAAGGTGGAAAGTGAACATAGTAAGATGAAGAAATATATATCATCATCACGGATTAGTTTTGACACATCATACCGAAAGATCAATTCATTGATAAGACTCCAAATTAATAAGGTGAAAAAAGATCTGGAGAAATCATGGGTAATTATTTCATATTACTCTATAGATGGCATATTGTTTAAGGAGTTCACGTCTGTTATATCTCATAGAGCATTGAACTTGATTGAAGAGGAGAGTAAGAGGTCCAATATTGTTGGTCCCAAATACTTGGGATGTAGGTGTTTCTTGAGGTTGACATATGATCTACCATGAGCACACAAGATATTTCATTACAAACGAAAAAAATCAACATATTCCTATATCGATCATGCATACAATCCGAAATACTTTCACTTTTGTCATACAACAAGAAGAAATGTTTGCATTTGATTATTCAATTGTTTATTGATTCATACATCCATGTTCTTCTAACATTATGTCTAAGGCGCAAATGATGCTTGACCAATCATCGTCACGTCTACAATACTATTCTAATCATATTGATGAGATTCTCAAACCCACCTAGACAAGTATGGTAGAACCGAATGTTCATCAAAGAAAAGGACGCCCTAGTAATAGCACATGGAGGGAACTATTAGAGTGGGAGCATACATAGAGTGCTTTTTTGAAATCACCTATAGGGCAAGGTCGATTGGGTCGAGGATGTGGCAGAGGTCACTCTTCCCTCGGTCGATCGAATCAATGAACAAGTAGTAGTGGGAGGCATAGTAATAGGATGACTAATAGACTCATCCATAATTTCTTGTGATCTTTTTATATTGAGCCAGTTATGCTCCCATAGATGGAATCTTGATGTGATGTTTTGAGCATTGAAAACTGTAGGTTTAGAGAGGTTTCACTGCAACTTCTTGGTAGAGAATCAAAATGGTCAAATGTCAAAACCACAATGTATAGGAAATTGGTGACGCATCAAGAACTATATGCTTTTGCCTTTATAGATCATATTGTTGAAAATATGCAACACTTGGTACATTGGAAGGAATTGGCTCTAATAGAGAAATGGTGGCATCAAATTGACTTTGGCTTCCTTTTTGCGACAACATACAATATCGTATTTGTTTGCTTGAGTATTCATAGGTCGATCACTTCTTTACCGCATAAAGCTCCACTTAATAGTGAACAACCTAATCAGATCATCACCATCTTAAGTGTGAATAATTTATCACATTGTGTATCGATATGTCTTTTACTCACACTAAATTTATATACTATATATATGTCTAACACTCATGTTATGATACTTTATATACTTGTAGTTAACATAGATAGAAAATAAATTATTACCATCTATATCTAATCAATGGTAAAGACATGCAAATTTAAGAGTATCTAGATGAAATGAGTCATATCGTGATCATATTCGTATGTATTGGAATTTAATGGGTATAGATGTCAACTATGGGGGAGACTTAGGTTTATGATTTATGCTTAAAGTAACAAGTTTATCATTTAACTTCTTGTACAATGGTTTATTACATTCTCTTAAGTATTTTATAATGTGGTGTAAAGACAATCATGGTGTAACATGAAATTAAAATTAGCATAAAAATAAAATTGTTCTGATAACACAGTCATAATAGCCTTAAGAAAAAAAAATCTACTACATATCATCACCAAAGGATTGGTTAGCATCATCCTCTTCACTAGAGGACAGTCTGTGCCCATCCATGTCAATTTACACCTCCTTCAGCCTATCAAAACATTCTTCCTTACCAATTCTACCCTTCTTTTCTTCTTTGAACCAGTAGTGGAATCTACCTATCAATTCATTATTTTTCTCCACTTCTGTTGTAATGTATTGGGCATCACTCGGCCCTTCATCTATTGGTATAGGATGGGCTACTATATGGGTTTGAGGATGATACCAAGGAAGGTATCCAGCTGAGGCATCATGCTTATATGTTGAGCGATGAAAATAGGAGTTGAAGTCTAGTCGGTGGTGTGGCCAAGCATTCTAAAATGATGTACAATTGGAGTAATCTACCTTATACTTCTTAATGTTTGTACTCTGATAGATTCCATGTGCTGGAAGAACTTTGGGTAGCCAAAATATCAAGCAACTCAATTTGGCATATAAGGTTCCACGAAATCCATAAAGCGCAAGCTACCTTGGTACATCAACTCAAGATGTTTTATGCTAGGATCTTAGTCGAACGATAAGAAGTCAACCTACAAACACATGTAAAACATATTGGGATATCAATTATGACACAAATTCTACAATTGAAAACTACTTACAAAATAGTATGTCACCCACTTACTGGGCCTCAGATAATCCAATTGCCTCCTATACTAAATTACACCATCGATAGACTCAAGGGAAGCATCTGATAGATTATACATGCAAGAATAACTCTTCCGAAAGCATGAGAAATACTCATAAATCTAGGCCTGTGCACAATTATGATACATATATTATACAATTAAATTAACAATTAAAAAAAATTCCAAATCAAAAACCATAATAAATAATTACCTTTGGGAATGTCATGCAACCACCTATTTTCTTGTACCCAGTTCTAGATGCTATCCCAAGTTGGCTATACAAATATGCTAAACTCCCAACTCCAAAGGCTCGATTGCCTAATGTATTCAAATTAGCTACTAATCTAAGCACTAAAAATGGAGAACCGTTGATGGACTTATCAACAAAAAACATACATGATAACAAGTAACATGTATAAAATTAGGTATAAGACTCATCATCCTTAACATGCTTAACCATAAGCTTATAAAAAATATCATCCAATGTGACCGTGCTTCCCTTCACAAAAGGAAACCTAACTAACACCTCAGGTTCACCTCATATCTTGGTCAGAAGCTCTATCATATCACCATCAATAGGGAAATGCTTACTAGTACACTCATAACCCTAACAATTAAGATTCATGATGTAAATCACGTCATATAGAGTGATCTTCATCTCATAGTATAGAAGGTGGAAGTTGTTGGTCTCTAGGTACCACCTTTCAACAAAAGTGAAGATAAGAAAAGCATTGTGATGGTGTAAATATGTTGAACATGGATGTTTTAGGCCTATAGTCTCGATGGTCGTAAGCAATACCTATGCTAGCATCATTGTCTGGTAGTCTTATCAAGTTTTTCATCCTTGACTGAACCCTTAGCACAGGATGTGGTTCCTACAATAAAATGAATATTAGAATAATAAATTACATAGGAAAAATATAGAAACCAATTGATATAATAATATAAATTAACTCAGCATCATTCTATATGGCATATGTCATATGACCCTTAAAACTAGTCAAAAGATTAGGAATGAGTGGACCCCACCAGTAAGTCCAGTCAATCTCCAATCATTGTTTAATAATGACGAGGAACCAAAATGTACTATATGGGTAGATGTACTAGTGTCGGAAAAATCTCCCTCAGTGAGATAATCATACTCCTCCTCAAAAGGAATATGCTCTCTATCTGTAGTAGTGGAGTGTTACTGCTTGTGCTCTATCACTGGTAGTAACTATCCTCTTTGCCACTCTAGTGGTAACAAGAGTAACCTATCTCAAATATTTTCCTCTACCTTATCTACCATCCATCTACCAATTATGACAAAAAATATTATTAAATATTATGCATTAGCTCATCAATGATTTATGGTTTAGGGTTAGGGTTAAGGGTTAAAGGGTTGATGGTTTAAGGTCGGGGGTTTGAGGATTAAGGTTTAGGGTTAGGGTTAGAGGGTTTATATTTTAGGGTTAAAGGTTAGAGGATAGGATTTAGGGTTTAGGGTTAGGGTTAGAGATTTAGTGTTTAAGGTTAGGTTTAGAAGGTTAGGGTTTAGGGTTAGAGGGTTTTGGAGGTTTGGGGTTTCAATAGGTGAGTTACTTGTTTGGGAAAAAATTGACAGTTGAACTACCCGGTGGAGGTCATAGGTGATGGGTAAGTTATCCGCCAGAGGAAATATGTAGCAGGTGAGTTACATGCCAATTGGGACTCCTGATGGGTGAACTACCCACTAGCGTATTTTCTCGACCGGTGACCTACCTGTTACTAGGCATGAAGGATGGGTGAACCACCCTTTGACCATACTATTTCGACCCCGACCTCCATTATTATGGTTTGAAGGTGGATTTTGACCAAACATTTACAATCAGTTACTAATATAAGTTCAATTTATGTATACAAACATTAATTTCAATTAAAAAAACATTTAAATTTAGAATAATGCACTAATTATATTTTGCATTTGCAACTAATTCAAAAATGATAAAAAAAAATTAAAAAAGAGAGGATGAAAGTTTACATACCTTTAGATGTAGAATGTATTAGATTGTTGATTTCAATCTAATTTGATCAATTTATTGAAGATTTGGGAAGAATTTGAGAAGAGTTGATATACAAGAGAAGAGAGAGAAGAGAGAAAATTTGTTAGAGAGATATGCAGGATGGACAAATGAGAGGGGTAAAATTAAAAATGTTAAAAATATTGGGGGTATATGGGTGTGTATTTAGTAAAAGGAGTGTGTAAGGAGAGGTGACAATAAAAAATGGTTTAACAGATCCATTGTCAATAGAAAAAAAAAACTTATAGCACGAATGACTTCCTTAATTTGTCAATCAAGATTATACTAAATTGTTAGTTTCGCTTGCCACTTATAATTAAATTAGTGTGCTAAATTTTTTATACATAGAGAATTAAAAATCATCAAAAATAAAATGAACAATTTGATGAATTTAAAGAATCTAAGTTCTCAATTACTTTAATCAAATATTCATTTGCTTTCATACCTTCATGAATTTCCTCTCAAATTTAATGTATTGATATTTATTTATTTCCTCCTTGATCAATATTAATATTAACTATATTGAAATATTTATGCATGTCATTTTTTATATCATACTTTAAATTTTTAAATAAAAAGGTCATCTTTTCTATTACATCTATATATAATATAGTATTTTTAAAATGTTAAACTGTATATATATATAATTATAAATATGCATCATATATTATTATCATCTATCTATAAAATAATAGTTAAATATTAAAATAATATTATTTCTATATTTATTTATTAATGTACAAGTTGTAAAACTAGTTTACTTACTAAAAAGAAAGTTTATGCACACCTTGGGTTTCTATATGTCCGCAACAAATTTAATATTTTTTTAAGTTATCACATGCTAGTGTGGCATGTAATGGTCTTTCTCTAAGATAGTTAGGGCATGATATCTCTAATCTAACATAATCAAATTTGCTATTATTATTATTAACATATAATTTTATTTTTAATTCTTTTATTGACCTCACATTATTCAAAAATAAAGTAGGGTTTATCATTAGAATATGGTCCCTGCAATACCCACATTTTTTACTACCACAAAATTTTATTTTAAAACATTATGGAAGAAAAAAAATTACACAATATACCTAAGAAAAATAGGGTACTACTACCACATCTAACAAAAGATAAACGTATGTCAACCATTCTATGTTAGATAAAAGGGTAAGAAAAATAACCAATCTAAATACAAGAATAGAGTGCATTAAGAGATGATATGTAGATACTACGAGAACAAGACCTTAATGGGTTCATAATAAATCTTATGCATAGGATAGAGTAAACTAAAATTATTGAAAAATAGAGATAAAATGATAATAAGGTAAAGCCTCAAAATCTTTGTCCATTAAGGACCAAAAAAAAGATCTTTAGGTGTTTACGCTCTCAAGCTCCTAAGACCAACATAGGGTAGGCTAACTACCGAGCATATTAAAAAACCTATACATGGTCTTCTACTTAAGGGATTGAGCAGGTGACCGAACAAATGGGCACATCAATATGCTATATACTGAGTAAGCCAAGTTACCTTCTCAATGGGAGTTACCAGCATATAAGGCATTAGGCGACAAATAAAGATAATACTAGAACATGATATCATACTTACACAATATACTTAGATATAAATGTATTATCATGATCATGTAATGCATCAAGAGTTCATGCCATGTAAAGACTTAGAAAATTCATAGCTCATCACAATTATCAATACAACATAGATATCATGGATAACATATATAATTTTTAACAAGTTATTCAACAAATCACTAGATTCTTATACTATCCACTTGCAGGAGTATTCCATTAGGCCCTTTTTTCTAGATTTACATGATCTATTAAATTAATTGCATTCTAGCCATTATTTATTTCCTTCTCCTTTTTTGAGTGATGGACTTATTACCACCCTATGGTCTCACATACCATAGAAGTATTTCCAAACTAGAGGATATAAAGTTCGGCCAATACCAATAAACCACTTGGGTGACCATACCCTTGAGGATTGATACTTCTAGTACATCATTAGTGTTAAGAATAAGTAAGGTACTGATATCTACTAGAACCCCACTTAAAAGAAAAGCTCAAAGGAACCAATAAATTCCCAAAGGTAGACTAACTCCCGATAGCTAACTGAGGATTGGGTAAACTAGACCCATGTACAACTCAATCATATTTCACTTTAAAGTGATTAGTTTATTATTTTCCAATGTTATATTATCAAATAAGGATCATATAACAATCAAGAAACACATCCTCCTAATCATTATCACTTAACCATTATTATCTTCCAAACCATATGGTGAGATTTTTAATAGTTCTTGATCAATTTTAAATCAACCAATTGAGATAATCCACTTAGAAAAAAAATCGGGATTACATCACCCATTTGTAGCATCATAGTATACACATTATTATTTTTCTGATGAAGCCTTTCAAAGGCACTTATTGAAAATACCATGAATTATGGACAATTTAATATATCCAATGGGTTAGTTAATTCATACCAAGATGTGTGTTCTCATCATTAAATAATCATATTATAGCAAAATATCAAGTCTCAAATCATATCGAGTTAGAAAGAAACAAAAATAACACTTTATAGGTGAACTAGTCAATCGATTTAGGTTAATTAATCAATCTGTTTAGCTCAGCCAAACCCTAGAGTTTCCTTAAACTAGCTAATTGGTCTTGTAATACAATTCAATTGTTCCAAAATTAGTCAATAAGTTATGATAAATCGATCGATGGGTTTAAATAGAGAGTGACCAAAGTCACCACATCTGGTTGACCGATTTAGGCTAACAAGTTGGTTGTTCTAAGGACCAATCAATCTCTTTGCTCCTAGAAAACAAATAATTGGAATTTTAAACATGATTAAAGCTCTAGAACCCTACCATATCCAAACCATAAAACTGTCAATTCATAGGACACATATTTAACATGCTTATATAATAAATCATACTTTATTTACAATAAATCAATCTTATTTCTCATAAATCAATCCTTTTCTCAAAATTCTTAAATGCTCTAACATACATCACTAAAAAAAATGATCTCATACATGCATATAAAGATCAACAAATTTATATAGTACACTAACTCACATACTTAGTCATGCCACATTTCAATAGAAATAATAACTTACTTGATGCTTAGAAAAATTTTCCACCAAGAAGGAAAAAACTTTAGTTGAAAGATTTCAACTTTCAAAAAATTAAAAACAAGTGGTTAAAACTCATAAAACTTCAAATAATTCTTATAAAACAAGAACCTCGAATCAAGAAGGAAAACAAAATTAACCTCTTAAAGCGAATCCAAAGGAAAGAATAAGAAAAAATCAATAATAAAAAATTTTCCAAATCTCACTCCTTATTACTTAATAATATAACAAGGGAGAGCTAGAAAAATGATTAGAAGAGTAAACCAAGTTGAAGTGAAAACTCAAAGTGGAGAAGGGTGAGCACAAGTGTTGAAAAACTTAGGATATTTAGCTAGCTAAAAAAAAGTAAGGGAAAGATATAATTAGGGTCATTTATGAGTAGTGAATTAGTTAAGTAATGAGTGAGGAAGTTCAACAAATCAAAGCCTTAATTTTAACGTTCAAGTTCAAGCTAAATGGGCATATTTATAAATAATAAGTTGACTTCAATTTCAGATCTCAAATGGTGATTTTTCAAAGAATGTAGGTCAATTTCTCCAAAAAAAAAAGATTAGAAACAAGAACAAAAATAGAAGATCAACATGGGAGGCAAGTCTCCCAGCCTTGTAGTGATAGCATGGACAAATTATATGTTATAGAGTTGTATGGAGGAGGGAGAAATAATAAGACAAAGGGTGAGCTTACCTCCCCCTTTTCTGCTAAATCAGACTTTTGACTTCTCTTGAGGAAAATAATTAAATCTAGATAAATGATAAAAAAGGGTTAAGGATTACTCAAGAACAACTCAAAGTTGGATTAACAAGGTTGCATTTTGATGAAAGAATTTTTTTTAGAAAATATCAATATCAAAAAACACTCATCTCAACAAACCGGTCAATCAATTTGGTCAGACTAGCCGACTGTTCTACAAACTATTCAATCAGCTCCCCAAACTACTTAATCTATTTTGTTGAACCGAAACCCTAGCTAAAATGATATAATACTTTATTGGTTTATAGAACCAGTTGGATTGTACGCCAAGGAAACTCATTTTACTCAATTCTTCCATAATATTATAATTTCTTTCTAAAATTAAACCCAAACTACAGTTCCAAATCAAGATAAAAAAAAATCATTGAAATTTCATTAAGAAAAAAAATTTCCCATTTTATAAACCATAGAATTACAAGGTATTATAGTCCCATTATTTATCTTAATGCTATATAATCTATAATTTTTCTACAACATTTATTCTTTTTATGGAAAAATAAAAATAATCTCCTTTTTATTATTACTAACTTATAGTACTGACCATCTCCTTACACACTCTTTTTACTAAATACACACCCATATATATCCCCTAATCTTTCACACTTTTTCCAAAAATACACCTTTTTATTTTCCCTCCCTATCCTAGCACTCCCGCTCAGTTCTCTATATTTTTCCACCTCTTTCATCCCTCCATTCAACCTAAAAAAGAACAACAACCACTAAAACAATAATTATACACCATTTTTACATTTTTGGTCTATAAAGATTAATATGAATCTAATTTTCTTATTAATTGTTAATATTTTTTAAAAAATACTTATTTTCAAATATAGGCTAATATGGATGGTTTTGTTTTTGACCTTTTTATTTTAGTATACTATTTTATTTAATTTATTTTATATATGAATATATCGGCATAAATTAATTAATGTTTTTGTTTTTTTAAAAAAAAATAACCCTCAAGTTTTTTCATAAATTAAATACATCATTTTTTACATAAATTTTAGAGCTTAAGGGTGAATTATTATTCCACTCCCCTCCTAAATAGGTCACTCACCACTATCCACCCCTCCCTATTGGATAATTCACCCATATATATACCCTTCACTAATATGTCACTCATCTGTAAGGACTCCCATCTAGTGAGCTAACCACTTGTAGCACCCCCCATCCTTAATGGCTCACTCACCCATAAACCCATAAACCCCTAACCCCTTAACCTTAAACCCTAAAACATTAAGCACAAACATGAAACTCCAATCCCTGACCCTATCAACCCCTAACAATCACATTATTAACCTCAACCCCTTAACCCTTAACCATTAACCTCAAACTCAAAACCCAAACCCTAAACCCTTGACCGTAAACCATTAAAACCAAACCCTTACCCACAAACCATTAACCCCAAACTCAAAAATCAAACCCCAAAACCACTAACCCTTATCTCCAA
Source organism: Tamarix chinensis (assembly GCA_030549775.1). Lineage (NCBI taxonomy): Eukaryota > Viridiplantae > Streptophyta > Magnoliopsida > Caryophyllales > Tamaricaceae > Tamarix > Tamarix chinensis. The sequence continues at coordinate 23,338,189 of CM060173.1, read as the reverse complement.
ACTTTTAATGCTTAACCCTAAACCCATAACCCCTAATTCTAAGTGTAATACCCCGAATTTAGTCAAACCCTAGTTTTATATAATTATTATATCAACCTAACCCTAATCATAGATGATTAATATTTTAACCTTGCCTTAAATTTTTAATCATAATTTTAAATCTAACTCTAACTCTAACCCTAACCCAAAAAGTATTTTTTTCGTTTTCCCCTTTTCTTTTCTTCTTGTTCTTCCTTGATCTTCTTCTTCTCCTCCTCCTCCTTCCCTATATGGTTTTATAATTCCCCAAGCATCCCTTTTTGTTAAGGCTCCACCATGAAAACTAATTAAGCCTAACTTCATCAACACTCTCATCCTATCCCTTCAATTATTGGATATGTCATAAGAAATTTACCTCCAAATTCCACCCTCCATATTTTCCTTTCCATACTCAAATCTCCTCCATTCTCACCATTAACACACCACCGCTACCTCAATTATGTATACACCTCCATTCTCTCTCCTTAAATCATTTATTGCCACACTAAACTTCTCCCCTGACTCTCTCTCTCTCTCTCTCTCTCTTCCCATTATCTTTATGTTTCATTATGCCATTCTTTTTATGCAACAAAGTTCTATATATCTCATCTAACCTCACACAAATCCACATATTTTGGGCAAAAATCCATACCAATCACCCTTATCTACAAAGACAATTCATGCAACCTACCCTTGAGTTGCTCCCACACATCACACCACCCTAGCCTTTCTACATGATCCCTCCACACCACTCAACCCTAGATGTATCAAATTCCCACACAAGTCCCTAATTGCATCACTCCCCTATTCAAGCCCCTTTGGTTGCATCACTCCCTCACACAACACCCCTTGGTTGCATTGTGTCCCCACATGGATAGCTCCATTTTTGCCTCATTTTCTTGCAACTTAATTTACTTTAGCTTTGCTTCTTTTCCATCCTCTTTTCTGTTAAATTTTCCTTGGTTATTTTATTAAGTTCTAACCATGTATTTTGTTTGTTTTTAGGTGATTTATAGTGGTCTTGAAGAAGGAATCATAGGGTTACTCATGCTTAGAGACTCATGCTAGTAGGTTATGATATATGTCGTAGTTAGGGTTTTTGAATGCTATATATAATTTGAGTGTAATATCATGGTTGCTATTATTATTATTATTATTATTATTATTATTATTATTATTTATTATTATTATATTGATAATTTCAAGTTGTTAATGTTATTGTATGATAATGTAGCATTGTATTATGAAAATTGAGTATTATAAGAAAGCATGAGTTTATGTGATATTTGTTATAATAAGTCTTATTTTGCACAACTAAGTGTGTTAGCATGATTTATGGCTTTGATGGGGTATGTAAAGTGATTAATGATTAAAGTGAAGTTGTATAGTGATGTAATAATTTAAAAGTCAGAAATTAATGATGTTAGATTTGTAGGATTTTGTGGGTGTTATAGATAATAAAAAGGTATTTTGATCATTTCATGATAACGTGATGACATGATAACTATTGAGGGTTTATAATTTATTGCATAATTTATATGGTTAAAGGGTAGCCGATTAGGATATTAGTTATCTAAAATGTGACTTTGAGGCACTTAGATAAGATAAGGATATTTTGGTTAATATGAGTTAAATATGGAATCTTTAGTATATTAATCTGGAATTGGTTTTAAATATGCTAATTATTTTATGTGGCATACTTGGCATAATTATTAGTATCACAAGTAAACAAAATATGAAAAATAGCTTGAATGGTGAATATTAATCCTAAGAATAGGCTCATTAACACAAGTATAAAAAGTTGAAGTTAGACCTTGATTTTTAGATATATTGTTTATAATATTATTTTAGGATGGTGTAATAATATTGGTGGTTAAATGAGAATTATAGGAGAAATTATGTTTATCTTGTGAAATTAGGGATTTCTAGAGAAATTGTGACATATGTTTTATAGGGAATGTCTTAATCATCATGTGATTATGCTTTATGTGCCTTAAATATTTTTATTTATGTTTTCATTTTGATATCAAGATACAAAACAATTCAATAAGGAATTAATTTCTAAAAGTAAATGATCATATGAGTTATAACCAAGGTATACAGTTTATTCTGCCGGACAAAAATAGTGGTTAGGAGCATTTTTTTTCCTTGAGAGGTGCTTTTGAATGTTCCACCAATTTAAGAATAGTGGTTATGAATGTGTTAACTTGGTAGGTGTTGAGTTTATTTTACCGACTTAATAATAGAGGTCAAATCTGTTTTGTCCTAGGAGATATTTTAATTTACTCCACTAGATTAAGAATAGTGAGGTCCCCAAATTCAATGTAATTTAAGAAAATGGATTGTGATTATATATAATAATGGAAATCTAGTTCAATTTATGTCTTGCATCATATCATGTTTAATCAATATACAAGATTATTCTTCCATGAAACCTTATGTATTTGTATACCATAATAAGAAAAATGAGTTTAGGTGATGATTTCTATGATAATAAGGTGATAAAATGGGTTTTGTTTCTCTTAGTTATGTTTCGGGTGATGGAAACATATTGATGCCCTTATTTGGTTTAGGTCAACAAAATTTTATAATTATTGCTGAAATGCCCCAAAAATATATATGTTAAGAAGTGTAATTAAATAAGAATTTATTAGGGAATTAATTTAATTAATTATTTTTATTGGAATAGGAAGAAATTATTTAGGGCAAATTAAGAGGAAATTTATAATTATTTTTATAAGGGAAAATTTGGGCATTTTCCTAATTAAAAAGTAATTTAGGAAAATTCTTTTAAAAATCCTAAATTAGCCTAAAAAGGAACTTTAATATTATTTTATCTAAAATTTTTTTATTTTAAATACCTAAAATATTCTAATTAATTTAGTTAACCCCAACCTACTTCAAATTTTCTTTTCCCCTTTTTCCTTTTTCTTTTTCCTTCTTCCTTTTTCTTTCTTTTCTTTCTTTTTCTTTCCCTTCTTCCTTTTTCCTTTCTTTCTTTCTTCCAATTGGGCCTATCTACAACCCAATCTGTTCCTTTTCTTTCTTTCTCTTCTGCGTCCCATCCTCCCACTTCTTTTATCTTCTTCCTTTGGCAACCGGAGCGCTGTGTATTGTTTCTTTTTCCCTTGGAATGCTACGTTCCATTTAAAATCTTATAACCGTTGCCGACCGGCCCGATTCTCCCTTTCTCTTCTTTTCTTTCTTTTTCCCTAGCCAGCCGATTCACCTTCTTCTTCCTCCTTCCTCCTCCACCGTCGACCTGTAGCTCTGTCGCCTCCGAAAATGGTGCCGCCGGCTACGCTTGACTTGACCGGCCGTTTCTCCTCTCTTTCTCTTCCCCTTGTATCGTGATTCAACCTGACCCAAACCACTTCCCTTTTCTTTCATGCAAAACCCTTCTTTTCCTCAGTGAAAAGTTGACCACGACTTAAATTTGCACCGGCCAATAAACGAAGTCGGCTACCCCAAACCCTACCTGCATTACATTCCTGCCGACCCTCAGAACCCTACTTTCTCCACAAAACTTTATAAATACCCCCTATTGAGTGATCTTGAAACTTTTTCCCTAAAACCCTAAGAACCTACCGTGCGCACCACCGCAACTTCAAACGCCCTTTCCTCCGCCATCAGATAACTACGCCACCAGCTCTACCTACCTAAGTCTTCCTTGCACCGCCCTCTAATTAACTAAACCACCCTTTTTCCTCAATTCTTCTTGCCTGAGCCACCACAGCCGTGCAATGTTCCTTACTCAACTAGCCAAACTTTTACACCTACTGCCCTTCGGACCACCGTCCGCCACCACATCCGCTGCTATAACTATTTTATGCACCTCCCAAAAACTGCTATTAACCCTCCTCTACCTTCCCCTACCTTTATTTTCTCCTTTCTCCTTCTCCTCTCTTTTTCTCTTTCTCTTTATTTCGGCCACAACCTCTGCTACCGTGTGCCACCGCCACTTGCTGGGCTACCACCCTCACTTTACTCCTCTTAGTCTAAACTACCACCAACACCTCAACCACCACCCTCATTCTCCACCTCTTCTTCTCAAACCTTAAATTTTTTCCTTTTCTATCCTCTTTTTGGCCACTACCGCCGCCGCCGTGCACCACCACCAGTGCCACCCATATCTACTGACCCAAGGTGAAACCCTAGACCCTCTCAACCCTTCTCCCCTATTTATTTAAGCTTATTTTATTTTCTTTCAATTTTTAACCTTTATTCGATTATTATTATTATTATTATTGTTGTTGTTGTTGTTGTTGTTGCTTGGTTCAATATTAATGTTATTATTTCTTAGTAGGGTCGAGAGTTTATATGAATTATTTAGGTTAGTAGTTTCGAATTATCAATATTATTAGTATTATTATAAGTTTTATCATCATCATCATCATCATCATCATCATTATTATTATTATTAGTATTAGTATTTTTATTATTACCATTATCTATTTAGAGGGCTGAAGCCCTATTTTACTTAAATGTTGCGATTACTACTATTTTTAGTATTAATATTATTATTACTACTATTATTAGTATTATTATTATTATCATTACAATTATTAATATCATTATAAGTAATATGTGTTAATAATAATATTATTATTACTAATGGTACTTTTACTATTTTAGGGTAGTGTTAAAAACCCTACCTTATATTACTTTCGAGTTAAGTTATCATCATTATTAATAATATTATTATTATTTGGTAATTTTGGTTATTATTTCATTACTATTACTATTATTATTATTAATGCCCTAATGATATTATTAGCATTGTTTTGGTGAAGGGTTGAAGCACTTATCTCACCATCCATTTTACATCATATTAATATTATTACTAGTATTTTTAGCATTATTTTCTATAATTATTATTAGTATAGTATTATTTTATTAAAAATCCTAGCCTTAGGACAAATTAGTAAATAATAGTATTTTTAAAAGGAGGAAATCTAATTCTAGTTTTTCCCTCATAATAAGTGAGACCAGTCAAAGCCTAAAGAGGCATAGGAGTGTGTTCGAAGACCGATGATGTTTTAGGTAAGGGTGTAACTAAGGCCATTTTTGTGTAATGTGTTTTACATGCCTTACTTGCCATGTGATATAAAATATGATGTATTTTATGTGCATTTTTATAACTATTATATATGCAGTATGATGTGGAGTTGAGGTATATTTCTGTAATATTTTATGGCATGTGTAAAGTATGTAAAGTTGTGTTTTTATTGTGATATGGTACGACGCATAAGACATGCATGTTAGATTGTGTGATATGATGGTATGTTGTGAAATAATGTGGGGTTAATCTAAGTATTATATGAACATGCATGGGGGAGTTAGGGTTTGCATAGGGGTTAGGGTTTGTATGGAAATTTAGGGTTTTACGGGTGAGCATAAGATTTTGCATGAAAAAGTTCGCACGTTTGCACAGGTAATATAAAGTTTGCATAGGAATAAACTTTACGTATGAATAGTTAATTTGAGCAGTAAGGAAGGTGATGAAAGGGTTGTTTGGGTGTTTGGATGTGTTACATGAAAAATAGTACGTGGGATAATATAAGGGTATATAATAGACTAATCTAGGGTTTTGTGCGGTGGTTAGGGTCTAGTATGGTATTTGGGAGTGTATGTGGTTGGGTGTGTATCTGATGATGTAAAGTGTGTTAGTGAAGAAGTGAATGGGTAGGTGGTGAAAAAGTAGTGGGCTTGGGTCCACACGTGGGAAGATGGACTCTAATGTAAGTCTAGTAAAGAGGGAAGAATGATGGGCTAAGTTAGGGCTTTATGGGCCTATGAGTGAGACGGTTTCTTTTGGGGGAAATAGGTGTAAAGAAAGTTAGCCATACATGTCTAGGGTTTAAATTTCTAAATAAGATATGTAAGACATTAATCATGTAAAGTGGAAGAGTATTGAGCCGAGCCTAGACCGATCTACCAGCATAATAGTGGCTAGGTACTATAGTATCTTGGAGACTGATCCACCAGCGTATAATAGTGGTAAGGTATGTTACCCTAGTGACCAATCTACCGGCTAAAATAGTAGGGGATCTTGAGCTTAATAAACCAAATCCTATAGTTTGCTAAAACATATGAAAGATACTAATTACTTATAGAGGAACACCATGTGAGAAAGGGGCCAGACAAATCCACCGATATATAATAGTGGTAGGGCATATACCCTAAGTGACCGATCCACTGGCAAGAATAGTGGCCAGGAGCTGAAATGCCCTGGAGACCAATCCACAGCTAAAATAGTAGGGTTCCCATACTCGTATGGACTTGATAAAGATAATGGTGTGAAAATAAATTCGATAAAAGGTTAATTAAGTAATTAATCTGGACTATATTGGTCCTTGGTGTATTCACCTAAATGTTCATTAGCCTTTGTGTTATTATGTTGGAATTTATGCTCTTTTATTATTATTACACATTGTTTGTGTGAATTTTGTATGTTGGCCTTAGTGCATGGTTACCTTTCTCAGTACGCAGCGTACTGATCACCTTTTTCATGGTTGCTGCTCATTCCCACGAGTAGGAGGCCCATCTGGTGTGTTGCAAGTTGGAGATGCCTTCTTTGATATATTGATGTCTTTGGGGCATTAGGCATGGGCGAGAGTTGATTATGGGCTGGATTAACCTTCAGAGTGGCGTGGCCGGTTTTCCTTTCATAAGATATTATTATCCTTATTACCTTTTTACTATGTTGTGAATTCCAAAAATAATTTTAATGCCATGGACATCTTTCTACTTTAAGAAACTTCCTCTCATATTTTGATTATGTAATAATTCATGTGTACTCTGATTTTATATTGTGAAACTCGATTTATGTATTTTTATGGTTTGATGGAAATATTTTCTTAACCTCAGCACTTGGTACTAGAACGGTAGGAGTAAACCAGTCTAGTAATAAGTGTAGCGGTAGCATCCCCAGAATTTACGGTTTTTATATCTAGAAGATTGTGGCTTACAAAAATATAGTAAATTTTGGGGTGTTACAGTTGCGTTTGTTACCGTGGATAAATATGGGGCAACAAAGACATTTTATGTCACTTATAGTCAATTTTGGGCCACAATATTATTTTTTGTTAACCATACTTCAGTGTAAGCCGATGATATTATTTTTTCTCACCCATACTTCAGTGTTGGGCCATGAAATTATTTTTCTTGTTGCCTAATTTCACTAAGTGCCCGTAGAAAATCTTAGATCCGCCACTTTCGGGTGCATTTAGTATGCAAAAATAATTTTCCATTTTCTAACATTCATGTTTGGAAACTATTTTGTAAGGAAATCTGAGAAACCATGTTTGTTTCAATATATTGAGAAAAATATTTTTCTAGTTGAAAACTAGGAAGTGTGCACATTATATGTTAGAATGAAAACTCAAAATTTAGGAAATATGTTCAAATATGTTTTTATTAAACATATTGTTTTTTTTTTATTTTAAACAAAGGGGTGCAAGATGCCCCCATAAGGGTCCAGGGGCAGCACCCCCAAAAGGTAAATGAAAAATTAATTTATGATAGGCAAGAAATCTATTATGGATTAAAGATGTTAAGTTATTTGCAATCTTAATCTATTTTTAACTATGATATTATACTTTTTTATCTCTTAATACTACATCGGTAACAAGATTATTTTGGTCACCCATCTTTGATTATGGGCTATTAGTTTACTTGTGGCCCATTCAAATTTTTTTCTAGCGTCTAAAATTTTTACCCCTAGCGCTAGGCTTATTATCCGCTCATAAATAAATGAAACGTATAGAGCAACAGATCTGTTCATCATCTCGCCCCAACCCTAATCCTTCACAATTGTTTTCTCGAGTCCATCTTCTTCAATTCGATTCATCTATTAATCTTCTTCTCCCTTCTCTTACTTTATTATTTCGATGTGCTTTCTTCTTAATCTTCTTCTTTGGTATAGTAATTTTGTAGGTGTTCTTCTAGAGTAATCTTCTTCTCTTTCTTCAATTATATTCATTAGTAATTCTTATTTTGCTTATTAATTTTTTGCTTTAATTGTTTTAGTTCCCTGAAGGTGCCTCTTTTAGCATTGTATGTGCATGCATATATCTCATTTTTTCCCCTTGAGTTGGGGGACAGGGTGGTTTGGGAAGAGTAAGGTTTGAGTAATACCAAGCTAACAAGAGATACCAGATAACATAACCTGAATCAAACAATAAGGAATTTTAGAATAGGGTGAACCTCTTAATGTTTTACCACATATGAAATACTACATCTGTAGGTTTAGGTTATACATCCAAATCTTACTCAAGATATGGCTAAACATCTGGAAGAGGGTGTGTGTTTAACATAACCTATACTTCATTTAAATGGATTCCAACAAATGTTACTTTTTATAAGCTCTTCATTATCTACTTAAGTATCATTTCTTTGAGCATTAGGTTTTCTATTACATCTTCAATTCTAGTCCAAATTTTGCACCTCTATTTTGCAGTTTAATTAACAAAAAAGAAAGTTAATGAATATAAGAAAACTTGGTACAAGAATCATGCATAACTTTTTATCTACATATTATTTCTTTACAAAATCATTGTCAAAAATTCCAATAATATGTTGTTTTTAAATAATAGCTTAAGTCTACTTCTTACTTCATCAATCTTTCTACACAAATGGTAGAAACTTATAGAATTAAAGTCTACTTATTTCAAAATATTTTCAACTACAACATGCAACTCTTCTTTGTTAAGATTTGGTTTGGTCTTCTTGCTTGCTTTACCTTCACCTAAAAGGCAAAAAAAAGGAGGAAATTGTGATCTACTACTTAAAATTAAAAAGTAATCTTAAGTGAAATATATAATTTAAATACAAATTACACAAAGGGAAGACATCAATGTTTAAAGAGTTGGGACAATACTACATAGCACACGCTTGTAATCTAATAAGCTTAAATGTTATCAAGAATCTTGAATGTCTACATAACTAAAACACATATTGTGAGCTGAGGGATACCTCTAATCCATATAAAATTTAATCCAGAAACTCAAAGATAAATAAATATAAAGTTTATGCACATGAATACTTGTGGTGAAAATCTATACAAAACCCTTAGAATATGATCAGATATAAATTTTCTTTCATCCTTTGATGTGGGCTTGGTAGGGGATTTTTGGAATTCTTGCTAGTATTTTTATCTTCCATATATTTGGTCTTATCCTTGATCTCCATTTCAACTTTATGCTTCTTACTATCATGAAATAAATTGGGCTTTATTAGCATGTTTTAAATAGAAGATCATTCAATAATCATAAAATAAACCATCCTGAAACCTACATACATAATAAAGTACTTTAAATTTTGATCATTTAAATTTTTGTTGATTTTTTTGAACAAGGATAATCCTATAAAGGTGGTATCAAATTGTTTTATTTAAAAAAATAATAATAACTATGGCAAGTAGATTTCTCACAATCTAGTAGTGAATAGAGAGTGTAGTAAGGACATAACTCACAGGGATTGCATAATATGTACCAAATTTAGAGTAACATATAACAAACTATTATCTAAACTAAAAAAGTAGACTAAGCCACAACATGATTTCAAGTTAGAGGATCCTTCCCATTGGATAGTGGATAAAACTATCTAACCATTCTTCTAAATACTCATGAGTAGAATAGATCAAACTTTACTCGCAGTAGTGCTTTAGAGTTTTTTGTACATATTCCTTTTCTTCTCTTTTTTCATATTATTTTACGGAGCTTTGACCAAATTATTATAGATTGAACATTTGTCAAAAATAAAGTTGGGGGTATCTAGGTAGATAAGTTATTAAAAATTTCCTAATATATCTTTTCCTATTTGTTTATGCATGTGTAGTTTGGGGATCAAAGTTGGATGAACCATAAAGGAATACATGATAGGAGAAAGTTGGAGTATATTGAAGGTGTTAATGAAGGTTTGCGATTTTGTTTTGATGGAAAAGAAGAGGGAATTCTATTAAAATGCCCTTTCTTGAATTGTAATTTTATTTTAGCCCAAAATCAATGTACTATGTGGATTCATTTGATGACATATGACATCATGAATGATTATAGTTTATAAATTTTTCATGGATAAAGTGATGGAGACACTATTAGGGCTGATAATATTAGTGTTAATGATACTTGAGATGAAGAGACTAGATTTAATGTGGACGATGAGGCAAATCTTGATAATATGGGTCCACTAGAGAAAGATGTGACAAAGACTAAATTTCACATGAGTGTTGAAAATAGTGGATCAGAGGTAAGGTGTCAATATCTAGAGGAAAGTGATGTTGGTTTAGAGAAGTTTTTTATGTTTAAGAAAGATGCTAAGACAGAGTTGTATATAAGTTATAAGACATTTTCAAAATTAGAAATTTTTGTTAACTTACTCCATATTAAAGTGAGTAATAAATGGAGTAATAAATCTTTTGATATACTATTTCAAGTTTTACACAGAGCCTTTAACTTTGATAAAGGATTTCCTAAGACTTCGTATGAAGCAAGGAAATTAAATAAGGAACTTGGTTTGAATTATGTGAAAAGTAATGCTTGCATTAATCATTACATATTATTTTAGAAAGAATATGCTCATTATAATAGTTATCCAGTTTGTGGATGCTCTAGATGGAAGGACAGGTTCCAGGATAATGGAAGTAGTAGTGATGGTGATGGGTTGCATATGAGAAATAAGGTGCCTCAATTAGCATTATACCATTTTCTTTAATCCCTAGGCTTGAAAGGATATATAGGTTCTCCAAATTAGCAGAACATATGCTGTGGTATAAAGAGCATTGCCTAAATGATGGGATTATGAGTTATCTTATAGATTAAAGAGCTTAGAAATTTATAGATGAATTATTTCCCATTTTCCCTTTTGATCCATAGAGTTTCAAGTTGGCACTTGTAAGTGATGTGTTCAACCTTGGAGCACTCTCAAGTTCCAAGTATAGCATATGATCTGTTATTCTTATCCTATATAATTTGCCTCCTTAGATGTGCATGAAAAGTTCTTACTTCATGTTATCTTTATCAATTCCTAGTCTAAAATGATCATGTAATGATATAGATATATTTTTGCAACCACTAATAGAAGAATTAAAGGAATTGTGGGAGAATGGTGTTAGGACATTTGATGCGCATACTATTGAGGTGTTTAATATGCATGTTGTTTTAATAAAGACAATTAGTGATTTCCCAAGTTATGCTAATTTATTTGGATGAAGTACAAAAAGGACCCTTTCTTGTTCTAATTAAAATAATGATACTTGGTCTCAAAGATTGAATCACCCTTATAAGCACTACTATTTAGGACATCAGAGATTCTTAGAACTAGACCATAAATTGTGATCGAACAAGAAAGACTTCAGTGTTGGATAGATTGAAAGAGGCCCCCACCTGAATCACTTTCTAAGCATAATATTTTGTAGGAATTGAGTGGAATTATAAATTTCACATTTGAAAAAAGTAAATCTTCTAAGCGAAAGAGAACTGAGTGATAATTGGTGTATCAATGGAAAAAAAGAGTATTTTTTTGATCTCACATATTAGAAGCATTTGTTAATTCAGCATAATCTTGATGTGATGCATATGGAGAAGGACATTTGTGATAGTATATTAGGCACATTATTGGATATCCATGGGAAAAATAAATATTCTTTGAATGCTAGATTGAACCTTACGAATATGAAGATGCATCAAAATTTGTGTCCTAAGTTGGTGGGGGAAAAGTTCTATATTCTAATGGCATCTTATAGCTTAACATTATTTGAGAGGAGGGAGGTTGTTTCCCGACTAGAAAATTTGGGAATTCAAGATGCCTATTCATCCAATGTTTCAAGATATGTAAGCTTGGAAGATGGTAGGATTTTGGGATGAAGAGTCATGATTGTCACGTGTTTATGTAAGATTCACTTCTTCTAGGTTTTTGAGGTGTGCTAGATGACAATATGCTTCACCATTTGTTAGAGTTTAGTAGATATTTAAAGAAACTATGTTCAAATTTGTTAAAGATTGATGTGTTGGATCAAATGGAAAGAGATATAGCTATCATTCTTTGTGAATTGGAAGTTGTATATTTTCCTTCTTTTTTAGATGTGATGGTGCATCTAACTGTTTCCTTAGCCAGTGAAGCTAAGTTAGTGGGACTTGTGTCTTATCTTTTGATGTGGCACTTTGAAAGGTAATAGTATCCGAGATACAATATTTTAATATAATGAAAACTCATTAGTAATGTATAATGTAAAATTGTGACTTTTTTCTTATAGTAGAGAAATGCATACTTAAAAATCCTTTGTATGCAATAAATCATGTCCAGAGGGTTGATTGCAGAAAGTGAAATTACCAATGAATGTCTTATATTTTTCTCATGGTATTTGAGTAAAATAGAGATAAAATTCAATCATGAAGAGAGGAATGACGATGACAATCACCCACTTCCCAATAGCTTATCTATTTTTTATAAATATGGTAAGTTGTTAGGGAAGGCTACACTTAAAGAGTTAAGCTTTAAAGATTGGGAGTAAGCGCAATTATACATTCTAAGGAATTATGAAGAAATTCAACCATTTTATGAGTAACTAAGAATTATTTTAAATTTACATAAAATATTAAATATGTAAATATTAAACTAAGATTAATAATTGTTCTTTATAATAGGGAGTACTTGAATGCCAATGAAGGACAATCTGTTGCTTTTGATAAATGGTTTGAAAAAGGAGTAAGTGCAATAATAATCTATGTGACTTAAATAATAGAGATATTATAGTAATAACCTATGTCGTAAGTTATTTATTTTAATTTTTATGTAATATAGATAACAAAGTTGAGAGATGTCGGGTATGAAAGGATTATAGATAAACTATTATCTCTAGCTCGAGGTCTAATGAGGACTGGGTTCATATATAAGGGATTTGTTGTGAATGATTTTAGATTTCATACAAGAAAACACCAAAGAAGAAGGAAGAAAAAAATCAATGGAGTAATGGTAAAAGGAGATGGTGATAGTGGAGGTATGAATTTTTATGGGATACAGGAGGAGGTTATTATGTTAGAATATGACCCTATAAAAAATCATGGTAGTTATACTAATGTTATTTTTAGATGTGAATGGTTCAATGTATGGGATAAGAGGATGTGTTTAAAGAGAGATGATACATATGGAATTACCCTTGTCAATGTTATAAGTAGGCTAAGATATAATTAGCCTTTTGCACTAGCCTCTCAAGTGGAGCAAGTTTTTTATGTAAAGACCCATAAATAACATCAATGGAGCAAGTTTAATTTCCTATTTTTGAGGATATTGATGATGATAGTGGACCTTCACATGCAAATTGAGAGAATAAGATGCTACTACAATTTTTGATATGTAAGATTTAAATGAGGATGAAATTCCTTTGGTATGTGATGATATTGAACCTGATTTAGTTGATATTAGTGATGTTGAAAGGGCTATGATTAATGAGGAGGAGGAGGAAGAAGAAGATGATGATGAAGAGGAAGAGTAGAAGGAGGAGGGCCTCAAAGATGAAACTATTGAAGTTAATTACTATCCAAATTTAGAATAAAATGAAGATATTGCATGATATTATTTTAATTTTCCTTCAAATTTGAAGGTGATGGTGATCAATTTCCAAATGATATAATTATTGTGTCCTAATTTATTTAATTAGCATGTCAATCAATTTTTTTTATTGTTGAAATTGCTAGGTTCATGGCATTTAATCCTTCATCATCACAAGTTACGGTGCATATAAATAAAGATACTTCATTAGATGGTCATGATGAGTGATCTAGCAACTTAATCAATCATATGACATATATGCAACGTCGTAGGTTGCAAAAATCACAAACCACATGTCTGGGTTAAAAATGCCAATTTTTTTAATATATTTTTTAAATATATATTTTTTGTATATATCTATCATTATTTGTTGAACTAAAATATTTATGTGATGTAGGGCCAAAGTGGGGGTCCACTCGTGGGAAAAATATTTTAATTCATGATTAAATAACCACACCGTAAAGCCAGATGCTAAAATCACTGAAGAAATGAATAGAATTGTAGGTAATGACAAAAACCCGATCATCATGGATTTGGGAGTATAGGTAAAAAATTATTGTCCACTTGATTTATGACAAAACTATTTTTTTTTCTACTTCTATTTGTAAATTTCTATCTATTTTTGACAAAACTTTCTCATCGATTTTGGAAAATTAAATTCTATATGTTGAAATTGGAAACATACGGATCTTACCGCAAAAGAAAGGTTTTTCAATAATATAAAGGTAAAATTTAAAGCTAATGTTTTAGTTAAGCGTATTAGTTGCATGTTTCATTTTGTTCATATTCAATTGATTGGTTTGACATTTATATATGGTTTAGGCTGAGTAGAGACTTCCAAAGGATAGCTATCTTGACAAATCATTATCAATGCAATGTAAAATTTTATATAGACAATGTCATTTCAAGCTAAAAGATAGATATTTTAATGGATTATCAATGTCACATGCTATCAAAAACTGACCTCAAACCATAAATGCTACTATATAGAGGTGGTTAGTGGTGGACTTTTGTGGTTCCTCCAAGCAAAAGGTTCTATTATTTTTTTTAAAGTTTCCAATGACAAGTTTTTCCACTTTAGTTTATAAATGTAGTTTATTTGATGTATATGCATTGGCTAATGAGATGTAAAAGGGTTACGAAATCATTAACTATTGTTTTTTCACATGTAGCATATTAGTGAAGTGAATCATAGAAATAAACTAGGACAAATTAAAAATCCTAGGAATGGAGGAAAGTCGACAACATGCTATCTTCATGAAATTGTAAGTATACTAATTATGAAATTTTGTCTACTATTGTTGTTCTAGTTTTGTTGTTACTATTGTTGTTCTATCAAAAATATTAAGGTTGGCCAATTATATTCATTGGTATATGAAATTTTCTAAAATGGAATAAAATGCTATTGTTAATGCAGAGGCTTGTCATCTTTGACTCTTGATATCTTGTGCATTTAGTTAAAGGTTCACTTGGATTCATTTTATGTAGGAATATCAACCATCAAAAGAGCCTTCTATTGCAGCTAAAAATGTTGATGAGTAAATTGAAAAGCTTGAGCAACAATCAGATTATATTAGACTATGGAAAAAGACCAAAAGGTGTGTCAGATATTAAAAAGTACTTAAATATAAATTAATTTATATAACTGTATAAAGGTTTCTGAAATTTTTATTTTATATTATTATACAAAAAAAAGATGGTACATGGGAAGATGGAGCATATGCAAAATACTAGAAGTTAATTGAACTTCATGCTAAGTAGAAGGAATTATATGGAGTTGATATCTCTGTGTGAAAGAAGCATACATAATTATGGCTATGTTCTAGGGCTAAGAGCTAGACCTATTCCTTTAATGAAAAAAAAGATAATGAAATTGAGGCAGGCCTTCATCAACAAATTGAGGAGCTTAAACATTCACATGCCGTAAGGGAGGAAATTTTAAGACTTGAAATAGAAAAGATGAGGGAAAATGATGAAGAAAGAAAGAGAAAGTTAATAGAAGAAGCAGAGGAATAAGAGAGGAAACTTAGAGCAGATGCTAATGAAACCAACTAGAAGTTGAAGGCTGAAATGATGCAAGATGTGAGAGATCAAGTTACAGGCTTTCTAGGAGCACAACAATATTCACAACTCACTAAATTAGTATGAGGTATATTTAATGCATTCAAAACTTCCCATTTTTTAATGATCTAAACTTTGGAACTCTAAACCATACTTGTGGACAAATTATGGAACCAAAACTTGTAATTTTTTTTACCAATGCTAAACATGTGTTATTCATTGTCTTGAAATTGAGCTGGTTGAATTCTAGCATTAGGGTATTCTAACAATATTATGTGTTCTTTTTTATTGCTAGGAGTTCTAATCGGACATAGAACATGACATAGAGTTTTATATGCATTGAGCATTTTTGGGCATAAAAATGTAAGTTAGTTCTTGTATTCATTTTTGCCAATAAAATATTATATAATGTAATTTTATTGATACCATCATCCTTTTTTGGATAGTGTCAAGTTTCATTACTTAGAAGTTTTTGTATCTATTCTCATCCACTATTTGATATTGTTGGTGACTGATTTAGTATAACTTTCAAATCTCATTTTTGTAATTGGTCATGTTTAAGTTCTTATCAGAGTTATAAATTTGAGTTAGATACGGAATAATGTTTTTATCTATGAAAGTGTAATTGATCCACTAGTTTCATGGCTTTAATATGTTAATCTTTGTTTTTTTTATTACCCACCCAACTAAGTTTTTCTTTCTTACACTAGAAAGTAGGAACTAGTGTGAACTAATGTTCCTTTTTGCAAGATTTTTGGATTTTGACTCATATTTACTATATATTAATGTCAAAATTCAACTAGTATAATTGGACATTGATTTTATCTATCTCTTATAGTTGAATTAGAAATCTAATGTAGAAGAGGTATGAGGCGTGCTGAAAACACATGATGCAAAAAATAGGAATTTTTGTGAGAAAGCTTACAACTTCTTTTAGTTGAAAGGAAGTGGCCAATTATAATTATATTAAATTTTATATTTATTTATAAAATTAATTTATATTTTTATTTCATGAATTGCATATTAACTTGGAGAACTTTTTGTGGCGTTGCAATATATTTGTTGAAGCTGAATATGCAAAAGTATAGATAGCATTATCCTTTTCTTTTCTCTTTTTTTTTTGTGGTCTTTCAAGCTAGCTATTATAATTTATTTTTACAGTACCCATCAAGCATGAATTTTACCAATTTCTATATTGTGGTATCATATACTTTGAAATTTGAATGACATATTTTTTTACAATGATATTGTAATCTATGCATGGTTTGAATGATATATGAGTATATAGGATAATGAAATATGGTGGAGTATCTATATGAATGATACTAAATTACAGTTTAATCTATTATTATGAATAAAGGTTATCAATATTTGGGTTATGAAATGTTATTATGGCTTGAAAGAAAGACTACAAATTAATTTTGTTACAAAAAATTAATAGGGCCACAAACAAAACATATTTGTCGCACGAAAGTGCATCTAGGCAACAAAAAATTTTTGTTGCACAAAGTAGATTTAGGAAGGCAAAAAAAATATTCATCACAAAAGTGGTTTAGAGTGACAAAACAATATTTTTTGCACAAAATTAATTTAGGGTGATAAAAAATATTCGTTACACAAAATTGGTTTAGGGTGACAAAAAATATTCATTACACAAAATTGGGTTAGGGTAACAAAAAATATTCGTTGCACAAAAGTGGTTTAGGGCACCAAAAAATATTCATTGCACAAAAATGGTTTTGGGTAACAAAAAATATTCATTTAACAAAATAGATTTAGGCCAACAAAAAATATTCATTGCACAAAAGTGGTTTAGGGTGACAAAAAATATTTATTGCACAAAAGAGGTTTAGGGTAAAAAAAATATTTTTCATCACTTTGATCAAGCGCAACGGGCTTTAGGCCACAAAATTGTGATGAATATTTTTTAGCACAAAGTTTAGGCAATGAAAAATTTTGTTCCCAAAGTATTATTTCTTATTGTGTACCCTTGCTAGGAATGTATTGTTACCTTACATAGTATGTAGCGTATTAATTATTATTTTCATAGGTTTTGTCCATTCCCACTAGAAAATTGTTCTAACTTTGTTGTGTAGATTACTGAGGGCCACTTTGATGATTTCTCTACTTTTAGTGATCTACCTGCGGATGAGTGATTTCTGTATCTTGGGGTTTAGACATAGAGTTGATATTACCAAGTATATATTTTCTAGCTAGATATCATATTGAATTCTCAGTTCCAATGAATCACTTTTTTTTATATATATACAGTACTCGAAGTTAATTGCCTACTCTTATTTATGAATTATGAACTATTTCCTTCATTATTGTTGATCTCAATTTTTAAGTTTTACCTTTAAGCCATGTTTAATATTGTAGTAACATCCAATTATATTGTTATTACGCCTTCGCTAAAATAAAAAAATTTATTGGTAAATTTTTGGGTTTTAGACCAAACCCTAAACCCCACACCATTAACCCATAACTCCAAATCCTTAAACACTAACTCTTATCCCCAAGCACTTAACCCTTAACCCAAAACCCAAACCCTTCCTCCTTAATCCCAAACCATAAACCCTTATATTACACCCCTAAATTTACTAATTGATTTTTTTGTTTTTAAAAGTTTAATGCAAAAGCTGAAGTAGTAAATCTCAAGGTGTTACCACCACACTTAGTACAAGTTCGATTTCCTTTACCGCTATGTTACCGAGTGCTAAGGCTAAAAATTTATTCCACTATAATTAAGAACACAATTGTAAATCAAAGTAATGATAGAGGGTTAAAGCAATTAAATAACATTTCGAACAAAACCAACTATCCGTGGTTACAAAATGTTAGTGAAAAGAATTATATAAAGATATTAAGAATTACTAAACCTTCCGGTTCAAAAGACACTAGATAACCCTACACTCTCAACCTGAAGGATATCCTTAAACAGATCTTGCAATCTAACATGCAACAGCTACTATCCATTGAATAAGTGAGGGCCCAAAAAAGGAACCCTTTAGTACAATAGTACTGATTAACCCATTATACAAGACTAATATGCAAGGTTCTCATGGAACACATAAAATGTATCACAACAATACATGAACATTTAATTATGCATATATTAATTGAAATACAATGATCGTTTATATAACTACATACAATCAAGACCATGCACTACCAATGCTCGTTCATCTAGAAATAACTAAAACTTAATAGTGGAGCATCCAAGAGATGCTCTTTGTAGTGTAATTAGAAAGCAAACATCATTATCAAGTTATAACCATAGTCTCACTTCTCATTATCAAACCCACAACCTCTCATAACACAGGTAGGCCCATCAACAAACCAATAATAACACACATCATCACAAGTAGGCATAAAAGATACTATCAGACCATAGGTAGGTACAAAGGCTGCTACCGGACTATAGGTACGCATAAATGTTGCTACCAACCACAGGTAGGCACAGAGGCTACTACTAACTGACTCAATAATCTTTTTCATTCAAATATCAACCATTTCCATTTTTATTTAATCGAGGGGAGATTGATCAAAACCAGAGACACTAAGGTACCCTGGTCATACCGATGCACAAGGGTAACACAATATCCTATTAACTATCAACCTAGGGACATAAAAGTACTCTAGTCGCTTTGGTAAATGAAGGTACATAATACCCTACAAAAAGGATACCTGATCCATAAGTATGTATATCCCCACTTAGATCCGTAAAGCTAAATAGAGTAAGATATAGAACCTGGTCGGCGCACTAAGGCAAACCAAAAAAATCCATAAAAATCATGGGCTAAACCATGTCTTTAGGGTTAAGACCTATAAAGAGCCACCATTCCCAATTTCGAGGTCTTTCACTTTAAGTATTAGTATTTTTAAGGGTGACCACAAAATCACATATTATTCGCATAGATCTAGTTCTTCATACTTAACTATTTCTATTCATTTCCAAACATTTTGAGATAACCATAATCAAGATCATTATCAATGTTAACATCATAAATCTACTAAGGCCATCCTAGGTTCAATTTCTCACACTTAGGCACAATGTTAACATCAGAAATCTACTAAGGCCATCTTAGGTTCAATTTCTCACACTTAGGCACTTTAGGTTAAAAATGACCAAAATACCCCTAAAGCAAAATTTACCTAACATTAGAAATCTACTAAGGCCATCTTGGGTTCAATTTCTCACACTTAGACACTTTAGATTAAAACTAACCAAAATACCCCTAAGGCTAAATTTACCACTTTACCATCCATTTTCATTAAAAATTCCATTTTATTTATCAACATGCCATAAAAAGGATATCACACCATAATTAAATTATTTATCATGTAATTAAATTACCCAACATGACAAATAACCGTTTTACCCATATATACAATTCTGCACGTAAAACCCTAGCATGCGCTTCTAGAATATAAAAACACATATTCTCATGCTTAACAACAAATAATACATATCTTACATATTTATGAGAATAATCATCATAGTATACCTCAAATCACTAAAATACCCCATATACTATATAATAATAATAATAATCATGCTGAAATTGGTGTATCTAACACAATAAAACCCCTATTCTCATACTTAACAACAAATAACAAACACCATGCATTTATTAGAATATTCATCATGGTACACTCTAAATTACCAAAATATCTCTAAGCCATAAGATAATAATAGTTATGCTGAAACAGGTGTATCTAAAACAAAAAAAAATCTCTATTATAATACATGACAAAAACTAACACATATCTTTCATGTTTATTAGCATAATTATCATAGTGCACTCAAAATTACCAAATTACCCCTAGGCTATATAATAGTGATAATCATGTTGACACGTGTGTTTCTAAACACAACAAAAACCCCTATCACCATTCTTAGCAATAATTAGAACATATTAGGCATTCTTGTTAAGCTCCAATATCATGATATACTTAAATGACCAAATTGCCCCTAGGGTACATGGTAGTAATAATTTTGTATAGGTGTATCTAAATATGTTTGACTTAACATTTTCATATGTACATATCATAAAAAATCACTTCCCAACATTAGAATCACTTTAATCACATTTTGTATGCATGATATTTTATATAGAAAAGCATGCCCTTTTGATTTTTCATGATAACAATAATAATCACATAATTATTTGTAACAAATCATGTATAACATAAATTAGATGTCAAAACCCTAATGTACTATCATACGATATCCAAATATTTTAGTGGAGTATAAAGGTTACCTGAAAATTTTTTACCTAAAAATAATATCACAAATATCATATTAATATTTGATCAATAAAATAATAGTTTTTATTAAAATTATTTATCAAATATAAACTTACTAAACGACCCATATACATTAAATATTACCAAAATAAGGCAAAATTCAAAACTCAACTCACATTATATGTGCAGCGTAAGCCATGAACATATGGGGAGGGTTGGTGGCCGAATGGTAAATGGTTAGAGGTGGTGGCTAGGTGGTGTTGGTTCAGCGGTTGGATGTAGGAGTTAGGGGTGCTAGAGATGGTAGTAGTTGGGTGGTATGGTGGAGGAAGTCCGAAGGCTATGAAAACAGTGGTGCAGGCTACAAAAAGGAGGTGACGCAAACAATGGAAAGGAGAAGAAAAAAAGTAGGAGGAGGAGAAAGATGAAGGTGGCAACAGAGTGGGTTCAGGGAGATGGTATAGGAGTGGGTGGTGATTGTGGTTGGAGGTAGGCAGGTTGGGAGGAGTTGCGAGGGTGGAGAAAATGAAGCTAGGATGAGGTTGTCAAGATAAGGTGGTGGAGGCAGTTATGGTGTTCAGTTTAGGAGATGGATGTAAGGGGATATAGGAAGGTGGCTAGTGGTGTTGAGGTAGTGGTTTGGGTCATGCGGGAAGGCTGCAGGTTAGAGGAATTGGTGGCTTTGAATGGAGGGGATGGCAATAGAAAAAACTACTATTACCTAGGGTATGGTAGTGAAGGGTGTACCTGGTACTAGGTGTAGGGATCAGCAAGAGGCACTACAAGGAAGGGAAGAAAGTAAAAATATAGCGGTAGGGGATGATAAAGAAGGAGGGAAGAAGAGAAGAAGGATGTGACCAATGGTGGAGGTTGGGATGGTGGTGAAGGTGATGGTCAGGCTAAATATGAAGAGGGAGAGGAGAATTGGTTGCTAGGGAAGAAAATAGAGGTGGAGGATGAATAAAGAAATAAATGAAGAACAGAGGCCGGGGGAGAAACGAAAGGGTGTGAGGGAGAAGAGAAGAATGGAAGAAGAAGAAGAAGAAGATGATGATGATGATGAAGAAGAAATAATGAAAGAAAATTAGGGGAGGCAGGGCTTAGGCATGCGGCAATGGGTGGAAGTCTCTAGGGGAAATAGTGCAAGCAGAGTAGGGGTATAGGGTGAAGGGTCGATGGGATGGCAGGTGGCGTGTTGGGTAAGATGCAGGATGGGAAAGGCATTACAGGGGTCGAAAAGGGAAGATTGGGGTCATGAGGAGGGAGGGGTGTAGGTGTGGTTTGGTTGGAAATGAAAAAAGAACAACGTAGGCATGCTTGGCATTAACAAACTGTATGCAGGGGAGGTGGAGGGGTAAGGGGATTTTTAGGCACAAGGGCGTGGAATGGTGAGGGAGAAGAAGAGAGGGGGTCCAGCTGGGCTATTGGGGCACGTGGAAAGAAAAGGAAAGGAGAAGGGAGCTGGATCAGCACTAGAAGAAGGAAAGCAAGGAAGGAGGAGGCTAGCCTGGGGAAGAAGAAGTAGAAAAGGAATGGAGGCATTGGGCTGGTGTAGAAAGAAAGAAAAGAGGAAGGACGATGGGTTGGCTCGAGAAGAGAAAAAAGAAGGGAGAAGAAAAAAAGGAAAAAAAAGAAAGACGGAAAAAGGAAAAAGGAAAAGAAGAAAAATAAAATAAAATAAATTTAGGGTTAGAATTAAAAATTACATTAAATTTCGTCTTTTAGGATAATATTATATTATTTTATCCAATATTTAAGGTATTAATTTAAGAAAAATAAATCCAATAAAATTATGGATTTTGGCTTTATTTAAATAAATGAAGTAAGATAAAATAATTATATCAATATATTAAATAATTTATCTAGATTTGCAGGTCAAAGGTTAACAAAAATAATTAAATCAATATTTAAAGATTAAACTTTTTAGATAAAAAGCTAAACGTTCAATTTTAGGTTATAAAAATTTAGGGTATTACATCACTATCCCCATAAAACAAACTTAGTTCCCAAAGTTTATGCCCTACTACTAGGAACACGTATGAGGGAACTTATGGCACCTAAGGAGTACCTACCCCCTTAAGGGTAACCTCAACTAATAAGAAAACGGGCCATGAGAAAAAGCAACACATGCAATGTAATGGATCGAAATGACTAAGAAGGAAAAGGTGGCATACCAAATGGAGACGCAATGAGATATAGTGTTGTATCATCTAGTTTTGATTGACTAGTTAACGGAATTGCTAAAAACATTGGATTATGATGAACTAGCTATTGTTGGCGGATCAACCCTAAATGTTGAACCTAAGATCCTTGAACTCCATCACGGGGTGCATTGTAGCACTTGAAGCTCCTATGCCCAAGTTAACCGCAGTCGTGACACTAAATCAGCTTCCCCATGCATTCTTTGCTTGGGTGATCTCATCGGAAACTACAATAGTGGTAGTGTTATGTTGGCCTCTTATTACCTTCGCTACAAAATCCACTCCTAGTACCCTAGTTCTAGCCACCAATTCGGCATTGAACACTTCAATCTCTATGATGTTGACCCTTTCCTCTGAAGTCTAGTAGTTCATTCCTCTTCTTTTCTAAGATGAAAATATGATACCCCAAAACACTAATTTAGGATTTAAAAATAAAATAAGGATTGATAGGTGAGATTTAATTAAATATACCATTTTTAAAAAAATAAAGATATTATAATAAAAAAAATTAAGGCTAAAAAGGAGAAAAATAATGTAGAGATCAAATTATTGGAGGCTAAAATAATTTACTAAAATAAAATAAATTTGAAGTAAATTATAATAATAATTCATAAATTTATAAAAAAATTATTTATTCATTTTCACTAATTTTATTATTCCCAAAATTTCAAAAAATCCCAAAATATCCCTACCATTTCACTTTTTTTTCTTTTTCCTTTTCATTCTCCTTTTTGATGCACTGTCGTGAATACAACAAATTTAAATAAATCCTAACTCCCAAATACGTAGTATATGGCAAGAAGGAGTCGAACCCACAAGGAATGACGTTTTAATCACTAATTTTGCTATTGATGTTATAACCCCATTTATAAAATTTCATTGATTCTAATACTAAATCTAATTGTACTAAATCTTAATCACTAATTGAAAAATAGGGGAGGAATGAATTGATGATGGAATTAAAATACCAAACATTCAAATAAGAAGAATGATTCTAAATAATTTAATGTTAACTTAGGAAATTCATAATAACAAATTCATTTGCTTCCTCTAAACCTTAATAAATTGAATATGCCCTCAATTTATTTTCTGACCATTTAATAACCTAGATTACGAAAACTAGATTCAATTAATGGTAGCATTATGAACGGAAAGCAGCCAACTACAATCATAATTACATAAGCTCGGATTATGCAATTGCACGAATTAATGGATAAGATTAATAATTAATCTTCTTTCTACTTTAGAAAAATTAATTAACAAGTACGGGTTAATTTCATTGCCTTAGCAAAGATTAAGTTCTAAACTAAACAGGTGATCAATCTAATTAGTTCAAAAATCTTAATCTATGATACGGAATCATTATATTAGATCCATTAATTCAATTAAACTTCATCTAGAATCAAACATTTAAAATATGAAATGGTAATTAGGATATAATTCTAGCCTCAAATCATCCTACCCTATTCAAATTATTCAAACATCTGCATATTTACAACTCACACAATTACATATAAACATTGAAAATTAATAACAACAACACATTCACAAATCTACTATTGATACAATTAGATGATAATAGAATGAACACAAGTATAATTACAGATAATCTACTTAGATTTAACAAAAATGAAGTTACTGAAATTCATAAAGGAATAGAGAAGATTTATCAATTGAAGTGCAGATTGTCAACTGGTCACTAGAATTCAAGAAGATCAAAAAGTTGGAATTTTGCATTACATGTATATTCTAGAGGAATAAAGGAAGAAAAATACATTCCAATTATTTCGATGTCTCTCCCCTTGTCCCGAACCCTCTTCTTAGATAAAAATATATCAGAAACAAGTTGCGCGGACAGTTACAAATTTTTAAATGGAAACACGGTCCGTGTTTTGGAAACATGGGACCCCCGTGTTTTCTTCCAACTGTTCTACCGACAAGGATTTAAAGATCGATGCTCGAGATAATTAACACGGCCCGTGTTTATGAAACACTAGGGTACCGTGTTTTTAATCCTTCCACTAAATTCCTTTTGAAGTTTCATCATAGCTTCTCTTGATGTATTTGCTCCCTTTCCAACTTCGCTCTCCTTGATTCAACATTTCTTGATGTGTTCTTTACTTGATTTCTTCTTTTCATTGACTTCTCCTTGAATTTCTTCAATTTTTTTTCCTGTAAAATCTATTTAAAGGAGGAAAACTTGACGAAAAGATTAAATCTAATAGAATTGATGAGAGATAAATGATATTTTTAAGCATGAAAATAATCTATAAATCTCATCTATCAAATACCCCCATGCTTGAATTATTGCTTGTCCTCAAGAAATATCATAACATGCACATGAATACATCAAGAAACACAAGAAAGATAGGTTACGGATTACAAGAATTATTAGACTGGAATTATTCATGTACGAAGCTCAATACTGCAATGGGACTTAAAATACTTGTAAATCATGAAATCTCAATGATAAAAATATTTTTGGATCACACCCTAAATCACCTTAAAAATAGTCTTATCAAATGCTCAAACGGTTAAGGAATGAAAATTATAATAGTTATTATCTCATCATGCAAATTAGATTAAGACTAATGAAATTCAAATTGGTAGATTCTTACTTTTGGTATGTGGAAACGCTCACTCTTATGTGTATAGGGTATGATGTGTTTACTCTCAAATCTTCTCCAAATGACAATGATCGCCCATATGTTTGCCATTATTCTCAATTCACCACCGCTAAAAAGAACTAAAGTTAATCAGAATCAAAAGGTCTTGAAATTTGGTTGTAATGGGGCTAAAGGTTTAAGGTGAGATAGAATTTTTGGGATTGTGGCTAGACTCCATTAACTAGAGAAGCAACTCAAATATACATCATACACCTATATACATGGAGAATACAATCCTCCCCAAAATTCTTATAAATTATTAAATTTTTTGTAACATAACAACAAATTTTCTGACTGTCAACCATATAAAGTTTTTTTTTTTCAATTGAACCCCCATGCTTGGATTTACATATATCAACAAAATTAATCCCGCTAATTTATTGCTTCCTAGTTAAAGAGTAGGGATGGAAGATTTATACGGGTATTAAGTTTTAATGAAGGTTAAATCAATAAACTAAGGCTTAGGCTCAAAGGGGTTTAAGCGAAGGAAAAAAAAAATTTCATGATAAGCTTTTTGGTCTTTTGGTGCTAACATAAAAAGAAGAGTGCCTTTATCATTTTCAGATATCCTAAAGTTCTATGCAGTCTTGAAGATAATTAATGGCAAATTCTAGTTTCACATATCATTGGAGAGTACACACACAAGTAAAATATGTTCTGGATAAACAATATATCCAATGACTAGGTCCAAGCGCTCACCATTGTGTATCTAACAATTTTTAATTTCATTTCATCTCATTCTTAGTCAATGCATGATTTGATTTCTAACCATTCTAATTTTCTTTCCTTTACTATTATCACATTTTCAATTTCTGTTTTTAAGGTTTTTAAAAGATGTTGATCAAAACATACAATAAGTATAAAATTATCCTTTTCAAAAATAATTCAGTCACATATTTTGTTTTACTTCCTACATGGATTACTCAAATCTAATACTTCCCTTTTTTATATATATAAAACAAAACGAACAACTAGCACATAAAGGAGATAGGAATCAATTAACTAACTACCACTAGCATAAATATGTAACATCTACGAACTATTTCTACTTAAAAATAATCACAAGCCTACAAGTGCTAGTGCACCCCCCTACTTATTGTGTTCATTGTCCCCAATGAACAACTGGAAGAGAAAGATGAAGAAGAGGATTCAAGAGGGAGGTGGAGGCGGGTCTCGGCTCCCGAGATGAAAATCATAAAGATTTTTCACCATCTCCATCATTTGAGTCTGGTTATGGCGAATGGAATCTAATTGGGAATATACTTGATTTTGGAATCGGAGATGCCATTCCGAAACAAAAGTTGAGGATGAAGGGGAGCTGGCTTGGGATCGCGGTGGTGGTGGCGGTGGTGCATAGTCACCACGAGGTGGA
Organism: Tamarix chinensis; assembly: GCA_030549775.1. Taxonomy (NCBI): domain Eukaryota; kingdom Viridiplantae; phylum Streptophyta; class Magnoliopsida; order Caryophyllales; family Tamaricaceae; genus Tamarix; species Tamarix chinensis. Next base: position 23,311,073 of record CM060173.1, on the reverse strand, counting down.
GTAGGATGCTTGATGGCTAACGAGGCAGGGGTATCATCATCCTCAATAGGTTGCCAATTCAGTGGGTTTAAAGGGTTGGTTTTGGCAGGGTTAGGTAGAGGGAAGAAAGCACGTCCTTGGTAGGAAAAGTACCAAGCATTACCTCTATGCTCAATAAGATGCGTAAGACGGCAATGTTCGATATCAATGCACGTGCTCATGGTTTCGATGGGCATATCCTCGGGAAGAGGTATGTCCAAGCTTACACAGATGGTGATAATTAAACCACCGATGACAATGTCGCCATGTTTTGAATTACCTACCCTTTGAAATTGTTTTGCTATAAAATAGGCGGTATCAACAGAGTAGTGTTCCAACATGGAATAGAGAAAGAAGAGTTCAATTGATCGAACCACCCCGATACTATCTCCCCTCCCAAAGATGGTTGTAGCTAACAGCCTTTGTATGTATCGGAAGACGAGGTTAAAAATCCTAGAGGATTTTGCTTCAGAAATGCGGAAGGTATCGGGGGTATTTGATAAATGAGATTTATATATTATTTTCATGCTTAAAAATATCATTTATCTCTCATCAATTCTATTAGATTTAATCTTTTCGTCGAGTTTTCCTCCTTTGAATAGATTTTGCGGGAAAGAAAAAAATTGAAGAAATTCAAGGAGAAGTCAATGAAAAGAAGAAATCAAGTAAAGAACGCATCAAGAAATGTTGAATCAAGGAGAGCAAAGTTGGAAAGGGAGCAAATACATCAAGAGAAGCTATGCTAAAACTTCAAAAGGAATTTAGTGGAAGGATCAAAAACATGGCACCCCAGTGTTTCATAAACACGGGCCGTGTTAATTATCTTGAGCATCGATCTTTAAATCCTTGTCGGCAGAATAGTTGGAAGAAAACAAGGGGGTCCTGTGTTTCCAAAACACGGACCGTGTTTCCATTAAAAAATTTGTAACTGTCCGCGCGACCTGTTTCTGATATATTTCTATCTAAGAATAGGGTTCAGGACAAGGGGAGAGACATCGAAACAATTGGAGTGTATTTTTCTTCCTTTATTCCTCTTGAATATACATGTAATGCACAATTCCAACTTTTTGATCTTCTTGAATTCTTGTGATCAATTGACAATCTGCACTTCAATTGATAAGTCTTCTCTATTCCTTTATGAATTTCAGTAACTTCATTTTTGTTAAATCTAAGTAGATTATCTGTAATTATACTTGTGTTCATTCTATTATCATCTAATTGTATCAATAGTAGATTTCGTGAATGTGTTGTTGTTATTAATTTTCAATGTTTATATGTAATTGTGTGATTTGTAAATATGCAGATGTTTGAATAATTTGAACAGGGTAGGATGATTTGAGGATGGAATTATATCCTAATTACCATTTCATATTTTAAATGATTGATTCTAGATGAAGTTTAATTGAATTAATGGATCGAATTGAATGATCTCGCATCATAGATTAAGAATTTAAACTAATTAGACTGATCACCTATCTAGTTTAGATCTTAATCTATGCTAGGATAACATAATTAATACGTAATTGTTAATTAACATTTCCAGAGTAGCAAAAGATTAATTATTAACCTTGTCCATTAATTCGTATGATTGCATGATCCGAGCTTATGTGATTATGGTCGTAGTTGGCTGCTTTCCATTCGTAATGTTGCCATTAATTAAATCTAGCGTTCTTAACCTAGGTTATTAATTGGTTAGGTGATAAATTGAGAGCTTATTCAATTTATTAGAATTGCGAGAAAGCAAAGAAATGAATTAATATGAGTTTCTACAAGTCAACATTAAATCATTTGGAATCATTCTTTTCTCCATGATTATTTGATATCCTAATTCCATAATCAATACCTTCCTGCCCTTATTTATTAATTAGTGAGTACAATGTTTTATTATTTATCCATAGTTTAGATATTGATGATAGAATTGTATGTTATTGCATAACCGGGGTTTTAACATCGATTACAGAATTATTGATTATATACCATTCCTTGTGGGTTCGACTCTTTCTTACCATATACTACATATTTGGGAATTAGGATTTATTTATTAAATTTGTTGTGCATATGACAGCACATCAAATTTTTGGCACCGTTGCGGGGGAATGGTAATTATAATCTGTATTTATGTTTTTAATGTTGTTTCTATATATATAGTAAGGTGTTTGCATACATGTATCTTGTTTTCTAATTATATGATGTTGTGTTTGTTTGTTTTGTTCGTGTCTAGACAAGAACTCTTAGATTTGATTTATTTATTCATTGGGTAAGCAAAGTAATGGGACTAAATCTTTTTACAAAGGCTATTTTAAATCATAATAAATGATTTGATCACCATCTTCCTAAACCTTAAAAACAGAAATTGAGATTGTGATAGTGGTGAAGGAAATAAAGTTAGAATGGTTAGGAATCAATCCATGCATTACTTATGAATGAGATGTAATGAAATTCAAAATTGGTGGATATAACATTGTGAGCTCTTGAGCCTAATATTTGGATACATTGTTTATCCAAACGATATTGTTCTTTTGTGTGTGTTCTCCAATGATATGTGAAACTAGAATTTTCCATTAGTTCTCTTCAAAACTGCATAGAACTTTAGGATATTTGAAAATGATAAAGGCACTCTTCTTTCTTTGTTAGCTATAAGACCAAATAGCTCACCTTGAAATTTTTATCCATTGCATAACTCCTTTGAGCCTAAAGACCTATTCTATTGATATAACCTTTATTAACAACTAATCTCCATATGCATTTTTCCTCCTTACTTTACGACTAGTGGAGCAATAGATTTTCATGGAGAACTTCTGTTTTGTTAATAAGGTGAAATCTAAGTATGGGGGTGTGGATATTATAAAAACAAATGGAGGAAGTGGCTAAGAATTTTTCTTCTAAAAAATAACAGAAAAGAAAGAAAAGAAGAAGAAGAAGAAGAAGAAGAAGAAGAAGAAGAAGAAGAAGAAGAAGAAGAAGAAGAAGAAGAAGAAGAAGAAGAAGAAGAAGAAGAAGAAGAAGAAGAAGAAGAAGAAGAAGAAGAAGAAGAAGAAGAAGAAGAAGAAGAAGAAGAAGAAGAAGAAGAAGAAGAAGAAGAAGAAGAAGAAGAATAAGAGAATAAAATTTCATGTCTTTTGATGTTATTTGGTCGAATGGAAGGGTGTGAAGATATAAAAAAAAGTTAAATAAAAAAGGGGAGAGGTGAAGTAAAGGAAAAGAGGAGGAATTGTTATTTAATTGAAATAAATAAATTGCTTCTCTAGTTGGTAGAGTCTAGCTACAATCCCAAAATTCCATCCCACCTTAGAACCCTAGCCCCATGACAACCAAATTTGAAGACCTTTTGATTCTTATATACTTTAGTTCTTTTTAGCGGTGGCGAATTGAGAATAATGGAAAACATATGGGCGATCATTATCATTTGGAGAAGATTTGAGAGTAAACATATCATACCCTTACACATAAGAGTGAGCGTTCTCATATACCGAAAGTAAGAATCTACCAATTTAAATTTCATTAATCTCAATCTAAATTTGCATGGTGAGATACTAACTATATTAAATCTCATTCCCTAACCACTTAAGCATTTGATAAGACTGTTTATAAGGTGTGTTAGATGTGTGATCCAAAATTTTTTCAACATTGTGATTTTATGATTCATAAGTGTTTTAATTCCCAATGCATTGTTAAACTCTATGAATGAATAAATCCAATCTTATATTTCTTGTAGTTTATAACTTATCTCATTTGTAATCCTTGATGTTTCTTTTGTTCTTGACATGATGTTACTTGAGGACAAGCAACAATTTAAGCATAGGGGTATTTGATATATGAGATTTATATGTTATTTTGCTAAGTAAAAATGTCATTTATTCCTCATTATTTTTATAACATTTAATCTTTTTTCAAGTTTTTCTCTTTTGGATAGATTTTGCAGGAAAAGATAAAAATGAAGAATTTCAAAGGAGAAATCAATGGAATGAGAAAAGGCAACAAAGAACACATCAAGAGATATGGAATCAATAGAAGAAAAGACTAAAAATGAAGAATATATATCAAAGGGAAGATTGTGTTGAAATTTCATGAAGAAATAATGAAGGAACAAGAAACACGACCCCCCCTTGTTTCCTAAACACGACCCGTGTTTTTCTATCAGCACACAAAATTTCAGCATTTAAAATTCAGCATTTGGCCGAGAGTTCAAGGAAAAACACAGGTTTAAAAATCTTAATCTATGATATGGAATCATTCAATTCGATCCATTAATTCAATTAAACTTCATCTAGAATCAAACATTTAAAATATGAAATGGTAATTAGGATATAATTCCATCCTCAAATCATCCTACCCTGTTCAAATTATTCAAACATCTGCATATTTACAAATCACACAATTACATATAAACATTGAAAATTAATAACAACAACACATTCATGAAATCTACTATTGATACAATTAGATGATAATAGAATGAACACAAGTATAATTACAGATAATCTACTTAGATTTAACAAAAATGAAGTTACTGAAATTCATAAAGGAATAGAGAAGACTTATCAATTGAAGTGCAGATTGTCAATTGATCACTAGAATTCAAGAAGATCAAAAAGTTGGAATTTTGCATTACATGTATATTCTAGAGGAATAAAGGAAGAAAAATACATTCCAATTGTTTCGATGTCTCTCCCCTTGTCCCAAACCCTATTCTTAGATAGAAATATATCAGAAACATGTCGCGCGGACAGTTACAAATTTTTAAATGGAAACACGGGACCCCCGTGTTTTCTTCCAACTGTTCTACCGACAAGGATTTAAATATCAATGCTCGAGATAATTAACATGGCCCGTGTTTATGAAACACGGGGGTGCCGTGTTTTTTATCCTTCCACTAAATTCCTTTTGAAGTTTCAGCATAACTTCTCTTGATGTATTTGCTCCCTTTCCAACTTCGCTCTCCTTGATTCAATATTTCTTGATGCGTTCTTTACTTGATTTCTTCTTTTCATTGGCTTCTCATTGAATTTCTTCAATTTTTTTCTTTCCTGTAAAATCTATTCAAAGGGGAAAAACTCGACGAAAAGATTAAATCTAATAGAATTGATGAGAGATAAATGATATTTTTAAGCATGAAAATAATCTATAAATCTCATCTATCATTTTTCTTCCTTTCTTTATCCTTTCTTCCTTTTTCTTCTTCTTCACTTTTTCCCCTTCCCTAGATATGGCCCCGCCCAGCGCGGCCCAACCCTCTCCTCTCATTTCCTTCCTTACACAACCCACTCCCCCCTTTCTTTTTTTTCCTTCCTTTCAGTGGCCTTGCCCCGCCCAATGGTTTGCCCCCTTCTTTCCCCTTTTTCTCCGTTTCTTTTTTCTCTTCTTCCTCATTTACCTTTTTCTTCAACCTTCCCCCTGATTTGCGAACATGTATGGCTTCTTTGTAGCTATGGCTCTCCCTCTCCCTCTTCCCTCACCTTTCCCTTTTCCTGACTTGCAGGGTATGCAACTGGACTGCCCTGCACTAGTCCCCCCTTTTGAACCCCAACATCCCCACTTAACACCCCCTACAACCCTACCAAAAACCCTACCCTGTCCCCTGATCATGTGAGTTACACTGACATATACGCGCAGTCAGCAGCCAACCACCCCTCCCCTTTGTCTTCTACCTTCATTTGTCCACTTCCCCCAATATTCTCCCCTATATATGCACCTCCAATTTCCTCTCTTTTTTCTGCCATTCTAGAACTCTTCGGCTCCCTAGCACCCTCTCTTCTAACACGACCACTATTGTAGTTGCATCGGGCCACCGTCACCACGCCCACCCTTTCACTTCCCTACACCACCTTCCACCTAACAAGACCTATCCCTACCCCTATCTCTCCCTCCTCTTATCTCCCCACTTGTGTAAAGTGGGTAGCTCTTTTGTGCCCATCGCTGCCACTTAGGCCACCTTGCGCCTCCACCACCGCAACAACCACCACCTCCATTGCCTCCCTTCCTACCCAGAAAACCTCCCATACCTTCTCATGCCACCAATTTCCATTTTCTATCCCTCCTTCCTCCTCCTTTTCTCTTCTTCACTCTTAGCCACCACCACTACATTCGCCCTGAGACACCACCACCACCACCATGACCCCCTCTAACCAGAAACCCTACAACCTAAGAAAACCTAACTTTCCTCCCCTTTTCCAACCCCAAAATATCTCTTTTTGTATCACCGCCACCTCCACCACCTTTGTGCCACCATGGCCACTACCGCTACCCTAGCCAGCCACTCCCTCTTGGGTTGTGCCCTTAACCATTTTATTTATTTTATGTAATTTATTTTAACTATTATGCTATTATTAACCTTATTATTATTAATCTTATCACTAATATTTGGTTAGGAAAAATAAAGGAAAAAGGAGTAGGAAGAAGGTTTAATAATTATTTTTCCATTTTTATAGGTTATTAACCAAACCCTTCCCATAAGGAGGCATAAGATTCGTGCTCCAAAACCGTTTTCCTATTAGGTATAGATATGGTTAAGGCTTGGTTTTGCAATGATTCATGTGCTTTTGGGTGTAATGATATGTGTTATGTATTTATATGTGATTGTGGGCCAAAAATGTGTGTAGTGCAACATTCTTTGCATGGATCTAAGGTAATTTGTGTATGATTTATAATATGTGTGATATGGGAGATATGACTTGTTATTTATGACATGCTCTTATGTATAGTTGTTATGGTATGACATGCATACTAGGAGGCCTCAGGTGATATTTTGAGGTTGTGGGGATCTAAAATAAATAAAGAGGGTGGAGTGAGTAAAAAGAAGAGGGAAAAACCTAACTTATGGCCTATGGGTGATAAAATAAGGGAAGAATAATAATAAAATGAAGGGTTAGAGTAAATCTTGCATAGGAAGTATAAAGCTTGAATGGGGTGGCTAGTCTTTGTATAGGGAAAGGTTTACATGGGAAAATTTGGTTTGAGGTTTAAACATGGTGAGAAAAGAGTATTTTGGGTGATTAGATTCTTTGGGGAAAAGATAGTATGTGGGTTGGTAGAAGTGCTCATGGGAGCTTAACTAGGGTTTTTGGGAAAAAACCCTAATTAGGGGAGTGTTGTGAGAGGGTTGATAGTGGTTGGTTGGAATTCTGGTTGAGATTAGAAGGGTGTCTTATAAAAGTTGTGAGTCAAGTGGTAAGAGGATGGAGTGTGTGTGTGAAGGGATGGTGCAAAAGAAGAGAGGAGTATTAGGGTTTTGGGGTTACCAATTAGGGTTTCTCTATCACATAAGGAAGATGGAGAGTAAGGTTATGATGCTTATATTGGTTTGAGTGGAGTGATAGTGTTGGAATAAAAGGGCGTATGCATCATGTATGAAAAGGGGAGGTTAGGTCCATAAAGGCAAGATTAGGGTTTCTAAGGGAAAACCCTAGTAGGCGATGACGAGACTAGGTGGAGAAATAGAAAAGTGGTCCTTGACCAACATGCATAGGGGCTTTGGATTCATGGTGATTAGGGTGGAATATGAAAGAGAGGTGTTGGAGTCTTGGGGAGTGTAGAGGTCTCAAGCTATGGGACCAAGTCATTCAGGAAATCTGGGGTGGTTGAGTGAGAAAGGAAGCCCATTGGGGGCATGCATATATGGTAAGTAATTACTTATTAAATAAGACACTAATAAAACACTAACCATTCAAATTGAAAGACTATTGAGCTAAGCCTAAACCAATCCATCGGCGATAATAGTGGTCAAGTGCATTTTGCCCTGAAGACTGATCCATAGGTAAATAATAGTGGCCATGTATATTTTGTCCTGTAGTATTTTCTGATCCACTAGCTATAATAGTGGGGGATCTCAAGCTCAATAAAATAAACCTTTAATGATAACAAGTCATGGGAAAAATACTAATAACTTATAGTGGAATACTATATGAGTCGGGGCCAAACCGATCCACCGACGAGAATAGTGGCCAAGAGCATTTTGTACTAGAGACCAATCAACTAGCAAATAATAGTGGCCAGAAGCATCCCGCTCTAGAGTGAATATCTATCCACTAGATATAATAGTAGGGTTCCCATACTCGCGTGGATATAATTTGAGAAATGTGTGAAGATGGTAATGATTGCCTAAATTCTAATAATGGCGATTAATAGGAATAACTCACTGCATGCATTATCTTCCTTTTTCATTTTATGCTTTATCTTAGTCATATGATTACCTTACTTGGTATATAGGGCACCGATCACTCCTTTCATAGGTGCTACTCATTCCCATAAGTAGTGGCCCCTCTTGAGTCTATGCAGGTAGGAGAGGACGCTTATCATAACTTTGATGATTATGATGCTTTGGGCGGGACTAAGTAATGACCCACTATCCTTATTGTGGGGTCTGAGAGGGTGTTCTCTGGTCTTATCCTTATCTATTTTACTATCATTTTTATTTCCCCCATAGTGGGCATATTTATATTTAATTTCCATTCTGTATTAACTCTGACATATGCGTACTCTAGTTTTATTTATGAAATGTTTGACTTTTATAGTTTTATTTGATTATCTATGTTACTACTTTTATTCCCTTAGCCTTATTATTAGTATGAGATTGGCCAAGGGTCAATCTTTTACTGATCATGACGGTACCACCCCCGTTTTTAGTGTATGGTTTTTTGTAGCAAAAAAAATAATTTATAATTGTAAATTTTAGGGATGTTACAGGTTGATATTAGAGATAGGTTCCAATAACCATGCCTTATTTTTGAAAAAAAAATTATCTTAACAAGTTTTTTTTCCTTGTTTTGAAAATTTTTTATACCCTAAAAGGTTTTTCTGTTTTAAAAACCCAAAGTTTGAGTTCACTAGTGAGGATATGAAAGGGTCGACTAAGAATTTCCCTAAGGGAAAATAATGTGTGGTAGATGTATCGAACCAATAGGTTCCCTCCTAACATGTATTTTCTCTTGCACCAAACTACATGATGAATGGAATGGTCAGACGTCTGGAGGAGGCCTTTGAGGGCTTCATAGAGTTGGTCCAGCACTAGTTGCTGGTGCAACCCCACCCCCACTACATCACTCTAAGGGTGTTAGGGAGGATTGGCTCCAGAGTGTCACCGAGCATCAGCCTCCATTGTAGACTAGAGAGGAGGACCCTATGGTTCTAGAGGGGTGGATCTGAGGCATACATCACACCTTTGAAGCTATAGATTGCCCTCCAGCCAGGTAGTACAACATTGCAACATTTTTTCTAAGGGGCATAATAGACTTTTGGTGGGTCAAGCACCACACTCAAGATGGCCCCCATATGACCTAGGAGGCAATCAAGGCGACCCTACACTCCAGATTCTACTCGGAGAGCTTGAAAAGGGACAAGCTCAAAGAATTTATGCAACTCACCCAAGGCAACATGACAGTCAGGTAGTATTATGATCGCTTCACCAAGCTACTTTGATTTACCCTAGGAACTGTTGCCATTGAGTCCATAGTGGTGTTCCAGTTTGAGTAAGGGCTGAACTTCAGTATCCGTCATATGATAGGAGTGGTGCCCTTTATATACTTGGCCACCTTTTACAAGTGTGCCTGCATTGTTGCCACTTTGGTCTAGGAGTAGCAACCATACTATGGAAGAGGATACTAGAGGGATAAAGCTCTAGGAGTAGGATTCATCCCCGATTAGGAGGATCCTCAAGACATCAGTAGAGGGGTCAGTTTAGAGGTCAGGGACCACTGAGGGGGTCCTTATGCAAACGCTATTGTAAGAGCCACCTAGGTCGATATTATGGGGATAGACTTATGACCTGCTTGAGCTGTGGTAGGATGGACCGCCGAGCATTTGAGTGTCTGAGGAAAAAACATTTCTAGTAGCCTCAAGATCAACAATAATAGTAGGGGGGACCCTTGATTCTCCAACAGTAGGCTTACCAGCAACACGCACATACCTTATCCCAGTAAAACCAGTAGAGAGCACCTACCCTAGTCGGTGCACCAGTTTGGGATTTTAAGGAAAGGCCTTAGTGATCATAACCTTTTCCTCAGAGAGGAGGTCAAACTCATGGCTCCAAAGGATATCGAGGAGCTTACTTGAGAGGTCAGTCAGGCAGGCACCTGAATGTGATCAACTTGGTAGAGGTTGATCGTCAGCTAAACATCGTTACTGGTATGTTCACGATACTAACTTTGCCAATTCATGCTCTTTTCGATTCAGGTAAATATCTATCGTTCCTATCCACTTCTTCTGTTACTAAGCTTGAGCTATCACCATATGCTAGTGTAGCGTTACCTGTGATGCTTCCTTCAGGTGATAGGATAGATTATACTGAATTATACTCCAATGTGGCCTTAGTCATAGGCAGGGTAGACTTCTTGGTGAACCTAATCAGGATGGACTTGTAGATTTTGGTGTAATTATGGGTATGGATATACTTGGGAGGTATTGAACGGTGATCGACTAAGGTCAGGAGTGCGTGGTATTACAAGGTTCAAAGGGTATTAGGGTTTCATACAGAAAGACCAAGCTCAATCCCACTACCAAAGTGGTGCCTATAGTTGCATTGCACTCCCTGGTCTTGAAGGGGTATACATTACACTTATGTAGTGTGTAAGAGCTAAACAAGAACCTGGCAACTGTTAAGGGCATTATAATAGTTAGAAATTTTTTTGATGTGTTCCCAATTAAATACCGGATATGCCCCCAATTCATGAGATTGATTTCATTATCGAGCCATTACCAAGAGCTGAGCTTGAGTCAAGAGCACCCTACTAGATGGAACCCATTGAGCTAAAGGAACTTAAGACCCAAATGGAGGAGCTATTGTTGCATGGGTACATTTGAACAAGTGTGTCACCCTGGGAAGCACTAGTCCTATTTGTAAAGAAGAAGGATGGGAGCCTCCATCTCTGTATAAACTACCAGGGGCTAAACTAATTGATTGTAAATAATCACTATCCACTCCTAAGAATTTATGATCTCTTTTACCAATTGTGGGGTGCCATTATTTTCTCTAAGATCTACCTGAGATTGGTGTACCACTAGTTGGGGATAGCAGATGCTGACATTCTGAAGACCGCCTTTTGGACTCGAAACGGACACTATGAGTTCACGGTGATATTTTTTTTGGGCTCACCAATGATCCTATAGTGTTTTTGGACTTAATGATGAGGATCTTTAGGCCCTTTCTTGATCAATTTGTGGTGGTGTTTATCAACGATATCTTGGTGTACTCCCGAGGGAATGAAGAGCACAAGCAGCATCTCTACACCATATTGTCCTTGCTACAATAGCACCGTTTGTAAGTGAATCTATCCAAGTGAGGATTCTGGCTTCAGGAATTGGCCTTCCTCGGGCATATAATATCATCTGGGGGAGTATATGTTAACCCAACGAAGATCGTGACAATCACGAAATAGAATCCTCCCACGAACATATCATAGGTTTGTAGTTTTCTAGAACTGGTTGGGTATTACCAACATTTTGTACAGAACTTCTTGAAGATTATCTGTCCTCTAACAAACCTCTTAAAGAAGAACACCAAGTTCTAGTTGGACGTGCCTTGTAAAAGGGCATTCTAGGAATTAAAGAGATGGTTGACCACTGCACTTGTCCTAACTCTACTAGAGGGTTCAAAGGGTTTTTAGGTCTATAGTGATTCATCCAAGTACAAACTCAGATGTGTGCTAATGCAAAATGGCAAAGTGGTTGCATATGGCTCCCGAGAGTTGAAGCTGCATGAACAGAACTATCCAACTCATGAATTGGAGTTAGCTGTAGTGGTTTTTTCCTTGAAGATTTGGAGGCACTACTTGCATGGGACCAAGTGCAAGTTCTTCATATATCACAAAAGCCTCAATTATATCTTCACCTAAAAAGAGCTGAATATGAGGTAAATAAGGTAGCTGGAGCTAGTCAAGAACTACGACACAGAGTTAACCTACCATGAGGGAAAGGCCAATGTGGTGGAAAATGCCCTAAGCAGTAAGACCATACACTCTATGAACTTCTATGTGGTTGCTAACTAGATGTTGGAGGAATTATCTGATTTGGGGATCGAGCTGATTTAGTAGGGTGATCTCAAGGTCCCTATGAGTGCCTTAACGATCACTCCCACAATATTTGAGAAGATCTAGGCCGTCCAAGCTAGAGATGCCAAGCTTAAAAGGATCTGTCAAAAGTTACAGGAAGGTTGGGCCAAAGGGTTTCAGGTACATGAGGATGGTAGCCTTCATTACAAGGGCCACTGGTGTGTACCACAAGGATGTTTAGAGTTCAAATGTCGAAGCTTGGAAGAGGGACATCAAACCCCTTACTCTGTACACCTAGGAGGGGATAAGTTGTATAAAGATCTCAAGAAGGTGTACTAGTGGCCCCATATAAAGCGGGAAGTAGCTAAGTTCGTGTCCAGATGTCTGACCTATCAAAAGGTTAAGATCAAGCATCGCATACTTGCAGGGTTACTTCAGCCTTTAGAAGTGCCAAGGTGGAAGTGAGATTTGATCTTTACAGACTTTTTGAATGGGCTTCCAAGGACTCAGAGAGGCTATGACACTATCTAGCTCATCGCGAATAGATTGACCAAGTCGACCATGTTTATTCCAATGAAGTCCACCTAAAGCATGGATTAGTTGGCTAGTGCCTACATGAGGTTCGTGGTTAGTTAGCATGAGGTGCCTGAAGATATTATCTCAGATAGGGATTCGAGGTTCCTCTCTCATTGTTGGGGAAAGCTACAGGAATTCCTAGGAATAAAGTTGAAAATGAGTACAACTTTCCATCCTGCTATAGATGGATAGACCAAGAGGACCATACAAACCCTAAAGGACATGTTGAGGGCCTATGTCTTAGATTATCAGGGTTGTTGGGAGGAAATCCTACATCTGATAGAGTTCTCGTACAATAACAACTACCATACCAGTATAGGAATGTCTCCTTTCAAAACATTGTATGGATAGAAATGTAGGATCCCCTTGTGCTGGAGTGATATCAGCGAGACAATGGTGTTGGGACCTGAGATGATTGAAGAGATGACTAGGCGGATCTGCCAGATTCAGGCTCAGATGAGAGCTGCTTAGAGCCAATAGAAGAGCTATGTTGATCAAAAGCACAAGAGTAACAACTTTGAGCCTGAGGAGAAGGTATTGTTGATGGTTTCCCCCCTAAGGGTGTGCAGAGATTTGGTAGAAAGGGCAAGTTGAGCCCGAGGTATATTGTTCCCTATGAGATCTTAGAGTAAGTCAGAGAGGTTTCATACTGGTTGGCACTCCCACCAGGGATGGCACGAGTTCACAACATGTTCCACATTTCATAGTTGTGAAAGTACATTGTCGATCCTTCCCATTTGATCTAGCCCAACAAGGTTGAACTTGATGATTCCCTGGCTTACGATGAGAGGCCTGTGTGGATCCTTGACACCAAGCTCTGGAATACTCATACAAGTGTGGTCCCACTCGTGAAGATTCTTTGGAGCCGCCATGAGACCGAGGAATCTACCTAAGAAGCTGAGAAAGACATGCACAAAGCATATATGAAACTCTTCACCTCAGGTATGATAGCCCCTACTAAACCCCTTTTTCTTTAAGGAGTAGTAGCATCATGCTTTATGTTTCTATTTATTGAATCACCGTAGAAATGCATTTCAGGCTCTCCCTCTCCCCTCACCTTCCCCTCGTCCTAACCTACAAGGCGTGTAGTGGGCATTGCCCCTACATTGATCCTCGCCCCTCTGCAACTCCAACATCCCCAACTAACATGAGGAAGATGGAGAGTAGGGTTATGATCCATGGATTGGGTTTAGTGAATTAATGGTGTTGGAATCAAAGGGGAGTATGGGCCATGGATGAAAAGGGGAGGTTAGAGCCACATAGATCATATTAGGGTTTCTAAGGAGAAACCCTAGTAGACAATGGCAAGCCTAGGTGGAGAAATGGGAAAATGGGACTTCAACTACATGCATAGGGGCTTTGGATTCATGGTGAGTAGGGTGCAATGTGAAAGAGAGGTCGTGGATTCTAGAGGAGTATAGAGGTCCCAATCTATGGGACCGGGTCATTTAGGAAGTTTAGGCTTTGGATTCATAGTGAGTAGGGTGGAAGAGTGAGAAATAAAACCCATTAAGGGCATGTAGAAAGGAACACAAGACTAAAACACTAACCATTTAAAGTGGAAGACTATTAAGTCGGGTCCAAACCGATCCACTGGCAAGAATCGTGGTCAGGTGCATTTTTCCTTGGTAACCAATCCACAGGCAAATAATAGTGGCCAGGTGTGTTATGCACTTGAGTGTTTTTTGATCCACCGGCGATAATAGTGGGAGATTCCAAGCTCATAAACCAAACCTTTAATGATAACAATTCATGGAGAAAAAAATACTAATCACTTATAATGGAATACCATTTGAGTAGAGGCTAGACTGATCCACCGGCAAGAATAGTGGCCAGGATCATTTTTCCTTGGATATTGATCTACTAAAAAATAATAGTAGCCAGGAGTGTCCTACCCTGGAGTGTATTCCCATCCACCGGCTATAATAGTGGGGTTCCCGTACTTGCATGGATATAATTTGAGAAATTTATGGATATGGTATTGATGGCCTAAATTCTAATAATGGTGATTAATCGGAATGACTCACTACATGCATTATCTGCCTTTTTCATGTTATGCTCTGTCTTAGCCATATGGTTACCTTACTTAATACGTAGCGCATTGATCAACCCTTTCATGCTTGCTGATCATTCCCACGAGCAGTGGCCCCTCTTGAGTCTATGTAGGTAGGAGATGACACTTATGATGACTTTGATGCTTATGATGCTTTGGGAAAGATTGAGTGATGACCTATTGTGGGGTCCAAGAGGGTGTCCTTCGGACTTATCAGTATCTATTTTACTATTATTTTTTTTAGTGGGCGTGTTTGTATTTAATTTCCATTATGTATTAACTCTAACATATGCATACTCTAGTTTTACTTGTTAAATGTTAGACTTTTATGGTTTTATTTGATTATCAGCATTACTACTTTTAATCTCTTAGCCTTGTAGTTAGTATGAGATTGGCCATCGGTCAATCTTGTATTAATCACAGCTATAGCCCCCCCCCCATTTTTAGTGTATGGTTTTTTTAGCAAACAAAAATTTTCAACTATAAATTTTGAGAGTGTTACAGGAAGTATGCTCCTAGACTAAACTAGTGGCAACACACACCTACTCATACAAGGTAGCCAAGTAGGGAAAGAAAACTACACCAATCATCATCCAGATACTAAAGTAAAGTCCTTGCTCTATCTTGAAGACTATAGTAGCCTCACTAGCTGCAATGGCGGGAGCAAACCTTAGCAATTCTATATATTGCGCTTAATACTCTCGTATGGTCAAGTTTCCTTGAGTCAATTGTATAAACTTATTGAACTTGTCACTCTTGAGGATCTCAGTGTAGAAATACGTACGAAGCATAGTCTTGAAGTGCTCCTAGGATATTAGTTGTCCTTCTCGAGTATAAAAGCCTACCCGCCAAGCTTTTGCTGGTCTTTGAAAAAGTATGCAACTATGCTCGCATTTTGTGCTTCTGGGAAAGTGGTTGCCTCAAATGTCCTATCAAAATCTTATATCCAACCTTCTAGGACAACTAGGTCTTCCTTCCCATCATAGGTCGATGGTTGATGATGCAAGACTCTTTAGAGTCAATCCTCTCTGATGCTCGCTAATGGGTGATACGAAGGTGGTGGAGGTTGAGTTTAAGACACAAGAGGACACTGAACGAACTCCATGAAAGCCTCGAATGTTCTCTCCAAATTTTCAACACATCTATTAAGGGTCATTTTAGACTAGCTACAAAATAAAAATGTGTTAGGAAGGATATTATCTTACAAGCATATAACACATTACCATATGTCAAAGGCCACTTAGTCAACCCACACTCAATGCTCACAAGGTTAATCCAGATTTTATAAACACATGCAAGAAGAAAATACCTTTTATATAAAAAAACATTTAGGGTTTTGAGAACCGAATCTCTTACCAAAATACGATTATCAGCAACCAAAAACTCTGATACCAACTTGTGATATCGACTCAAACAATTTAAGACAAGAAAATATTTTTGAAAAGATATGATACTAACATGTAACACCCTTAAATTTACTAACTATAAAAATTTATTTTTAAAGCTAAAATAGTAAATCTAAGGGTACTACTACTACACTTGGTACAAGTTTTGTTTCCTCTAACTTTGTGTTACCAAGTGCTAAGGCTAAAAACATTATTCCAATTAAATTAAGAACATAATTGTAAATCACAGTAGCGAGAGAGAGTTAAAGCAATTAAATAACATTTTGAATATAACCAACTATCTGTTGTTACAAAATGTTAGTGAAAGGAAATATAAAAATATAATAAGAAGTATAGAACCTTTCAGTTCAAAAGAC
Source organism: Tamarix chinensis (assembly GCA_030549775.1). Classification (NCBI taxonomy): domain Eukaryota; kingdom Viridiplantae; phylum Streptophyta; class Magnoliopsida; order Caryophyllales; family Tamaricaceae; genus Tamarix; species Tamarix chinensis. Next base: position 23,294,683 of record CM060173.1, on the reverse strand, counting down.
ACTGGACAAAACACTAGATAACCCTACACTCTCAACTTGAAGGACAACCTTAATAGATCTTGTAGGCTAACCTACAAAGGACACTGCTTATTGAATAAGCAGGGACCCAAGAAAAGAACCCTTTAGTACAACGGTATTGAGTAAATCATTATACAAGACTAATATGCAAGGCTCGCATGGAACACATAAAACGCATCACAACAATACATGAACATTTAATTATACATATATATTAATTGAAATATGACAATCGTTCATATAACCACATAACGTCAAGACCATGTACTACCAATGCTCGTTCACCTGAAAATAACCAAAAATTACTAGTGGAGCATCTAAGAAATGCTCTTTGTAGTAAAATTAGAAAGCAACATCATTATCAAGTTATAATTATGGTCCCAATTCTCATTATCAAATCCACAACCTTTCATAACACAGGTAAGCCCATCAACACAACCAATAACAATACATATCATCATAGATAGGCACAAAGACTACTATCAGACCACAAGTAGGCATAAAGGCTATTATCACAAGTAGGAATAGAGGATACTACCAACCGACCCAATAATTAGTTCCATTCAAATATCAACCATTTTTATTTTTATTTACTTTAGGGGATATCAGACAAAGCTAGAGACACCAAGGTATCTTAGCACACAAGGGCATCACAATATCCTACCGATTATTAACTTAAGGATGCAAATTTACCCTATACACACCGGTACATGAAGGTACACAATACCTTACAGACACTGACACCTAACCCATAAGTATGCATATCCTCTACTTAGGTCTATAGAGCTAAATAAAGTAAGATATAAGGCCTAACTAGGAAACTAAGACACAAAAGCAAAATCCATAACAATTATAGTCTAAACCACGTCTTTAAGGTAATAACCCTTAAAGAGCCACCATTCCCAATCTTAAGGTCTTTTACTTTAAGTATTACTATTTTATAAGGGTGACCACGAAGACACATATTAATCACATAGATCCAATTCTTCATACTTAATCATATTTATTCATTTTCAAACTATATGAGATAACCATAATCAAGATCATCATCAATATCAACAACAAAAATCTACTAAGTCCATCCTAGGCTTAATTTCTAACACTTCGGCACTTTAGGTTAAAAATGAGCAAAATACCCTAAGGCTAAAGTTACTACTTTACCATCTATTTCCATTACAAATTCCATTTATCAACTTGCCATAAAAAGGATAATATACCATAATTAAATTAGTTATCATGTAATTAAATTATATTAATAGTAATATCATTATTAATGTAAATAAAGATGATGATGATGATAATAAAGCTATGGGGTTACTGGTCTGGTGTTAAGGGTTTAGGGTTTGGGGGTTGGGGTTGAGGATTAAGGGTTAAGGGTTTGGGGTTAAGGGCATGGTATTAATTAAGCCACATTAACTTAAATTAAAAATAATAAAATATTAATTAGTTTATTTAAGTATTAAATGTTAATAATTTATGACAATTATAAAGAAAAATAATTGATCTCATAATTAATTAAAATGAAAAAATATGTTAATGTGTGTGAAAAATAATAATTAAAAAATCAATAGTAATATAATTTATTCATTTTATTAATATAAAAAAATTAGCATTTAATGAATACAGTTAATATTTATTGAATAAAAATTTAATATTTTACTATCAAGAATTAGCATTTAATGAATAAAATGAACATTTAATGAATAAATAAATTTATATTTTAACAACAAAATAACAGATGAAAAAATAGTGGAAATGGAAAATAAGTGATTGACCCGTTATACAGGTGACCTTACATATAAGTTGTCTATCATAGCCAGTGACCAACGAATGCTTGATTTCTCAAGAGGGATTTATTTTGGGTAAATTACTTGTTGAGAAATATTTTCTAAGAGGCGAGTGTCTTGTCCATTGGTTTGGAGTTGATACGGATGACTCACCTCTAAAGTATGAAATTTATATGTATATATAAATGATATTTTTAAAGTTTATATTGTGTTTTTTTTTATTATTGAATAAGGATTAATTATAGATTATTAACTTTGTTCTTATGTATTATGTATTGAAGATTGAATTTTTGAGTATTTGTGATTGAAGATTGAAAGAATAATAGAGGAAAAAGAGAAGTGAAAGTGTATAAAATAAAAAGAGTATTTTTTTTAAAGAAAAAATTGTTTTAAGGAATGTAAAATCATAAAAAAGAGGAGTATATACCCCCTTCTTTTTAGTATAACAAAACTTCCAATACTTAAACCCAAAATATATATTCAATAGTTGGCCATTAGCTCCACACATTGGGTGTTACCGTATGCTTTTTTTCTTCTTCTTATTGTTAAGCCTAGGTTAATGATCAGCTTGCACTTTCAACTGGTTCTAGATGATGCAGAAAGTGTATTATGACAGATGCGGGTGCTCTTAATAGTGATATTTATTTTCGGCTCTTTGTAAAGTATTAGTCTAAGGAGTGAAAAATTAAGTATAAAATTATAGTTTTAAAAACTAAAATGATATCAATATTAGTTGACTAATAGTTCGATGTGATTTGAATTGATCAGATTAAAAATATATATTAGATTAAGAATGTAAAATATGTAAAAAAAAAAAATTAAACTCCTTACAAATTCAATTAATTTTGGGTTGATTTTTGTAAGCGCACCAATAACTTGTACGAGTCATTAGTCTATTGGGAGGTGTCCAATCCGTTTTTAATGGTACGTATAAAACTACACACGCACGCACACACACATCTATAATTGAATTGTTTAATACAAATATGTCAAAGTTGTTAGAAAACAAAGAAAAAGACATAGTAGATTTGGCTTGATTGATGGGCTAACATTTTGCTGACAAGACAAAAGGACGAAGGGCCTCTATGATTACCCCTTCGTGGTTTAGGAGTGACCGACTAACTGAAAATTATTAGGTTGAGTAGCCATATTCGGCTACGGTTTTAATTTTTGCATAATTTTATTATACTTTTTTTTATAATTATAAATATAACATAATTAATTAAAAGTATAATACAATTTTACTATGGACACACGCGATTGAATTATTTCATAGCAAGAAAACTTATTGTTAATTTTTTAATTTAGTGCAAAGAGTTTCTACTTTTTTTATGAAATTTTAGAATTAAATTATACTGTATCTGTTATATACCTCAGATGTAAACTAATAATTGAATCTATTAAAATAAAATAAATACAATAATTCAAATAACAATAACATAAAAGTTTAATTTCTATCCATAATTAAAAAGGTTGCAGACTAAAAAATCGGCTTCTCCGCGGTTGGTTAGGAATATGTATTTCTTCCGCCGACGTGAATTACTTACGTCCCACATAAAATTGGCAGCAACGTCAAAGAGTACTGCAAAATGAAAAAGCTATTTGTATTTCAGAGTATGAATGGCTGGTGGTCCCTCTTGATGTTTCCCTGTCACATATGCAAACGTCCGTCGATTGTTTTTGTTTCCACAAAAATAAAATATCTTTTATAACTTTTTATAAAATTATTTTATATTTAAATTAGTTCTTAAATTTTATATTAATATATCATTACATGTTACTATTTACAATCTCTTTTAATAAATAAATTACATATTAATAATACTTGATAATATAATTATTAATTTATTATTAATAATTTTAAATCTAATTACATCATTAAAAAACTGGAAAGAATAAAGAATTTTTTTTTTAATTTGATCATTTTAATTAGATTTAATATTAGTAGTAATTTAATAATTATAATACTGACTAAATCAATAATAAGATATAATTTACTTCTAAAGGATGAGAATATAAAAATTAATGTATTATATTAGATTAACATAATATTTAGAAATTAATTTAAATATCAAATAATTCTATAAAAAATAAAATAAGTGGTTTACTTTAACTGAGTTAAAAATGATAAAATTATAATTTATAGAGACAATAATAATATTTAATTTCGATGGCTTATATCCAGCAATGTACGGAGTCCATAGTTAGATGTTATTTTCCGTCCTGAAAACGTTTCTAAAATATTTTCTCTTACAAAAACTTTTCAGTGTCAGAATTTATATTAAAATTATTAATTAATTTTTTATTAAAAAAATTATTAATGATTAAAATTAACTAATATAGATAATAATTTTAATTTTTTAAGTTTTCTCTCTTAATTTTAATAAATTTAATCTATTTAATATATATATATATTTATTTATTTATTTAATAAATAAATAAATATATATATAGATAATATGTATATATATATATATATATATTATTTTTTTTGGACATTTTCTACCGTTTTCATTATTTAAATTTTTTAAAACTAATATTTCCGCATTTTTCTCTTTTTTCGTTTTCCCCTCCCATCCCCGTGCAGCACGCTGGTCATATCTGGCTATATATAGCAGACAAATATAACACACGCTTTCAAATTCGTATAGCTAAGTAGCCTTCGCTAACCACGTACAAGCTAGCAGAAAACACACGAAATGGACGGGGAAATGATATACTGCGCCACGCTTTTCCTACCCTGCATCCTCTTCCTCTCCTACCTAATCCTCTTCAAATCCAAGAAAACTAATAGCAAAAGCCTCCCACCGAGCCCGCCTTCCCTCCCCATAATAGGCCACCTCCACCTCTTGAAAGGCCCGTACCATCGTGCCCTCGAATCCCTTTCGAAACGCTACGGCCCTGTCCTCTTCCTCCGCTTCGGACAGCAACCTTTCGTCGTAATCTCTTCACCGTGGGCAGCCGAACAATGCTTCACACGAAACGATATCGTCCTCGCAAACCGTCCCAAGTTCCTTACTGGCCAACACTTGGGTTACGACTTCTCTAGCGTGGCGTGGGCACCTTATGGCGATAACTGGCGTGACCAACGTAAGATTTTGACCATTGCCGCCTTATCTTCTAATAGAATCCAACGATCGTCTTGGGTCCGACAAGAGGTGATCGGGTCCATGGTCCGAGAACTTGTTGGTCGTGCGGATACAAAGGTGAACTTGACCCATATGTTTTATCAGTTTATGCGTGATGTGGTGATGATGGTGTTGAACGGGGATAAATGGGATGAACGATGCACGGATTTGTTCCCCCTTGTTAATGCGATGAATATCTGTGACTTCGTGCCGGTTTTGAGGTGGGTCGGGTATCAAGGGTTGGAGAAACGTGTGATTAAGTTGCACAAATTAAGGGATGGATTCTTGCAAGGTTTGCTTGATGAAGCTCGTGAAGGCCAAAGGAGAAAGGAGAAGCCACCGGCGGAACAAGACGGAGCAAAGAAGAAGACTCTAGTGGAAGAATTGCTGCACTTGCAGCAGAGTGACCCCGAGCGGTATACGGATGATATTCTCAAGGGAATGATATCGGTAAGTAAGTCTGTGCTTCGATACCTTAATTACCTTGTTATCCACGTCCGTAACGTAATCTTAATCTGCACTTGTTCCTATATCTTTCGATTTGTTTGTTTGGAGGACTAGACATCTTAATTACCAGAGGTGCTGTTTACCTGCGTGTGACATAGCCCGATGCGACTTTAAAAGCTGTATTGGGGCACTGTCCTCCGTTGCCTGATTCATGCGCCTTTTTTCTGGGTAGCATCTGTAGGTTCAACATTGGTTTGACGTGTTTTGGTACTACGTGGCCGAGGGTAATTAAATAATGTGTCATACCTTGGGGAAGGGAAGGGGCTGATCTGTTACATGTCTGTTGTGGATGCCTGTCACCCTCCCAAATCCTTTTGTTTACTACGGATAAAGTTGACCCGATTTCAACAATCGGGCTCTATTGATATGAATCTAAACTCAACACTGACTTTCGATTTTGAAATTGATTTCAACTGGAAAGTCAAAATGATCAAAAAAATGGACTCAAAATTGGCTAATTTGTTAATGACCCGCATTGAAGATGGACCGGCCAGAAACAATCGGCGGGGAGGAGAATCGAATCCATATCAAGATATAAAATCATTAAGGAACCTTATCCGAATTTAATGAATCTAAAATGATCAAACTAACAAAAGAAAGATCATCCTATACTCAAACATAAAGTCTAAAATTGACCTAAATTAGAGTTAGATTAGATCCTCAAAGATATATAATATCTTTACTGCGTATATAATACTACATAAATTTTAATAAAGTATGTAATCTTGAAAACCTTGAATAAGAGATTACCCTAGTCACTCAATCCATAGAAAAAATAAAACTAAAATAGAATACTCAGCTTTCCTCCCTTTTATTTTCATATTAGATTAGTCCGATCAGATCTTAATAATAATTATTATTATCATTATTATAAACATAAAAAATTTACTTATAAAGATATACAATAGTTATAATTATATTTATAATATGTATTATTACAATTAGACAGATAAATTTGTAATTAATAATAATAATAATTATTATTATTATTATTATTATGTAATTTAATTATATAGTAAATTTGATTTTAAACTAATCAAAAATTATCTTAATTGAATCCAACGTGTACCACCTGTATGAAACCTCTACGAGAGGTCGTGGGAATATGTTTACAACTATGCTATAAGGGTCTACTATTGTCTTGTTATTTATCTTTAAACTATAATTCCAAAAAGAAAAAAAAGGAAAGTCTGGTAGGTTGTTCTATCTATTTAAAATAATGTATCCCGGTTGATACTTGGGATTTGGATATACGCCGCATATATAATATGCGCGTGGAGTCATAATTCCAAGGATACGGAAAATGAGGATGGCCTGATAAATTTTTGTTCGGTCGCAAATTTGGCTAATCGCAAAACCTGACTAGAGGTGGGGAGACGTACTAATAAAGTCCGGGTGCACCTAAAAAGCTGTTCCTGATATATTGATGGATGAAATAGTAAAAAAATAATACCATAAATATAATAATAATTTGTCTATTTTAAATTTAAATTATAAAAATTATAAATATAGTTTTATTGTTTGATGATAACAATAATTATTATTATAATTTCTCAAATTGTAATTACAAATATAATAATAAAACATCAACTTAATTTAAACTAAACATCAATTTAAAAACAATAATAATTAAAACTCAAAACAAATATTAAACTACAAAATTTATCAAATGAAACTTAAATAAATATTACCTAAAAAAATATATCAATCAAGATATAAAAATTAATAATGTGGTGAGAGTAAATATTTTTACTTAAATATCATTCCATTCGTTTTAAAAAAAAGTATCGTTTTAACAATTTAATTTAATTTGTAAATAAGTGTTGTTTTACATTTATGAGATAAATTTTAAATAATTTTCCTTCTTTATCCTCTAATTTTAATTATTTTATACTTATATTAATTACTATTACTAATCTTAATGATACTTTATGTAGAAATAATTTCCTACCCGAATTCTATTCCCCATCATTGGAGTATACCTTAGATAGGAAAATGACGCATGAGTCCTTTTGAGTAGAAATAAAACGCTTGTCAATCTGATAGAAATGGATTCTAAGACATTTGAAACGAATCGTAGGACCCTACTGATCTGTCGTGCTCATTTCGCAATTAGTCATATCTTCCTCTCACGTGTTAAACTGCCACATTTACTAGTCAAAATAATATTTTAGCACAACCTCTAATTTTTCACTTTAGAGAGTTTTGACGTGAAAGCCTTTCAAATCTAATCATCAAATACTGTATCATGACCCCGCAATCATTTAAATGTTCAAATCTGCATCCTCATGGATTAATTTGTAGCTATTAGTTATTTAATATAAATTTCCCCTCTTCTTTTGACTATAAGGAAAAAAAAAAACGTAACAATACATTTTTGAAAAAAACACGGAAAGTAATCAGGTGAGTAGAGTGGAGAAAAAGTTATTTGAGAGTAACATGCTACAAAAGTCGCCCAATAAAAGAACTTGGTAAAATGGTCAAAATGTAATGAAAACGCGGAGAGAGAGAGAGTTTCAATCAACGATAAAATGGTCAAAATGTAATGAAAATGGAGATATGCCTTATAAACCTTTTGCTCATTCTATAGTAAAAATCCACTATAAATGCATCTGGTTTGGTAGTAAATCATAAATTTATTTTTGTATGTGTATAAAAACATAAAGACATTTATACACAATTTAGCATAGCTTTTTATATTTTCTAATGCTTGTTTTAAATGCATTACACTCTGGTATGATTTGCTTAATTCTTCTTAATGTATTCCCTTTTTTTGTTTTATATTACAAATGCCACTTAAATAGAAAAAAACAAGCATATTATGTCCATTTCAACCATTGTCCTTGTATAAACAAGCAAACTCAAGATTCCCTAAAATAGCGAGTTCAATTTTAATTATAAAATAAAAAAATGAAGAGAAAAAGGAAATAAAAATATTAAGACTAAATTTTCCCTTTGTTCAGGTTATGCTGACGGCAGGAATAGATACTTCGGCGAAGACAATGGAATGGGCAATGTCCCTCTTACTGAGCCACCCTAATATACTGGAGAAAGCGAGGGTTGAAATTGACTTCCATGTTGAAAAAGACCACATGGTAAAAGAATCTGATCTGTCCAAGCTAATCTATCTTAGATGCATCATCAATGAGACACTACGGCTCTACCCTGTGGTACCACTTCTCCTACCTCATTTTTCATCACAAGAATGTACCATAGGAGGCTATCACATACCTAAGGAAACTGTGTTCTTAGTGAATTCATGGGCACTACATAGGAGCTCTAAAGTTTGGGAGGACCCGATTGAATTCAGACCCGAAAGATTCATACATGATGAGGGTGACGGAGAAGGATTCAAGTTTATGCCATTTGGTGCAGGGAGGAGGGCTTGTCCAGGTGCAAACTTAGCAATTCGAACAATTAGTTTTGTCTTGGCTACATTAATCCAATCCTTTGATTGGAAAAGGACTGAGCTTGAATTGGATATGGCTGAAGGAAATGTTGGGGTCACCATGCCTAAGGATAAGCCCTTAGAGGTATTATGTAGTCCTCGTTCTGTAATGATTGATATCATATCTCAAATGTGAGGAGTTAAATGCTATTCTAGTCACCATAGACTTATAATTGCTCTAAATTAGTCACTTTACTATTTTTTTTTCTTTCTTTTTAAATTAGTCACTCAATATTACTTTTATCTAGTTTGTTGCCCTAGTTACCTACTCTACTGATTAAATGTATGACTTGTCAATTTACGAATCAAAATTAAGACATTTAAACATCCAATTCTTATATTATGATCATGGAAGTACAATGTAAAATGTACTAAGTCCAACATGTTAATAAAAAATTTCCTAGCATGCACTATAAAATAATTCACTTTTATCAACAGGGCATTATCTGTTGGCAAAAACTATTTTTCTATTGCCAAAAGTTTTACTAACAGATATTTTTCTATGATAAAATTGTGGGTAAAAATTATGCGCTTAAAAGTTTTACCCACAGATATGTATGATCTGTTAGGAATAGTTGCTAATGTCCACATATATTTATTTGTTGGTAAAACTTATACCCACAATTATATCTGTAAGTAAAAGTATTGATCACAAAATGATATCTGTGACTAAAACTATTGTCCACAAAACAATATCTATGAGTAAAAGTATTACCTACAAAATGATACCTGTAACTAAAAGTATTATCCACAAAACAATATCTGACTAAAAGTATTATCCACAAAATCATATATGTTGCTAAAACTATTACCAACAAATATATATTATTGGTTATACATATTTTAATCTATATATATATATATATATATATGAGTAAAATGATAATGATGTCTATAATACCTGTTGTTGTAATATTTACATGTAATAACAACTTATCCTTATATACAATTAAGTACACCATACATAATCATCAATGTTTAGTTTATGTCAAAGTGATAATATAGTCTTGTAGGTACAATACTATAAATACAACTTGTAACATATGTTGACGTACAAGACATCTTCATTAACATATCAAACACCATCCTCTTCATTGTCATCTTGTTTAGCACCTCCAATGACTTCAACGTCTTCAACATTCTCTTTGATAATCATCAAGATGTATTCCCTAAGAAAATATGCAAGTAACTTAATCAGATTAATATAGATTCATAACCAAAGGCTAAATAAAGGGAGTTTTAAAGTTTTCTCAAAAATAATAAGAGCCCTTAATTAAGAGGGAGAGTAGGTGTGAGAAAAATTAAGTATTTGGAAGAAAACTTAAAATGGCTCTCTAATCTGTGTTATTCTAGAAAATCATTCTCAATAGTTTTAGCACTTTATTGTGAAATGATAAAATAGAAAGGAAAACTAAAAATTGAATGGAGTTTGAGTTTTTATTTACATGTAATAATGTAGGAGCTCGTGCAGCTTGCAAACTTGATTAGGTAATCAGAGTTCATATGGCATGTATATTTCAATCATCAACCGATTTCAGTGTTTGCAAATTATACTCTTGGAAACATAAATCAAAAGTTCGAAACCCCAATATTCTATAGGTCTTTTAGAAGTAGTCTGCTACAATTATATATGAGGGTCGTGATGGTCTGTACATCTAGACCTATACCTAGACTATATCAATGACAATATTCATATTCGGGTATTACTTTAGTCTTGGAAATATTAATTACAAAATAATATCTTCTAGGGTGAGCAACACTTAATAGTTCCAAGCCTTATAATTTAAGCTTTTTGGTTTTTGACATGGTAGAATTGATCTATTCCATAAGTTCAAATCTTCAGAGCTCCCATTTATACTATTATAAGATATGTGATTTCTAGAACTGGTATAAGCAAGCCCATGTCTTACGCCTAAACAAAATATGCATGCACAAAAGAATGTTGAAAGTATAAAATCATTAATCAAGACAAACCCAACAACTTACGCTTTTAGGTTCATTAGTTCAAATACATAGTCTAAGAAAAGCAGCATGTGACTACTTATCACCTAAAAACAGAAACATCCTGAATGAATCCTCCCTTTAGGTGTACTCTAGTTAAACTTAAATATAATTGATATAATAGTTTGTCTAACAATTGCCCGTAGGCACTTGTCAAGACTTTAATTTCTTTTCCTAAATGATGTAATTAGATAACTAATTGTACATACACGCACTAGTTGGTATTATTAAATGTCAATGTTATTTCTATTTTTAATGTCTTAACATGGCCACCTATTAGACTTTATGTCATTTAATGAACAAAACAACAATGCATAGAACAAAAATGCCTGGTAGACATCGAATTAGAAAATGAAACCGAACAACGTAAAGAATCTACTAGTATCCACATAAACCCCAAACAATATTAAAGAAGCATAAAACTATTTACTTATTATCAAGATCAATGAATTTCTCTTTTACAAGCAATGCTATAGGCTAGTAGAGCATATAACTTCACTCCACTGATAATAATGGAACTTAAAACCTAAGATTTGTGAAGCACAAGATTGCAAAACCAAAAGGCCAAATATAAAGTGAGAGTAACAAAGTGATATAACTCAGCATGAAAAACCTTTCCACTTGAACCATGCCAAGCTCATCACATTTTAAAACATAAAGGTTTTGTAATTATCACATTTATACAATAGGCATTTGAAGATGTAAATGAGTAACACAACTCAATTTCATGAATTATTACCAAAATTTAGGGTTTTTAAGCCCAAAATACAAATTCAACAATTAAAATCAATTAACCATAATTGAAGGCTTAAAAATACAATTAAACCAATTCTAAACAAATCTGAACAATCAATTTTAGCAAAAAGAATCACAATGTTGACCAACTCTAGAAAATTACTTTTGAAACAAGAGTTTTACGTCCAAAACGTAATTCTGTCAAATCTTATTAATTGCTTCAAGTTGAAAGTTTAGAAATGCAATTAGACATATTTTATAACATATTATATAATCAATTTAACAAAATAAGCCAATGATCAATCAAATTTCAAAATTGGAAAAGTTTTGACCAAGAAATTTCATTTGATCGATTATGGAAAAATTTCTCAAATTGAAAGTTTCAACCTATAATTAAATGCATTTCAAAGCATCTTATAGAATAAATTGGTAAAAATAGCTTAAAATTGGATGAAGTCAAGCTATACCTATAAATCCAAGTTAAAAAACCAAATTTCATAAATCAATCATCTAACAATCAACCCATCCAAATCAATCATCTAACTCATATATACATAATCTAACAATCAATTTAGCTTATCATAAGCTAATTCATAACAATTCAATAATAAAAAAATCAGATTTAGGGTTTGAAGGTTATACCAAGCAAAATCTTCCATTACAAGCTTAGAGGAACTCGACTAAGACATGGAGGAGCAACGAAGGTGCTCAGGTGGTCAGACTGAATCTTCGGCGGTGGCGGTGTGCTGCTATAGTGGCTCGATGAAGGTTCATTCTTGTCACGCGCTGCCTTGTTGCAATCATTGGTGTCTTGTATATGGTTGGCAGCTCGGCGTTGTGGTGGTGGTTCGCTGTCGATGCTCTGGTGGTGGCGGTTGTAGTGGAGGATGGAGAGAAGGTGAAGAGTGAGAAGGTCAGGGTCGAGCATTTGCCCCTTGGTCGATGGCTGCTGTTCCATCATTGGCTGGTACATTTGTTGCTGCTCGCAGCTAGCTAGAGGCACTAGAGGTAGTGGCTCGATGATGGTAGAGTGGTGTGGTGGTAGCAGCAAGATGGAGGTCAAAGCCAAGGGTGCAAGGGGGTCAGGATGCAGAGCGCCGAAGGTCGAGCGACATAGAAGGAAAGAGAAAATTAAGAGAAGAGGGAAAGGAAATAAGGGGGTTCGAATTTCAAACAATTTTTTTTAAGAATACATATATAAAACAACTAAAACAAAATAAATATCTAAAAATAAGATAGGTAAAAGAAATTTTCAATTAAGTTAAATTTTAACTGAAATACTCATAAAAATTGTATAACTAGCTTTTTGAAAAAATAAAAAATTATCCGATTAAATTATATAATTTAAAATAAATTGTAACACTTATTAAAATAGAATACAATTTCAAAATAAAAATAAAAATACATCAGAGAATTAATTTTATAAAATTCGAGCAACTATAAATAATTAAACATAATTTTGAAAACATCATTCGTTAAACAAAATGGAAAAAATGGAAGAAAAATAATTTCAAAAAGAAAATCATAATTAAGTTACAAAAATTTTCAATTTAAAATTTTCAAAAAATCTTATCAATCTCATAAAATAAATAAATTCAAAGAAGGAAATATTTGTTACGAATAAATCGTTAAAATGATTTTACTACTTTAAAGAGATTTTATAATAAAAAATAATTTATTTTTGCTAATGAAATATAACTCCATAATAAAGTTGTAATCACACAATTAAGTTATGATCGGAAATGAATTTAAAATATTAAAATAAAAGCACACAATGAAAATGGAAATATATTTAAATGAAAATCATACATCTTGTGGAAAAATAAATAAAATATCAAAATAATAATTAAAGAAATTGCAAAATATATAAATCAAATTCTAAGGAACTGTAAAGAATTTAAATAATTTCTAGAAATGGAAATATATTTTGAAATAGAAACTGAGATCATATGAATTTAATAAAAGTTATAATTGTGAACAATTTTTTCTAGAATAATCCAAAATGACAAATGATTAAATAAATTCCAATATGAATTTGAAATCATCAACAAAACTATAAATCTCTCTATTTCTCCCTCAAAGTCTCTTCTCTCCCATGGAATCCATACTCACCCCTTATGAAATAAATCTCCACTCTTAATCCGTACTCCACTCTCCCTTAATCATTTTTACTTCCACATTTTCCAGATTACCGCTTCCTCCCAAAACCCTAATCAGGTCCCCTATACACCCTTACACCAACCTACGTACTATTTTTCATCGCAAGTCTCCAATCACTCCACAAATCTGCCCTTAGCTTATTTACACCCTAAATTAACTTTTCTCATGTACAGATCATCCCCATGCAAGTTTTATCCATCCCATGCAGACACCCAAAGTCGCCATGCAATTTTAAGATTCTCATGCATAGTTTCCATCTCTCATTCATTTTGATCATTTCTTCCTCTTTAATTTCCTCTCATGGATCATGAGGTATTTTGGTCAACCTCATATCCCCCTTAGTGAACTCACTTCCCATTTTCTTTTCTTTTTTCCCTTTCATTCCCATATCATATTATCAATTGTCCTATTATGCATGTCCTAGAATGCCATAACATATCACCATATATGCATATCATACACATGTCATAAGAAAACATATACAAACATACCTCAACTCCAAGTTGCGCTACATATAAGACAAGTTAATGACATTCATACGATACACGACTTATCATGATATATATAGCATCCAAGGCATATAAGTCACACAACACATAAGGGCCTTAGCTACATCCTTATCTAAAACAACGCCGACTTGGAGCACGCTCCTACGCCTCCTTAGGGTTTTGGCTTGATTCACCTATAAGAGGGTAAGACTAATGATTAGTTTCCCTCCTACCAAAAATACTATTATTTCTTATTTTAGTCTAATCTTAGGGTTGCTATTATTAAAGGGAGCTTTATAAGTGATAACTATGGTTTTTACCATCAAGTTAGCCTACTAGATATTACTAGTTAAAATATGCTTATGTTACTATTCATAACTGTATTTATATTATTAAATCTAATAGCTTTATTTCTTCTAATAATAGCAATAATACTTGTTAAAATAAAATAGTAATAATAATAATAATAATAATAATAGTAATACAAATGCTCCTAGAAATAGAAGCCCTATTATTTTTAAGGCTAAGGCTAATAATGGTTTTAGAGATAAAATAATAATATAATATTAGTAATACTAACAAAGTACTAATATTACTAAAGATAATAATGACAATAGTTATATTTAGAATAATAATAATATAAGGGTTCGAATGTTTTTACCACAATAATATTAACAAAATAATAACAATAATAATAGTAATAACTAATAATGATACCATAGTAATAATGTTAGTAACAAAGGAATTAGGAATAATATTAGTAATAATAATAATAATAATAAGGTTGGGTATTCTTCTTCTATAGTAACCAAATGGTAACATGGCAAATTCGGTTTCAATAACATTAATAATAATAATAATAATAATAGTAATAATAATAACAAAAACAACGATAATAATAATACTAATAATAATAATAATAATAGTAAAAATAATAATGATGATAATGATGTTATTAATAATAATAATAATAACAATAATAACAATAACAATAATATAGTAACCGAATGATCATAATAATATAAGGGTCCAAATATTTATATTAATAATAAAAGGTGATAATAGATAAAGTTAGTATTAACAATATTAGCAAGAAAATAATGATAATAATAATACAAGGGTTATCATGATAATACTAAAACTGTAGATCTCAATTAATAGTAGCATTAGTTATAAATATTTTAAAGGTTAGGTTAAGTAATAATAATAATAATACTAATAATAATGGCATTAATAATACTAATAATAATGATAATAATAATAATAATATTAATATTAACAATAACAATGGTAATAGTAATAATATTATAGATAATACCATTAATATTATTAAATAACTAATACTTATATAAAATGGGTTTAAGGGCTGGGAAGGTTAGAGAACCACCTAAGGATAGTGGTGGCACCGACAGCGGCACATGGCGGCGGCAGCGGCGGTTGTGGGAATTTAAGGTAGTGGAAGGACGAGAGAGGAGGGAGGAGGAGAGGGAGACAGGGAGAAAGGGAGGTTTGGGGAGGTAGAGGAGGCTCCCCTGATTGTTTTGGATGGTAAAGGTGGCGTTGGTGGCGGCGGAATCAGTGGCGGACGGCGGTGCAAGGGGCGACGAGGGGTCAAAGTGGGTTGATTGAATTGGTGGTTTTGCACAGCCGGGGTGGCTCGTGCAGGGCAAATCGAGAGGCGAGGAAGGTCTAGTTAGGTAGAGGGTGGTGCAAGGATCGGTTCTAAGGTTTTTTTTGCCGGCGACGATAGGCGATAGAGACGAAGTGCTCGTCTGATGGGGCGGCAGTGAGAAGGGGTGGATTTCTGGGTTTCGAAATCAAAACCCAAATTAAGGATGCCTATAAGGTATTTATAGGCCAATTGAGGTGGGCAATGACAAGGGAAAGAAGACAAGAGGGTGCAAGTGCAAGTCATGCTGCCGGTGGTGGCAGTCGAGGCGGCACTGCCATGGCAGGGGCGGCAAGCTCAAGGGAAGAGAGAAAGGGAAAGGGGTAGGGTGCTCGGGAGAGGGGAAAAGGGTTGGTCAGGCCCAAATTTGTGAAAGAAAGCGACGGGAGAGGGAGGGGAGGACGGCTGGACGATGTAGGTGGTTGCCGACAGGTGTAGGGTTGTAGGGTCGGGCACAGACGACATGGGAAGAAGAAGAAGAAGAGGGAAAGGGGGTGGACCAGCGGTCCAAGGGAAAGTAAAGAAAAGGGAGAGGGCAGCTCAACCGGGTGATTTGGGCAATGGGTGAGGGGGAGTCGTGTGGGCCTGGGCCACGCCGAAGGAGGAAGGGAGGGGGGAAAGTGTAACACCCCCAAATTTACTACTGAAAATTTTTGTTTGAATCAAAAGGTTTAGCGGAAGCGAAAGAAGTAAAACCATAAACTTGGGGGTATTACCGCCACACTTAGTACTAGACTGGTTCACTCCTACCGTTCCGATACTAAGTGCTAAGGCTAAACTAAACAATCGTTAAGTAAGAATCATCAAAGCATAGGTCCATAGTTAACATAAATCATTCACGAAAACATGAGTCAACAACAGTTAGAATATCATTTAGGATTACAACTTAAGAGTACGGTTTCAAAACATGAAGCGTAGTACAAAATATAGCTAAATAAAACAAATCCCAAGGGACCAATATCCGGATCGCTTACTCACTCAAGTCAAGCCTTCCACCCCAAATTAGTAACCAATCAAAAACCTACATAGGAGGTCTGCTCTCCACCATCAGTGGATCATCACAGGACCCATTCAACCAAGGTAGTATCAGTACGGGTCCAATACTAAGTAAGGGCGTAGGTGGCTAAGGCCAAGAATACAATCATACCACATAGCACACATAGCACAATCATATAGGCAACATGCGATAACACGCAAGATAAGGCCTGAATACTTTTCCGGTGACTTATTCTTTATTCTCATTATTAATATGTTCATTCCACACATATTCTTCAATAGTCCATGTGAGTGCGGGAGCCCCACTATTATAGCCGGTGGACCGGAAGTAAACACACAGGGCAGAACGCCTCTAACCACTATTATTGCCGGTGGACCGGAAGGTAAACACACAAGGCATAACGCCTCTGACCACTATTATTTGCTGGTGGACCGGATTGGCCCCGACCCACTTGGTGTTTCGCTATAAGTATTTAGTATTTTTCCATGGATTAACTTATTTAATTTGGTTTTTCGAGCACGAAATCCCCCACTATTATAGTCGGTGGACCGGAAGTAAACACACAGGGCGGAACGCCTCTGACCATTATTATTATCGGTGGACCGGAACGAGATGCACAGGGTAGAATGCCTCTGACCACTATTATTACCGGTGGACCGAAACAAAACGCACAGGGCAGAACGCCTCTGACCACTATTATTGTCGGTGGACCGAAACGAAACGCACAGGGCAGAACGCCTCTGACCACTATTATTTGCCGGTGGACCGGACCAGGCTCGGCTCAACAATCTTTCGCTTTATGTGATTAATGTCTTATTCGTGTCTTATTAAATCACATTCCACACCCTTGACATGCATGTCAAAAATGTTCTACTGCTTTCCTTTCAAGAGGGTCTGTCCCATATGTTGAGACTCTTGCACCCCTTATCACACCTCGTCATTCCTTCCCCTATGCTCACTCCTAATGCAGGTCCAACCCCTGAGAGCGTAGGTTAAGCCCAACGCCCGATGACATGACATTGATCTTGTCCATTCTTGACCTCTAGGGCTTTTCCCTTGGAAACCCTAGTTGGACATATGTGGCCCAACCTCTCCTCACTTGCCTCACCATTACTTGTTCCTTCCCCACATCTCATTCTTATTAGGTCAAACCCAAGGCATATCACTTTACTCCTCACCCTCGCATGCGATCGGCAAAACCCTAGTTGGCCACATCAAACCCTAGTACCTTACTTCTTCCACAAGTAATCTCTCCCTTTCATCCCAAGGTCTCTTCTTTCATATAGAAAACCCATACTCATCTTTATATAAATGAATTCACTCTCTCAACCCATATTCCACCCTTCCTTAATCATTCTTACTTTTGTACTCCCCAAGTATCCACTTTCTTCCAAAAACCCTAATTGGGTCCCTTATGCACCCATGTACCAACCTACGTACTATTTTTCATCCCAAGTCTCCAATCACTCCACGACTCTCCCATTATCTTAATTACACCCCAATTCAACTTTTCTCACGTAAGATTCACTCCCATGCAAGATTTAGTCACCCCATGCAAACACCCCAAGTCACGATGCATATTTTAAGACTCCCATGCATGGTTCCCAACGCTCATTTATTTTCGACATTCCTCCCACTTAAATCTTCTCTCATAGATCATGAGGTACTTAGGTCAACCCCATATCCCCCTTAGTGGTCTCACTTCCCACTCCTTTCTTGTTATTCTTTTATTCCCATTTCATATTGCCACAAACCCTAACATGCATGTCCTAGAGGGTCGTATCATAACACATCATAGACATCATACATATACATGTCATGCTCATGTCATAGAAACCACATACAACATACTTCAATCTCCAAGTTGCACTACACATGAGACAAGTTATCCACAATTCATTTAATACACGTCATAACATGGCATACAAAACATTCAACACACCCAAAGCACACATAGCACAAGGTCATAGCTTCGTCCTTACCTAACACAACACCAGTCTTGGAGCACGTTCCTACGCCTCCTCCGGGTTTCGACTTGATTCACCTATAAGAGGGAAAAACTAGAGGTTAATTTCTCTTTGACCAAAACACCATTCTTTCTACCTTACCCTTATCTTTAACTTACCATTAGGGCTATCAATACTAATAATGCCTTTATAAGTAAAAGATAGTAGGGTTTCATTCTTAAGGTAGCTAATCATGCTACTACTAATCAAAATAGGTCTTAATAGTTACGATAATTTAAAGAAAATATAATAGTATTTATTATTAACGGTAATAGTTTCAATGTTAATAATAATGGTAACAATATTAGTGCTAGTGAGGTTAGTATTATAATAATACTACTAATAGCAATATTACTAATGATGATAGTGAGAATAATAATACTAATAATAATGGTAGTAATAATAGTAACAATAATAATAATAATAATAATAATAAAAGTAATAACGATGATGATGTTGAAATAATAATACTAAGGTTATAGGTCATTAATATTAATAGTCATAATATTTATGATTATTTCGAATTCAGGTTAAATAATAATAAAATTAATAGTAGTAGTAGTAGTAGTAGTAGTAGTAGTAGTAGTAGTAGTAGTAGTAGTAATAATAATAATAATAATAATAATAATAATAATAATAATAATAATAATAATAAATAATAAATAATGATAATAACCTTTAGAATAATACTAATGATACCACTAAAAATAATTAACACTTGAACAACAAGGGTTTAAGGGTTGGGGGAGTTTAGAGGGCTACCTAGGGTGCTGGTGGCACAGGTAGCGGTGCACGGCACACTGCGGCAACGGCGGCGACGATGGGGGAGAAGGAAGGTGGAGAAGTGGTGGAGGGGGAGGAAGGAAGAGGAGAGGTTGGCAGGGGAAACAGAGGGTCTAGGGAGGTTGGGGAAGCTCCCTTGGTGGTTTTAGAAGGCAAAGGGGGTGCTGGAAGTGGCAGCATGGCGGTGGGCGGCGGTGAGAAGGGCGGCGGGGTTCGAAGCTAGGTTGATCGGGAAGGTCCCTTTGCACGGCCGGGGTGGCTTGTGCAGAGCAAACCGAGGGGTCAGGGAGGCCTAGGTTGGTGGAGGGTGATGCAAGGAAGAGTTTCGGGGATGGATCGAGCGGCGGCGATGGGTGACGGCGACGGGGTGGCTGTCTGAAATAGGGGTGGCGCAAGGCGGTTTCTGGGCTGTGGTTTCGAAAAAGCCCGATGTTGGATTCTTAGAGGGTATTTATAGGCTTGAAAATGGGGGAGTATCGAGAGAGGGGACAGAGGAAGGCAGGTCAGGTGGCAATCGGGCATGCCGACCGGCGTAGGTAGGCCGACGCAGGTCTGCCATGGCAGACCTACTGGTTGGTCGGGAAAAGAGAAAGGGGTAGGAGCAAGCCTGGGAGTGGTGTGGGGGTGTCGGCTTGTCGGGGGAGGATGGCTGGAAAGTTGGGGAGAGAGAGAGAGGCGGCGTGCAGGCGGTGCAGGTAGTCGGTCGGCGCAGAGGGGGTGGGCGGCGACTTGCAGGTCGCGCGCGGGGAAGGAGAAAAGGGAAGGAGGCTGGACCGGTGGTCCAGGGGAGAAAAGAAAAAGAATGGGGAACTGGCCGGTTCGGCAACGGTCAAAACGCTTAAGAAAACACGGAGTTTTGGTAAATTTTTGGACAAAGCGCGGCGTTGAGTTATCGGTGGGTAACGGTTATCTTTAGTAATCGGAACGCAGTGTCTTAGTGGAAGGAGAGCCGAAACGATGCATTTGGCTGCACGAGGGGGGGCGTCGAACATCGTTGGGCCGCGGGAAGGGGAAGGAAGGGGAAGTTGGGCCGCGGGCTGGCCCAACCGACGAGAAGAAGGAGGAAAAAAGGAAGGGAAGAAAAAGAAAAAGGAAGGAAAGGATGAAGAAAAATTATTTTATGTTACATATATATTTTTCTTTTATTTTACATAAATATTTGGAGTATTTGCCTTTGGGCACCTAGAGTAAGAATATTTAAATATTTAAATAAAAATATTAAACCTCCTTTTTGGCTAATTTAGGCCCTTTTTGAAAATATTCTTCTTAAATCCCTTTTAAATTACACAAAGCCCAAATTTTCCTCCTTCATAAAAATATTTATAATTTCTTATTAATTGTCCTACATAGTCCCTCTTAATCTAAAAAGAGTAATAAATTAAATAAATTTCCCAACAAATCCTTATTTAATGACATATTTCTAAAATAATTAATTCTGGGGTATTTCAGAAAGGAACTGGGTCGGCAGGCTCGCCCAGTCGGGAAGAGAAGAAGGAAAAGAAATGGGAAGGAGAGGAAGAAAAGAAAAAGGGAAAAAGAGGGAGAAAAAGAAAAGAAAGGAAAGAAAAAAAAGGAAAAATAGGTGGGTTGGGTATTTTGGAAATTTTTGGGTTATTTATGATAATAATATTTAGAGAATAATAACTAATTCCTTATTAGATTAATTTTGGCTATTTTGGGAAAACAAATTCCTAACTTCCATGGTTATTAGTAAAATACCCTAATTTTACCTAATTACATTCTTTATTATTTTCCTCTTGATTTACCTTAATTAAATCTCTTAATTTTAATAAAATATTTTATTTAATCAATTTCCCTAATAAATCCTTATTTGGCCATAATTTTTAAAATTAAAAATTTTGGGGTATTTTAGGAATTTTTATGTTATAATCTTCATTTTTAATATTTTTAGATAAATTTTCCATTTTTTTTGTAAAATTAGGTGCCAAAAAATTAAATTTTCATTATTCCATAAACATCTCCATCTAATTCTTCTCATGTTGGTGGATAAGAACTAGAATATTTAGAAGGGGTACCATTTGTTCTTAAAAATCTTGAATGCTTTCATAATAACCTTAATAATATTTCAAAAAATTATTCTTGTAGGTATTATATATGTTTGCAAGAAGAAGAACTTACCAAGGATATCTAGTGTGCAAGATAGTGACAATATAAGGGTTACAATGTTGTATGGAAAACAAAGTTATAAGACATGAAGCTTTATTAATTTATTATTAAATGAATTTTTATGATTGTGGTGTTATGTAGCTTTTATATTTCATATATACTTCATAATGTCTCTTCATTTGTAATTGTAAACCATTATATATACAATATGGATTGTTGTATTCTATATCAAGAAATTAACAAGAAGCGTGTAATGTGTCATAATTCATTTGTGTGTGTGGTATATTTGATTGTTGGTTGTGTTTTTGATTCATTGGAATAAATTTTTTTTTCAAGAACCAACCAAAAACTAAAGAGGAATCATTATTTGATTTGGGTCTCCAACTGAAACCCTAAGGATTGCTAATTATTTTGTTGAGTGTGTTAGTAAGTTGATTACCATAGAGGAAGAACCAAAATTTCAAGCCATTTTTGAGGTAATCTAGAAGCTCTCAATAACTCTAGCTGCAACCAATTCTCAACTTCAACAACTTCCTACAATGCAAACTCAATTTAAAAGGATGGAGTCTCGACTTGCTGAGCAAGATTCGATCTAAAACATGTAAGAACAAAAGGATTTCTATAGAGATCAGATGGTAAGTGCAACAAAGCCAATCAACCCAGCAAGCGCAAGATATTTGAACTCATGTGTAGATTATGAAGAAGAGTCACTAGGGAATGGAAGTTATCGAAGGATCTATGATCATCAACTAAAGCATCATCATAAAGAACATAAAGGTATCAAACTTGATCTTCCTGATTTTGATGGTAAATTAGATGTTGATTTATTTCTTGAGTGGTTATATGAGGTAGAGACTATATTTGAATTCAAGGATTATTATGAAGAGAAAAGGTATAAATTAGCTACTCTTAAGTTTAAGAATTTTGCTAGGATATGGTATGATAACTTGAAAAGAACCAGAGAAAGAGAAGGTAAATCTAAAATTAAATCTTGGGATAAGCTTAAGAAACATTTGATAAATAAATTTATACATAAAGATTATGAGCAAGATAATTATATTAGAATAACCTCTGAGTGTTGAATAATATGTTAGGAAATTTGAGAGATTAGCACTTATATTTGACATCTGTAACACCCCCAAATTTACTACTGAAAAATTTCGTTTAAATAGGAAGGTTTAACAGAAGCGGAAGATTTAAAACCGTAAACTTTGGGGTATTACCGCCACACTTAGTACCGGACCGGTTCACTCCTACCGTCCCGATACCAAGTGCTAAGGCTAAATTAGACCATCGTTAATAAGAACCATTAAAACATAAGTTCATAACCATCATAAATCATTCAAGAAACAAGAGTCGACCACAGACAGAGTATCATTTAGGATTACAACTTAAGAGTTCCACTCCAAAATACGAACATAATAAAAATACAGCAACTCAAGATAGACAGAGACTAGGATAGTAAAAGAGTCCGGCGAACTCTCTTTCGGCCCCAACCAGAATAGGCTCAACACTCGGCCCCATCCGATGCCACGTAGGTATCGTAGGCATCGAAAATATGATCTCCTACCTGCACAAGGTCAGAAGGGTCCTCTGCTCGTGGGAATGAGCAGCACCCATAAAACGGGTGATCAGTACGCTACGTACTGAGTAAGGTAACAGACGAGCTAAGGCCAACACAACGTGCAACATAATATACAAGGCACAACACACAGGAGACATGAAATAACACAGATGGTGCAAGTTTGCAAAGGCCTGCTCAAACCTCTTCTTTCATAATCCTTGTAATTAGTCATTCGCATTATAAACTTTATTAACCCATGAGCGTGCGGAAACCCCACTATTATAGCCGGTGGATCGGTCACTTATAGGGCAGAACGCACCTAACCACTATTATATGCCGGTGGATCGGCCTCCAGGGCACAACGCTCCTGGCCACTATTATGCCGGTGGATCGGTCTGGCCCCGACTCTCATGGTGTTTCACTGTAAGTATATAGTAGCTTCCCCATAATTCATTTACAACACACTGTTTGTTCTGTTGAGCTCGGAATCCCCCACTATTATAGCCGGTGGATCGGTCACGTATAGGGCAGAACGCACCTAACCACTATTATACGCCGGTGGATCGGTCTCCAAGGCACCCCGGCGCCTGGCCACTATTATGCCGGTGGATCGTTCTGGGCCCGGCTCAACAATCTTACTCTTTAAGTAATTAGTATCTTATTCGTGTCTTATCAAAAAGCTTTCCACCCTTGACATGCATATCGACTAACCTCTACTTCTTTCCTCCCTAGGGGCCCGTCCCATATCTTGAGACTGTCCTCCCCTTCTCACGCCCGATGTTCATCCCCTCTTACTCTTATACATAAGGAAACGTAGTAAGGGCACGCTCTCCCGAGAATGTGGGCTAACCCTAACACAACGATATCGGTCCCGCATGTCCTCACCCCTCTAGGGCTCCTCCTTGGAAAACCCTAATTTGGGCCTACATGGCCCAACTCTTTCTTACTCATCCTAACCTTACTTTGTTCCTTGTCTCGCATCCCGTCTCTACTAAGAAATTTCCAAAATATATCCCTTTATTCCCCAACTCCGCATATGATCGCCAAACCCTAGTTGGCCACACCAAACCCTAGCACTTTACTTCCTCTCCAAGTAACCTCTTTTCTTTGCCCAGAACCCCTTCTCTCATTTAGAAGCCCATACTCATCCTTCATGCAAGTGGACTCTCACTCTCAACCCATACTCCATCCCTCCTTGATCATTTTTACCCTTATATTCTTCAATTGCTCATTTCCTCCCAAAAACCCTAATTGGAACCCTTAGACACCCTTACACCGACCCACGTAAAATTTTGCACCCAAGCCTCTAACAGGTCCATAACTTTGTCATTATTTTACTCACTTCCTAAATCAACTCTCCTCACGTAAGATTCATTCCCATGCATAGTTTAAACACTCCATGCAGACTCTCCAACGCCTACTTACACACAAACCCTAATAAGGTCTCTTATGCACCAACTTACGTACTATTTTTCATATTAAGTCTCCAATCATCCCAAGACTCTCCCAAGCTCTTACTTACAACCCAAATCAACTTCTCATACGTAAGAATCATGCCCATGCAAGGTCTAGTTCCCCCATGCAAACTTCCCAACGTCCACTTTCCCGTTGTTCTTTTAATATCATTTCATGCTACCCAAAACCCTAGCATGTATGTCCTAGAGGGCCATAACAAGTCACATCATCAACATCAACAACAAACATGGAACATGGCATATATTTATAACATAAGACACACACCACATACCTCATGATCCACGCTGCGCTACACAAAACAGGTTATTCATAGCACATGCATAATACACATCAACATGACATGCTCATCATTCATCAACACATTACAACACACATAACGTAAGGCCATAGCTTCGTCCTTACCTAGGTAGGCACCAGGCTTGGAGCACGCTCCTCTAGCTCCTTAGGGCTCGGATCGAGGTCACCTATGAAAGGGGAAAAGTTAAGTATTAGTTTCCCTTATAATTACTATCAATCCTCATTCTAGTTTAAGGTTAGGGTTTTTATTACAAAAAAAAGGGTTTTAAACAAAGACTAGGGTTTTGAGAAAGATTATGGCTTGTAAGAAAATAACACTCTTAGGATACAGAAATTAATAGTGGTAATAACAATAATAAAAGTAATAATAATAGTAGTATTAGAAATGCTAAAAATGAAGAAAAGGGTATTAGCCCTAAGTTAAGTATAATAAGGTTTAGGGTTAGAAGGGGTGATAGTATGATAGCATTAAGGATAATACAGAAATGGTATTAGTAAATAAGTTAATAATAATGATAATCATAACAGTAATATTAAAAATAATAATACTAATAATAAGTGTAATAATAATAATCGTAATAATAATAATAATAATAATAAGTGTGATAATACTAATATTAGGTATAAGCCACTATAGGTGGCATAAGAGGAGGGTTTTAGGGTTCAGGTGAGTGGAAGACCACCTGAGAACGGTGGTGGTCCGGCGGCGGCGCGAGGCGGCGGTGGCGGCGGCGATGGAGGAGGAGAAGAGAGAAAAGATGGGGAAGGTGGCTAGATGGGAGGAGGAAAAAGGAAGGTTAAGTGTGGGAGAGGAGACAACAGGGAGAGGGGAGTGGAATGAGGGTGGTGGCGTGAGCAGGGCAGCGGCGCGCGGCGGCGGACGCGGCGGCCGAAGGAGGGAGAAGGTGGTGGAAAATGGTGGAGCCCGGTGGAGAAGGAAGCAGGGGGTAAGGAGGGTCTGGGCAGGTAGGGGAGGACCTGCAGGTTACTTTGGGAGGTGGAAGGAGGGTGGATTGCGGCGGATATGGCAGCTATGGGCGGCGTAAGTGGCGGCGGTGGCTGGAATGAAGGTTTTCCAGCAGTGAACTTCGCACGGCTAGGGCAGCACGTGCAAGGCAAGGCAGAGGGCAATGGTGGCTTGGTTTTGTCGAGGGAGATGCAGGGGTGTTTTTGGTGGCCAGAGGTGGCGGCGGAGATCACCGGAGGCGGCGGAAGCTTCGTCTGATTTTCAGGCGACGGAGAGGCAGAGTTTCGGGGTGATTTTCGCAGCACAGGTTATGGCTGTCGAAGGGGGGTATTTATAGGCAATTGGGGGGAGAAAACGACAAAGGAGGAGGGGACACGCCAGGTCACGGCAGTACGCCGTCCGGCGGCGATCGGGCAGGCCTACAGATTCCCTGTCAGTAGGTTTTGGCTTAGTTTGGGTGAGAAAGGAAAGGAGGCAAGGCCTGGGCGGTGTAGGACGGTAGGTTGGGACAAATCGGGAAAGAAAAGGGACGAAAAAGGACGAGAAGGACGGCTGGACTGTGACGTTGTCGGCGTTGCAACGGCACGGCGGCCATAGGCGCGAGGAAGAAGACGACAGCGGGGTAGGTTGGACCGACGGTCCAGGGAAGAAAAAAAAGGGGGTGAAACCGGCCGGTCGGCAACGGCTATAACCTTCATAATTTCGACGCATCGTTTCATCATTTAGAAGGTCGAGACACAGCGTCGTGTCGTTGGCTGGCAACGGCTATAAGGCTCATTCATCGCGACGCGGCGCTTCGGCGGATTGAAGGCCAAAACAATGCGTCAAACTCAAGCGGCGGCCAGCAAACGACGCTGGGCCGCGGGGGAAGGAGAAAGGAAAGGAAAAGAAGGCTGGGCCGCGGAGAGAGGCCCAACCGGTGAGGGGGGTAAAAGAAAAAGAAAGGAATAAAGGGAAATGAGGGAAAAAGAGAGAAAAAATATTTTACTTAGGGTTTTGGATTTTTTTATAAATTATTTAGAATATTTGTGGGCTATTTAGAATATTAGTGTTTATAAAATATTAAATAAATTCCCTTTTTGCTTAGTTAGACTATTTTAGATAGAATTTCCTTAACTTCCATAATAATTTGGAAAATACTTAAATTTTCTTCCAATTAAATTATTTATTATTTCCCTCTTAATTTACCTTAATTAATTCCCTACATTTTAAATAAATAAAACTCATATGTTTAACTCCCTACTAATTTCTTATTTGGCCACAATTTCGAATTTTAGGATTTTGGGGTATTTCAACATCTATGAGAAAAAAGAAACAAACATGTGCTAGATTTCTAGGTGGCCTTAACATGATTTGAGACAAAATTGAAACTTATTTATATGATTCTCTTGATGACATGGTTAATCTATATTTGAGATTTGAAAAGCAAATCAAGTCTACTAAGCCTAATACCAAACAAAGTACTACCCGAGTACACAAGCTTCTAAGTATAGGACGCGTACCTCAAGCTTTACAAAAGTTTATAAGAAATAAGGACTTAACTAAGAGGAGAAAGGCAAGACCAAGGTCAATGAGGTATCTACAAAGAAATGTTCTGAATGCCAAGGATATGGACACTTTACTAGAGAATACCCCAATCAAATAGTATTTTCCATATAAGATATTAAAGCTATGGATACTTGTGATGAACACCCTGAGTTTGAACCAAATGAAGTAATTTCAAGTGAGTTCAAGGATTAAGGAAACGCTTGTTATGTGCTGCAAATAGTTCTTCAAATACAAGTTAATGAGAAACCTAACCAACAAGAGAAGATATTCAAGAATGAAGGAAGAGTGAGAGATACAATTTGTTGGGTTATCATTGATAGTGGATCGTGTACAAATGTATCTAATTAGAGGATGGTGAAGTAGTTGGTATTAGAGACAACACCACATCAAAAGACTTATTCTCTTAAATAGCCTAACAAGGACAATGGATTCAAGGTAACCGAATAAACATTAATCTTATTTTGAATTGGTAATTATCATGATGATGTGCTATATGATATTCTGCCTTTAGATGCATATGGAATATTATTAGGTAGAACATGGAATTATGATATATGTGCTATTCATAATGGTATTACTAATTAGTATCTAGTTGAAAAAGATAAGAGAAAAATACAAACTTAAACCTTCTAAGTGTAATAATGATAATATAGCTGAAAATACAAAGAGTTTATTTTTTCATGAAAAGGCTATGATAGAAAGTATTAAGGAAGAAGGTAGTTATTATTCTTTGATTATCAAGGAAACCCCACAATAGGAGAAAAATAAAAATAATCCTTGACTATATGAGCTTATTGATGAATATAAAGATGTTTTTTTTAATGAATTACCACCGGGATTAGCACCTAAAAGAGGAATATAACATGCAATATACTTAATGTTTGGTGTGTCTTTACCTAATTGACCTACCTATAGATGTAATATAGTAGAATATAAGGAATAATACATACAAATAAAATAGATCATAGAAAGAGGATATATGAGAGAAAGCATGAGTCTATGTTGTTTACCTGAGTTACTTGTTCCTAAAAATGATGGTACATTGCTCATGTGTATTGACTCTAGAGTTATTAACATTATAATTATCAAATATAGATTTCTTATTCCTAGATTAGATGATATGTTAGATGAATTATGTGGAGTTAAAGTATTCTCAAAAACTTATCTATAGAGTAGATATCATCAAATGAAAATAAGAGAAGTGGATTAATGGAAAACTTGTTTTTAAAATGAAATATGGCCTTTATAAATGGATTATGATGCCATTCAGATTGTGTAATGCACCTAGTTCATTTATGAGAATAATGAATGAAGTTAATTAACCTATTATTGGAAAATTCATTATGGTGTACTTAGATGATATACTTGTGTATAATAAAAATGAGTATGATCATCTTATTCATTTGAGGATATTATTTGATAAGCTAAGGAGAGCTAAACTCTATGGAAAAATGGAAAATGTGATTTTATGCTTTTGAGTATTGTTTTCCTTAGTTATATTATAAGTAGTGAAGGTATAAAGGTAGATCCTACAAAGATTCAGCCTATTAGGGATTGACCTATACCCAACAATATTCATGATGTGAGGAGTTTCCACGGGCTAGCGAGTTTCTATAGAATATTCATTAAATACTTATTAACTATTGCCATGCTAATTGCACATCTCATGAAGAAAGTGGAATTCAAATGTGTAGAAGATACCACTAAATCTTTCGAGACTTTAAAGGACAAGCTATCTAATGCATCGGTATTATCCTTGCCTAACTTTGATACATTTTTTAAAGTTATATATGATGCTAGTGGGGTGGGGATAGGATATGTACTCTAACGAGGAAAAAAGGTCATTGCATTTTTTATTGAAAAATTAAATGGTGCTAAATTAAAGTATTCCACATATGATAAGGAATTCTATGCCATGATAAGAATATTAGAAACATAGAGTCATTATTGAGACTTAAGCCATTTGTTTTACATTCGAATCATGAAAGTTTAAAATATTTGTATGGGAAAAATACAATTTTTCCTACACATGCAAAATGGGTTAATTTCTTACAATCCTTCCTTTTTTCTATTAAAAATTTCAATGGTAAAGAAAACATAGTAGAAGATGCATTATAAAAGAGATCTATGATACTTGTCATGTTGGATGTTAAATTATTAGGTTTTGAAATGTTGAAAGAATTGTATGCAAAGGATGAAGATTTCATTAAAGTTTATGATGCATGTAAAAAATTCTAAGATTTATTATATTTTTCCACTAAACTAAACAAAAAATTTGATTTATAACTATATAACTACTTATATATAAATGAACGAGGTATTTGGAAAATAATGTGATTGCTATTTGGAAACTTTTGGTGTAGACCTTCATTAAATTAGGAATGGATTGAAAGTTTTTCATGTGGTAGCTTAAAAAATTGGTGATGTATTGTATATTATAGCATCAAGTTTTGATGCTACCAGTAAAAACACAACCCAATCTTCCATGTATTATATATTATAGGCTTACTACAGAATTCCCATACCTTCATCGAGACTCTACTCTCTCTCTCTCATAGCTCTATCCCTCTCTTCCACATATCTCAGTTGACCTCATTGTCTCTCCCACTCTATAGTTAACCTCTCTCTCCTACATATCTCTCTCAACCTCAGCTTTCAAATTTACAATTTATGTATTTTTATCAAATTTTATTTTAGATATAAAATTATTTGTGGGGTTTTCATACAAATTCGCTTGATGATGGATCAAATTATGACATTATAAAATATGTCATGTGTCGAACTTTAACACATGACTTGGTGCAGCTCTATCAAAATTTGACATTAGGATTGTGGTAGGTGGGATTAGGTTGTTGTATTGATTAGTGAGGCTAGAGTTAGGTATATTATGCTAAACACTAATGCCCAGTTTAGTAGGATATGTCAAGAAGTAATGCTGGGAAATTTTTTTTCACGTCAAAAAGTTACATTGGGTGTGGGGCGCTCAGGTTAGGAACATGCGTCATGATTTATATCTAGCTTGGGTAGGTTGAGATGAGCCATAACATTGCACTAGAGAGAGTTGCAACATGATCTCACACTTCTATTGGGGCCTTGCATCAAGATCTAATGCTACTCTTGGCGCCTTATGTTGAGATCTAACATTGGGTTGCAAAGTTGGGAGTTAAGTTGGGGAATTGAATATAGATCTAATGCTCGCGATTAGGTCACAGAGGTTATGGATTCTATAGGGAATGGGTAGCTTCGTTAGTATTCAAGGCACCAACCCTAAAACCTAAACATCTTAAACTTTGAACCATGAACCCTAAACCCTCACCACTCAACCCTACCCTAAACCCTAAACCATAAACCTTCAACCATAAACCCTCAATCTCTAACCATAAAGCGTAAACCATAAACCCTAAATACTGAATGTTGAACCCTCACCCCTAAACCTTAAACATAGCAACTATGATAAGTGTAAATTATCTTTTATTCTAATTTCTACTATTTCATTTTTAAATTATGAATACATTCTTAATTTTGTATATATTTTTGTGTTGATATCATATATTCTAGGTACTAACATAACATATTCATTATATTTCAAATGAGTTATTGATAAGGAAAAATACTAAATATGGTTGAAGGCATGGAGTAATTGCTTCTATGCGGTACAATACTAAAAGAGAACAAGAATATGAAAAATCTCCAATGTAACATAGAGAAAATGTTACCAGTAACCATATTAGAGGGCTACAGTATACAAGAATGGTACACGAAAAGCTTGAGAAGGTGATGTACAAGCTATACAAGAAGAATTAGCTTTGTAAAATCAGAAGAAGAAGAAGATTCACAACAAGATATTCCTGAGTATCATGAGATACCTAAGATGCCAACATTTATGGAATATATAGGTCGGTTATCCTTTACAACTGATGCATTAATGACATCTTTATCAAGTCATTAGAGTCAATCATCATCAGTAGATCTCATGTCAGTTGAGGGTAATTCTAGACCACAACATAAGGAAATTTGTGTAGGAGGTCACTCATCCTTCAGTGTTCCACCAACCTCAATCCACATAGCCAAAGTATCCTTATCTCACATAGCTCAAACATCCTCTTCAACTCATGTACATCTTCCACATATTGTAGATGAGAATGAAAGTGATGATAATTTCAATGATGGTGATGATGATGATGCAAGAGAGGAAGTGTGAGGCATATGCATGAAGGATATGACACTTTCTTAGTTCATGTACTAAATGTTCAAGCCACCCTACTTTGATCCCAAGATTTGGTGGTCATATTGTGCTAAAGATATGGTTCACAAAGGTTAGTTTAGAAGTTTATTGCTCCACCATTTCTTTTATTTTTTCTTTTTTTAAAGATCATATTTCATTAGTTGTACTTATTTTATTTTATAGGATCATGATGTGTTGAAAGTGTACAATCGGCAAGACCATATACACAAATGGATTAGTAACATTGATAATTACTATTTTAGTCTCATGTTTGGTATTAGACTAGAACATATGCCTTTCAACTCACTCATGAACATAGACTCACCACTTATATTAGCTTTTGTTGAGAGATGGAAGCCAAACATGAATAACCGCCATATATCGGGGAGTGAGATGATAATCACCCTCTTAAATGTCCAACAATCTCAAGTAAAGGCATCCCACATCTATTTATTTTATATGTTCAATCTATTATTAGAAAAAAAGGAAATACACGTAAAGCATTAACGAATATATAATGTGTAACTAGAAGCTCACTTAGAATATATTACTCTAACTCACTATGGTGCCACTAAAAATGATAATTCTACATTAATATAATCATGACATGTTGTAAGATTGTTTAAATATGATGTGTAATTAGAAGCTCGCTTAGAATATCTTACTCTAACTCAGTACAGAGCCACTAAAAATAATGATTACTCTAAATCACTACACTGCCACTAAAAATAATGATTTTACATTAATATACTCATGACATGTTGTAAGATTGTTTAAATATGATGTGTAATTAGAATCTCACATAGAATATCTTACTCTGACTCACTACACTACCACTAAAAATAATGATTCTACATTATTATACTCATGACATGTTGTAAGATTATTTAACCATCCATTTTATCTAACCTACTCTTCTAGCAAGCATTATAAATATGTCTTTTCATGCTAACATTTTCCACAAACTATTTTTTAAGAAGCAATTAGATATATTGTGGAATAAAATAACTTTTGGTCAGATCACCAACAAACTTTAACTCTTCTTCTTTTAACTTTCCTATAAAAGCATACCCTTCAAAAGTATTTTCCAAATCATGGTTTTGTCTTCCATGATTAACAAATACTTCCCATTCTCTATTATTACTTTCAGCATTAGTAATCATAAAAGGGTAGTCAATTTTCTTTAAAGATGAATTTTGTGCATCATCACTATCCATAGATAGAGTATGTGCATACGTACCTCTTCTTTTGTATCTAAGTGATACCATGTCGGCTCCCTCACTATGTACTTTCTGCGAACCTTTTATGACTAAAACTGTCATATTACTTCTACGAATAGCACACACCCATACTATAAGGTCATCGCGATTAGAGAATATTTGATCTGCTATAAAGTAATATTTGATAGTTGTAGCCTGTATTCTGCAAAACAAATATGATTAATTAATTATCACTTCATCATGATCATATTAATAAGAATATATAAATGACAAATAATTCACATGGTATTTGGTTTAGGGATTATGATTTATGCTTAGGGTCTAGGGTCTTAAGATTAAAGGTTTAAATCATTTGGTAGGTGTTAGGATTTGTGGGTGAGGTCTTGGGAGGGTAGGATTGGGAAGGGGTGGACTTTGTCAATATATGATGCTGAATAAGTTGTGTCAATATGTGAAGTTAGGAAGGATAAGTTGTGCCAACATCTGACACTGGAGAGGGTAGTTTGCATCAATACTTGATACTAGATAGGCTGTTTTGTGGGCCATGAGGCGGGTTGTGTCACAACTTCACTTTAGGGGTAGGTGTGTTGCATGAAGGTTTGATGCTAAGGGTAGATATATTGGGTGAATGATTGACATTGGGGAAGGATGGGCAGTGTTTGGAGTTCACATTAGGTAGGTGGGGTGCATGAGTGTAGAGGTTTAATGAAATCTTAATGCTAGAGGGGGTTTATTGTGTGAAGGTTTGACACTAGATGGGCATTACTACATCTAAAACTTAAGTTTTTGCACATTTCTAAACCTAAATGTGAGCAGAATAAAATGGCCAATGCATACCTCATGTAAGTACATATGTCATTTATCTTCTTCTTCATAGCTAAGAATATCTTCCTCTCTTTCTTTTCGGTAGTTCCATAATCCATTTTTTAGTTAAATGAGTGCATAAAGTTTGATGAGAGTGTTTTGGTGGAAGAGAGTTTATCTTCTTCTTTGTGGCTAAAAATATGTTCCTCTCTTTCTTTTTGGTAGTTCCATAATCCATTTTTGGGTTAAATGAGTGAATAAAGTCTGATGAGAGTGTTTTTCTTGACGAGAGAATAAGAACAAGGAAAATGAAAGAGATGAAGCAAAGTAAAGGGAGAGAGGTTAGATAGGGAAGAGCTAAGTGGGAAAGGTAATGGGATGATATATTGCTCATTTCCTTTTTCTTTTCTTTATATAAATGGGAAATTGGTGTTTTTAAAATAACAAAACCCTATATAAGTCTGTTGAGTTTGTGCCTCAAATCTTATGGTTATGGAAGTCTTTAATGTGAAGTTGAAGTAACTGAAGAGTTTTAATTAATAGTATTTACTACCATCAATGAAGAGTTTAAAACTTGCGGTTATGGAAGACTTAAATATGAAGCTAAAGTAACCGAAGACTTTAGTACTAAATTAATTGGTAGTATTAACTGGCATCAATGGAGAGTTATAGTTTTTAATCTCCATCAATTATTAGTTTTTAAGGTTTTCTTTAGAAGACTATATATATGTAGTTTTTGACCTTTTCTCAAAACATGACTCACAATATCCATCATAGTTTCACACACATTTTATTTACTATTCCCTTTGAGAGTTAGAATAATTGAGAGTGATAGTTCTCTACAATCCTCTATTCAATTGAGGATTTCTTGTATTCTTTCTCTATATAGTAAAATTATCCTTACTCGTCGTCGTCCGTGGACGTAGCCCACATTGGGTGAACCATATAAAATTGTGTGTTCTTTTATTTTTCGCATTATTTGTGTTTATGGTTTAAATTGAATTGATCCTACTCTTCTCTCATTGAATAGATTGTGAATTCCCTTCCGCACATTGCCTCTGTTTTTACCCTTATAAAATCCATACCGATAAAGACTTACATTTTTGAGGTCCTAGCATAAGGCGGGCCTTGGGTACAAGCTATTCATATTTCCATGTTTTAAATGACTAACGCTTAACTCCACAAATCTGTGCTTCCTTCTCAAAGCGACACACACACACTCTCTCTCCTAACATATATGTCTATATATACTAATTGAAGAGTGAACTAGCTAGCCTACTATAGACGGATGAGCTAGCAGAAAGCACACCATATGGACGGGGATATTATATACTGTTGAAAGGACCTGGGTAATATATATGACAATACCTACAAGGATCAACACCAAGACAATCAACCAAATAATAGAACCCAAATCTACCACAAATAATTCACCAAAGTTAATCCACCAATTATGGGCAGCAAGCATAAGCAAATAGATCAAAAAAATAAACTAATCAACACATGATTTATACGTGGAAAACCTCTTCGATGTAAAGAGTAAAAACCACAGGATGTTTGAGGAGTCCACCCTATTTCCTTCTCTTATTATGATAAATTGAGGGCAAAATGAACCACCCAAATCAGGTTCACAACAATTTACAACCCACCAACAAGAACATACATAAGAGCTTAAGTAAGAAGAGATCAAAGGTGAAGAATATCACCACAAATCAGAGGTTCGGTCCCTCTGCAATAACAGACAAACCAGATCTCAAAATGACGACCCAATCATTCAAAATGAGGCCCTATGTGTCCCCAACAAGCTGACCAAATTTCAGCAAAATCCAACGGTGGAAACTCTGGCGATTGATAACTTTCTGAACGCTGTTCTTGAACAATCGCAAATCACTATTCTCCAACCCTTTGTCTTCCTCTCTTCTTTTGCTTCTAATTGTGTGTGTGACTTTATAAATTCACACCTCTCATATCTTGTCCTAATTTGTAAGCAAGTATTTATACCAAAGGCTTAATTAAGAAGCCCAAATAATAAGCCCAAGTTGGACTTAATCCAAGATTATAAAATGCTATCAAATTCTCATTCATTAAGACAAAACAAAATACACATTTTACTAACACATATGGGCTAGACCCACAACTTATACTGCCTTACTCTTTTCCTGTATTGCATTATCCTCCTCTCCTACCAAATCCTCTTCAAATCCAAGAACAATAACAGAAAAAATCTACCACCAAGCCCTCCTCTCCCAATGATAGGCGACCTCTACCTCTACATCTAAAAAGGTTCATACCTCCGTATCCTCTTCACCATGGGCAGCTGAACAGTGCTTTACACAAAACGATATCATCGTTGCCAACCGTCCCAAATTCCTCATTGGCCAACACTTGGATTACAACTTCTCTAGTTTAGTAGGGGCACCTTATGGTGACAATTGGCGTTGTCAACATATGTTTCTGGCCATTGCAGCCTTATCTTCTCATAAAATCCAACCATCGTCTTGGGTCTGAGAAGAGGAGATCGGGTCCATGGTTCAAGAACTTTTTGGTCATGCGGAAACAAAGGTGAACTTGACCCATATGTTTTATAGGTTCATGTGTGATGTTGGTGAATGGGACAAAATGTGATGCAAAACTTGGGGATTTGTTCCCGGGTCTTAGTGTGATGAGCATTTGTGACTTTGCACCGTTTTTGAGGTGGGTTGGGTATAAAGGGTTGGAGATACGTGTGATTCAGTTGCACAAATTAAGGGTTGAATTCTTAAAAAGTTTGCTTGACAAAGCTCGTGAGGACCGAAGGAAGAAGAAGTCATTTGCGAAGGAAGATGGAGGGAAAAAGAAGACGGTAGTGGAACAATTGTTTCACTCACAGCAGAGTGAACCTGAGCATTATATACAGACGATATTCTCAAGGGAATAATATTGGTAAGTTCGTGATTCAATCTTAGTTACCTTGTTTGAGATCTCTTTAACGTAATTATTACTATACGAATCACAAGTCTTGTACTTAAACGAGCCATCTCAACTTTTTTTTATATACTGAGACTTAACATGTTTAATAAATGAAATTAAAATTAAAGATAGGGTTCACATCATTTAACTAAACAAATAATTCAAATCAATTTTAGTTTTTAACAAGTTGAGTCTTAAGCGGCTTGAAAATATATTAACATTTACAACCCAAGATTCGATAGAGTTAGTTTGATTCAAATGAAAGACTCCAATAATCTGAACCAAAACTCAATTTTAATTGACATAAAATTTAAAAGTCAATCTCAATCTAAAACTCAAAATAATCTAAACCGATATCTCCAAAGTTAGCTACTATAATAATGGCATGCACTCTATCTATCCCAACTCAAAACAAACTTGCCTGAAAAGCATATGACCTTAACCTAATTTATACCACAATGTAAACTCAAATATGACTCAAACTAAATTAAAAATTCAATCTATAAGGGTAATATTGTACTACATATATTGCAACTTAAATATTAATAAATTATCTTATTAATGAAGATAATTTTGTGTCAAAGAACTCAACTCGTACAAGTATAAAAAAAAATTAAAATATGAATACTTTGCTCTCCTCGCTTTATTTTCATATTACATTAGCTTGATCAAATTATATTAGATCTTAATCATTAATTGTTAAACTTATTATTATTATTATTATTATTATTATCATCATTATCATTATTATCATTATAAATATAATAGTTATAAGTATGGTATATGTTATTATAATCACAGTCATAAAATTTATATTTCTAATCACTATTATTACTATTACTATTATTATATTGCTAAAGACGATGACGATGATAGCCTTAATAATGACGATAATTATTATTATAATTGTATATATTATGATAATAATTTATTATTATAAGACATATATTAGATAATTATTATTATACTAAGCATAATAATAATAAATTATAAGATTTAACTTATTTTTTGTATTAAATTAGTAACACCGGGTGTTAATATGAATATTGATCTCAACTCATTCCACCCAAAACCTAATCTAATATATTGTAGACCCAAATTAAATTCAATCTAAATTTATTTGTTGGGTTATGTAATAAACTAACCTGATATATAATCCTACTCGATTCTTAGCAAAATTAGTTATATAACAAATCTAATTTAAATATGATATAAAATTATCTAACTTAAACCTGATCCGTGGGAATATGTTTACAACCATGCATTAAGGGTCTTTTTTCTTATTATTCATCTCTTTAACTAGTATTTTTTGTTTAAAAGTACATAAAAATTAAACAGTCGTTCTGTCTGTTCAAAACGATGCATCATGTCCAGAGGTGGCAAACGGGTCGGGCGGGTCGGGTTCAGGTCGGGTCATAGCGGGTCGGGTCATTAACGGGTCGGGTCATAGTGGGTCATTTGACTATTGCGGGTCGGGTGCGGGTCGGGTCGGGTCACTAACGGGTCGGGTCATTTCGGGTCAATCAATTAGGCGGGTCGGGTGCGGGTCGGGTCGGGTCATTAACGGGTCGGGTCATTTTGGGTCAATTTGTCGGGTCGGGTGCGGGTCGGGTCGGGTCATTAACGGGTCGGGTCATTTCGGGTCAATTTGTCGGGTCGGGTCGGGTCATTTCGGTTTCGGGTCATTTCGGGTTAATTATTCGGGTCGGGTTAGGTCCGACTATTCGAGTTAAGAAAACTCGGATTCGAATAATTTCGAGTTAACTTGACTGGTGGTAGGGTGACTAGGGTCGGGTTGGTTTCGGGTCGTTTTCTAGTTCACGTGAGTAGGTGGCTTCGGCCGGTTCAGGTCATTTCATATTTTCATGTAATAATATAATATGACAGGTTAGTTATGTTCGAGTTGTTTCGAGTTAAATTGATGGGTGGGGTCATTTGACTCATTTCATACAATTTGACGGGTTGAATTCAATTAGTTACGGGTTAACTTAATGGGTCGAGTTTTGACGGGTTTACTCATATTCGAGCCTAAATAATTATCATTTCATAAATCATAAATATTAGAGACAGACAATCATAAGATTAATATTGCAGATAAAAGAATTAAAAATATTAAATGCGCTTTATTTTCACAAATAAATAGTAAAGATATTTATAAATTTTAATAATAAAAAATATTGCGCTTTGAATCAAACAAAGATATTTATCATTGATTATAATTTATTTGATAACTTAAAATATTTAATTACTTAAAAAAGATAATTTTATAAAATAAAGATGATCAAAACAAGATTATACAATGTATAATTAATTATCATTTATTACATTGTATATATTAGATACAATAATAAGATTACTAGTAAAGATAAATGAAATAAGAATATTATATGTGTTTTATTTTTACAAAGGTAAATAATAAAAATATTTATAAGTTTTAATAGTATTATATTCGATTGCTTAAAATATTTATAAATTTTAAAAGTAAAAATATTAGATATCTATAATATATTATATTTACTTAATTAGTTAAAATATTTGATTACTTAAAAAAAGATAATTTTATAAAATAAAGATGAGCATAACAAGAATAAACAATGTATAATTATCATTTATTACATTGTAAATATTAGATACAATCATAAGATTATTAGTAAAGATAAATGAAAAAAGAGTATTAGATGTGTTTTATTTTTACAAAGGTAAATAATAAAGATATTTATAAGTTTTAATAGTATTATATTTGATTGCTTTAAACATTTATAAATTTTACATGTAAAAATATTAGATGTTTATCATATATTATATTTAATTGATTACTTAAAAAAAATATAATTTTATAAAATAAAGGTGAGTATAACAAGAATATATAATGTATAATTATCATTTATAACATTGTAAATATTAGATACAATACAATTATAAGATTACTAGTAAAGATAAATGAAATAAGAATATTATATGTGTTTTATTTTTACAAAGGTAAATAATTAATATATTTATAAGTTTTGATAGTATTATATTTGATTGCTTTAAGCATTTATAAATTTTACATGTAAAAATATTAGATGTTTATTGTATATTATATTTAATTGATTACTTAAAATATTTGATTACTTAAAAAAAGATAATTTTATAAAATAAAGGTGAGCATAACAAGAATATACAATGTATAATTATCATTTATTACATTATATATAATAGATACAATACAATCATAAGATCACTAGTAAAGATAAATGAAATAAGAGTATTATATGTGTTTTATTTTTACAAAGGTAAATAATAAAGATATGTATAAGTTTTAATTATATTATATTTGATTTCTTTAAACATTTATAAACTTTAAAAGTAAAAATATTAGATGTTAATCATATATTATATTTAATTGATTACTTAAAATATTTGATTACTTAAAAAAGATAATTTTATAAAATAAAGGTGAGCATAACAAGAATATACAATGTATAACTATCATTTATTACATTGTATATACTAGATACAATACAATCATAAGATCACTAGTAAAGATAAATGAAATAAGAGTATTATATGTGTTTTATTTTTACAAAGGTAAATAATAAAGATATTTATAAGTGAAGCTATAAATGAAGCTCCAATAC
Source organism: Tamarix chinensis (assembly GCA_030549775.1). Taxonomy (NCBI): domain Eukaryota; kingdom Viridiplantae; phylum Streptophyta; class Magnoliopsida; order Caryophyllales; family Tamaricaceae; genus Tamarix; species Tamarix chinensis. The sequence goes on along the minus strand of CM060173.1, from coordinate 23,254,159 downwards.
ACATGCATGATGATGCTGAATTATCGGTTGTAAAAGTTCTCGGCAAACGGAAGAGATACTCTAAGGTTTGGGATAATTTTGATCTATTTAAAGACGAAGAAGGAAGACAACAAGCTCTATGTAAGTACTGTAAAAAATCAAAGTATAGGAGTGAAGCTAGATATGGTACTTCTAATGCCTTACGACACCTACAAGTATGTGAAGCATACAAAAAAATGACTCCACCAGATACCTTCACATCTAAATCTAGTGAGATTTCATTTGATCCAAAAGTTTATCGTGAGATGCTAGCTGAGGTAATTTTAAGGCATGGGTATTCATTTTCGTATGTTGAACATTTGGGAGTTAGAAAACTTCATCAGTATCTTAATCACCAAGTCAAGCATGTGTCTAGAAACACTATTAAGAAAGTTTGCCTAGAAAAGCATGCTGATTTAAAAATTAAACTCAAACATACTATTAGGGCTATTTCTAGTAAGGTATGTTTGACTTGTGATATATGGACAGCTTGCACATCTCGTGGGTATCTAACTCTCACAGCTCATTATGTGTATGATGATTGGAAGTTAAATTCTAAAGTGTTGAGTTTTTGACATTGTCCTCCTCCCCACACCGGTCTTGAAATCTACAACTTGTTGTTTTTATTACTTAAAGAGTGGAGTATTGAGAAGAAGATATTCACTATGACGGTGGATAATGCATCTAATATGGACAACATGATTAGTCACTTGAAACCCACTTTGCTTCAAAATTTGGTATGTGATGGAAAATACTTCCACATCAGATGTTCGGCTCATATCCTTAATTTGATAGTCAGGGAAGGGTTGAAAAATATTGAAGGATGTGTGCTCAAAATTAGAGAGAATGTGAAGTATATAGATGCTTCGGAAGGAAGGATAATCCAGTTTTATGAATGTGCTGCAAAATTGAATATATCAATTTCTTAATGTTTGGAGGATTCAACAGAGATTGGAGAAGGCAATAGGATGTGATGATAATGATATCAGCAAAATGGGACTACAAATGATTCAAAAATTTGAAAAGTATTGGTCGCACTACAGTACCATTCTTGCTTTTGCGGTAATTTTGGATCCACGTTATAAGTTTGACTTTGTGAAGTTTGCCTTAGTCAAACTACATGGTAATGAGAAGGGTACAAATTTCGCTAATGATATATACGTCGAATTTGTCGAGCTATACAAATACTATGAATATCATTGTCCTAATGCTCCAAATTCATTTGACGAAGGAATATCTGTTAATAGAGAAGTGAACAGAAGAACTGATGAAATGGAGGTAAATCGAGCTATATCTCACTAAATATATTTTTTTATCTTTATTACATGTTTATTTTTGTTATTACTAATTTCTGTTTACATCAAGTCTAATTATTGTTTTTTCCTTTGTTTAAAATTTAGGATTTTGATGCTTCTACTTCTGTTGGAAGTAGAGGTAAAAGCTGTAAAAGTGAATTTGAGATGTACCTCGAAAGTCAGCGGTTGGATCGTAAAATTTCACTTGATGTGCTCCAATTTTGGAAAAATAATTCTAAGACTTCTCCAATTATTTCTTCTATGGCTAAAGATATCCTTGCCATTCCTATTACTACCGTTGCATCTGAGTCAACATTTAGCATGGGCGGTAGAATTTTAAATAAGTGGAGGAGCTCGTTGTTGTCAAAAAATGTTGATGCTTTGGTAACTACTCGTAATTGGTTATACGGATATGATGGTAATAACATTAGTTATTATGAATTTTTTTTTATTTGATAATTTTTTTATCAATGAATTTTAAAGATAATAATGTAATTATTTTTTTGGAATTTACAGAAATAGAAGAAGAAGAAGGAACTTCTGTGGAGCCATCAAAGTCAACGAGTAACAATAATGAAATGGATTAAGGAGCTTCAAAAATAGCGGTTAAAGTTTTAGACATTTTTGCTTGTAAACATGGGTGATTATTATCTTTTGTGGGCAAGGAATTTAATTTCTATTCAATCATGTCATTTGTTCCATATGTTGTAGATTTAAAATACGTGGATAATCTTTATGTTGTTGGACAACTACTATCTATTGGTGTTCTTTTATTGCTGTTATAGGCGTTGTGTTAAATTTTATAAGTGGCATATTCTGATATTGATTCTCTTATTTTGGATCTTTTAATTTTGTTAAGTTATTGTTGGGTTGATGAGTCTCTTGATCAAAAGTTGGACTCCTTTTCCAGAACTAAATTTCTGTGGAAAGCCAGTAAATAAGCCGTGCTTAATCACTCCTACTCTTTTAGCCGACATAATACGATTTTACCGACTATAGCTATTGTTCCTAAAACAAATCATGTTTCATATACTTCATCCAAATGGTAACCATTTAGATTTTTCGGTTCTCGATTAGGTATAAGCTATACCTATATATATATATATATATAGATAGATAGATAGATACACAACACACACACTGTCTAGTTTTCATCCTTCTTGTAATCCGTTTTAGACTTCTAATTTATTTCTATACTTTTATTTCTATAAATATCCTTCATACATATTAACAATCTTAATTGCATTTTTAGTTATGAATAAACTAAATTTTATTTTTAAAGTCTCAAGAGATCCAAATAAAGTATTAACTTACACAAATATAAACTTTACCAATACTTTAATTAAACAAAACTAACAAAAATAGTTTGACCAATTTAATATTTATTTAGAGCATCTGGTGTAAAAAAAATATATTCTAAATTTAAATTTAGGAACTTTAAATTTAGAATTGTAGTTATGGGAAAAAAAATTTACCCACAAATTTTGTGTGCTTAAAAATTTCAAGTTCTTGATCCATACTTGCGGTACATGGATTTTTTGATACTTTTTAATATATTTTTAGCTCAATTTATACTGTTAGAATATATATATATATAACACGGTTAATATTAACAGTAAAAAAATTTACCTACAAAAGTATTATTTTTTTATCCAATAACTTTTATATCATTTATTCTAGCTTTTTTTTCATATTCATTTCTTAATATAATTTATCTTATTAATTTCTCTAGTTGTATTTATTTTATTAACATTATTATATTTATATTTTTATTGTAATATTTTTATTAATTATTATTATTATAGTAAAAAAATATAATAAGTTATTTTAAACATAATTTAAATTAAATAATAATTTTATATATTTTCATTAATTATTAATTATTATATATATATTCATATAAATTAAAAATTAAATAATGTAAAATATAAATATTAATATTATAATTAACAAAAATAATTAGATATTGTAAATTTAAAATTGATGAACGTAGAATACTAAATTATATTTAAAGTAAATTAATAATATTAAAAGAAAAAATATAACTAAAACTTTAAATTTAGGGTTGTAAGTTGTAACGTGAGATACTCTTGATACGAGGTATAGTTATTATTTGTTGGATTTTGTAGGTGATAAGTGATAAATTGATAACTAATAAATGATACTATTATACTCTTCTATTAAGAGTTTCTTCAAATAGGTGGATTAGTAGATGTAATGAACACGTTTTGAAAATCATTTTATAGGATTATAACTGGATGTTTGTCTTTTTTATTTTGGTTTTTTATTTATTAATAATATATCTTATTAGGATATCACTAGTAAATAAGAATGTTTAGGGTAAAATTATGAAAAATAAGTACAATTTATAAAATACTATATTTTTTAAAAGCTTTAAATGAATAATAAAATATATGTAATTTATTATTATTATTATAATATATTTTGATGTCTGATCAGGTTAATATTGAGTCAGATCGGGTGATTGTCGGGTCGGGTCAACGTTGGGTCGGGTCGGCTTCGGGTCGGGTCAAAGCGGGTCGGGTCAATAACGGGTCGGGTCACTATCGGGTCGGTTCAATTACGGGTCAGGTCGGCATCGGGTCGGGTCAATGACGGATCGGGTCGTTATCGGGTCGGGTCAATAACGGGTCGTGGGTTGGGATCGGGTCGGGTCGGGTTCGGATCGGGTTGATTATTATCGGGTCAGTGCCGGGTCGAATCATTGTCGGGTCGGGTTGCTAAATTTTGCAGGTCGTAACGGATCGGGTTTCGCTCGGATCGGATCGGATTGGGCGGGTCGGGTCAACTTTTACCGGCTCTAATCATGTCTATCGGATACAAGCTTTTTTGGTTATAGAAGTATGAAGCCAAAATTCTGAGGATAAGGATACTGTGGATGGCCCGTAATATTTTTCGTCTAATGGAGAAACCTAACAATTGCTGGGGAGGCATGCATTACCTGCCAAGTCGTCGTATCATCTCTCTCTCTCTTCTTTTCTTTCTTTTTTGGGGGGTACACATTTTATGTGCAGGGTTTCGGGGGATGGGACCAGAAAATAATAATAATTTATTAAATAACGTAAAATATATATATATATACATACATGTAGAGCCGGCAAAAGTTGACCCGACCCGCCCAACCCGACCCGACCCGAGCAAAACCCGACCCGTTACGACCCGCAAAATTTAGCAACCCGACCCGACCCAGACCCGACCCGACAATGACCCGACCCGGCACTGACCCGATAATAATCAACCCGACCCGAACCCGACCCGACCCGATCCCAACCCACGACCCGTTATTGACCCGACCCGATAGCGACCCGACCCGTCATTGACCCGACCCGTAATTGACCCGACCCGATAGTGACCCGACCCGTTATTGACCCGACCCGCTTTGACCCGACCCAACGTTGACCCGACCCGACAATCACCCGATCTGACTCAATATTAACCTGATCAGACATCAAAATATATTATAATAATAATAATAATAATAATAAATTACATATATTTTATTATTCATTTAAAGCTTTTAAAAAATATAGTATTTTATAAATTGTACTTATTTTTCATAATTTTACCCTAAACATTCTTATTTACTAGTGATATCCTAATAAGATATATTATTAATAAATAAAAAACCAAAATAAAAAAGACAAACATCCAGTTATAATCCTATAAAATGATTTTCAAAACGTGTTCATTACATCTACTAATCCACCTATTTGAAGAAACTCTTAATAGAAGAGTATAATAGTATCATTTATTAGTTATCAATTTATCACTTATCACCTACAAAATCCAACAAATAATAACTATACCTCGTATCAAGAGTATCTCACGTTACAACCCTAAATTTAAAGTTTTAGTTATATTTTTTCTTTTAATATTATTAATTTACTTTAAATATAATTTAGTATTCTACGTTCATCAATTTTAAATTTATAATATCTAATTATTTTTGTTAATTATAATATTAATATTAATATTTTATATTATTTAATTTTTAATTTATATGAATATATATATAATAATTAATAATTAATGAAAATATATAAAATTATTATTTAATTTAAATTATGTTTAAAATAACTTATTATATTTTTTTTACTATAATAATAATAATTAATAAAAATATTACAATAAAAATATAAATATAATAATGTTAATAAAATAAATACAACTAGAGAAATTAATAAGATAAATTATATAGAGAAATGAATATGAAAAAAAAGATAGAATAAATGATATAAAAATTATTAGATAAAAAAATAATACTTTTGCAAGTAATCAATTAAATATAATATACAATAAACATCTAATATTTTTACATGTAAAATTTATAAATGCTTAATGCAATCAAATATAATACTATCAAAACTTATAAATATCTTAATTATTTACCTTTGTAAAAATAAAACACATATAATATTCTTATTTCATTTATCTTTACTAGTGATCTTATGATTGTATTGTATCTAGTATATACAATGTAATAAATGATAATTATACATTGTATATTCTTGTTATGCTCACCTGTATTTTATAAAATTATCTTTTTTTAAGTAATCAAATATTTTAAGTAATCAATTAAATATAATATACGATAAACATCTAATATTTTTACTTTTAAAGTTTATAAATGTTTAAAGAAATCAAATATAATATAATTAAAACTTATACATATCTTTATTATTTACCTTTGTAAAAATAAAACACATATAATACTCTTATTTCATTTATCTTTACTAGTGATCTTATGATTGTATTGTATCTACTATATATAATGTAATAAATGATAATTATACATTGTATATTCTTGTTATGCTCACCTTTATTTTATAAAATTATCTTTTTTTAAGTAATCAATTAAATATAATATACAACAAACATCTAATATTTTTACATGTAAAATTTATAAATGTTTAAAGCAATCAAGTATAATACTATCAAAACTTATAAATATCTTTATTATTTACCTTTGTATAGATAAAACACATATAATACTCTTATTTCATTTATCTTTACTAGTGATCTTATGATTGTATTGTATCTAGTATATACAATGTAATAAATGATAATTATACATTGTATATTCTTGTTATGATCACCTTTATTTTATAAAATTATCTTTTTTTAAGTAATCAAATATTTTAAGTAATCAATTAAATATAATATATGATAAACATCTAATATTTTTACTTTTAAAGTTTCTAAATGTTTAAAGAAATCAAATATAATATAATTAAAACTTATACATATCTTTATTATTTACCTTTGTAAAAATAAAACACATATAATACTCTTATTTCATTTATCTTTACTAGTGATCTTATGATTGTATTGTATCTATTATATATAATGTAATAAATGATAATTATACATTGTATATTCTTGTTATGCTCACCTTTATTTTATAAAATTATCTTTTTTTAAGTAATCAAATATTTTAAGTAATCAATTAAATATAATATACAATAAACATCTAATATTTTTACATGTAAAATTTATAAATGCTTAAAGCAATCAAATATAATACTATCAAAACTTATAAATATATTTATTATTTACCTTTGTAAAAATAAAACACATATAATACTCTTATTTCATTTATCTTTACTAGTGATCTTATGATTGTATTGTATCTACTATATATAATGTAATAAATGATAATTATACATTTTATATTCTTGTTATGCTCACCTTTATTTTATAGAATTATCTTTTTTTAAGTAATCAATTAAATATAATATACAATAAACATCTAATATTTTTACATGTAAAATTTATAAATGTTTAAAGCAATCAAGTATAATACTATCAAAACTTATAAATATCTTTATTATTTACCTTTGTATAAATAAAACACATATAATACTCTTATTTCATTTATCTTTACTAGTGATCTTATGATTGTATTGTATCTAGTATATACAATGTAATAAATGATAATTATACATTGTATATTCTTGTTATGCTCACCTTTATTTTATAAAATTATCTTTTTTTAAGTAATCAAATATTTTATGTAATCAATTAAATATAATATACAATAAACATCTAATATTTTTACATGTAAAATTTATAAATGTTTAAAGCAATCAAATATAATACTATCAAAAATTATAAATATCTTTATTATTTACCTTTGTAAAAATAAAACACATATAATACTCTTATATCATTTATCTTTACTAGTGATCTTATGATTGTATTGTATCTACTATATATAATGTAATAAATGATAATTATACATTGTATATTCTTGTTATGCTCACCTTTATTTTATAAAATTATCTTTTTTTAAGTAATCAAATATTTTAAGTAATCAATTAAATATAATATACAATAAACATCTAATATTTTTACATGTAAAATTAATAAATGTTTAAAGCAATCAAGTATAATACTATCAAAACTTATAAATATCTTTATTATTTACCTTTGTAAAAATAAAACACATATAATATTCTTATTTTATCTATCTTTACTAGTGATCTTATGATTGTATTGTATCTAGTATATACAATGTAATAAATGATAATTATACATTGTTTATTTTTGTTATGCTCACCTTTATTTTATAAAATTATCTTTTTTTAAGTAATCAATTAAATATAATATACAATAAACATCTAATATTTTTACATGTAAAATTTATAAATGTTTAAAGCAATCAAATATAATACTATTAAAACTTATAAATATCTTTATTATTTACCTTTGTATAAATAAAACACATATAATACTCTTATTTCATTTATATTTAGTCTTTACTAATAATCTTATGATTTTATTGTATCTAATATATACAATGTAATAAATGATAATTATACATTATTTATTCTTGTTATGCTCACCTTTATTTTATAAAATTATCTTTTTTTAAGTAATCAAATATTTTAACTAATTAATTAAATATAATATAATATAAACATCTAATATTTTTACTTTTAAAATTTATAAATTTTTAAAGAAATCAAATATAATACTATTAAACTTATGAATATCTTTATTATTTACCTTTGTAAAAATAAAACACATATAATATTCTTATTTCATTTATCTTTACTAGTAATCTTATAATTGTATTGTATCTAATATTTACAATGTTATAAATGATAATTATACATTATATATTCTTGTTATACTCACCTTTATTTTATAAAATTATCTTTTTTTAAGTAATCAATTAAATATAATATATGATAAACATCGAATACTTTTACATGTAAAATTTATAAATGTTTAAAGCAATCAAATATAATACTATTAAAAATTATAAATATCTTTATTATAATACTCTTTTTTCATTTATTTTTACTAATAATCTTATGATTGTATCTAATATTTACAATGTAGTAAATGATAATTATACATTGTTTATTCTTGTTATGCTCATCTTTATTTTATAAAATTATCTTTTTTTAAGTAATCAAATATTTTAAATAATTAAGTAAATATAATATATTATAGATATCTAATATTTTTACTTTTAAAATTTATAAATATTTTAAGCAATCGAATATAATACTATTAAAACTTATAAATATTTTTATTATTTACCTTTGTAAAAATAAAACACATATAATATTCTTATTTCATTTATCTTTACTAGTAATCTTATTATTGTATCTAATATATACAATGTAATAAATGATAATTAATTATACATTGTATAATCTTGTTTTGATCATCTTTATTTTATAAAATTATCTTTTTTTAAGTAATTAAATATTTTAAGTTATCAAATAAATTATAATCAATGATAAATATCTTTGTTTGATTCAAAGCGCAATATTTTTTATTATTAAAATTTATAAATATCTTTACTATTTATTTGTGAAAATAAAGCGCATTTAATATTTTTAATTCTTTTATCTGCAATATTAATCTTATGATTGTCTGTCTCTAATATTTATGATTTATGAAATGATAATTACTTAGGCTCGAATATGAGTAAACCTGTCAAAACTCGACCCATTAAGTTAACCCGTAACTAATTGAATTCAACCCGTCAAATTGTATGAAATGAGTCAAATGACCCCACCCATCAATTTAACTCGAAACAACTCGAACATAACTAACCTATCATATTATATTATTACATGAAAATATGAAATGACCTGAACCGGCCGAAGCCACCTACTCACGTGAACTAGAAAATGACCCGAAACCAACCCGACCCTAGTCACCCTACCACCAATCAAGTTAACCCAAAATTATCCGAATCCGAGTTTTCTTAACTCGAATAGTCGGACCTAATCCGACTTGACAAATTAACCCGAAATGACCTGGAGGCCGGAACCGAAATGACCCGACCCGAAACCGACCCGGCCCGACAATTGACCCGAAATGACCCGCAACCGAAATGACCCGACCCGCAACCGACCCGACCCGACAAATTGACCCGAAATGACCCGACCCGTTAATGACCCGACCCGACCCGCACCCGACCCGCCAAATTGATTGACCCGAAATGACCCGACCCGTTAGTGACCCGACCCGACCCGCACCCGACCCGCAATAGTCAAATGACCCGCTATGACCCGACCCGTTAATGACCCGACCCGCTATGACCCGACCCGAACCCGACCCGCCCGACCCGTTTGCCACCTCTACATACATGCAAAGATAACTCTCAAACTCCGTTCTTATCGACTAATGTACAGTGTTGCACAGGAACGGAGGCGGGGACGGAGAAACGGGGACGGAACGAAATATGGAAACGATATTTTTTAAAAATTTAGAAAATGAGGATGGCAGGAAACGTAAAAAAAATATAGATTAAATAATATTTTTTTAATAAAAATATTGATTAAATAATATTTTTTAAATAAAATATTGATTAAATAATATTTTTTAATAAAAATATTAATTAAATAATTTTAATATAATTTTTAATCAAGAAACGTTTCCGAAGAATTTTCGGAACGGGAACGTTTTCGAGACGGAGGGACGACACCTGACTACCGTCCCCGTGCATCACTGCTAATGTATACACATGAGAGAGAAAAAGAAAGCACCAATGTATCGGTATCTGAATTTTTTGGGAATTAAGTCAAAAAAATTTATTATGGACTGTGGGATGATAGTGATTTTGTCGGACCTGATTTTCAATTTGTCATATCTCCCTGTCACATGCTAAATTGACAAGTTTCTTTGTGTCATGCTCACACACCGATGATCTAGTATACTAGCCTAATAACTGGATCGTTAATATTATCCGACATCTACTAATTAAATTTAAAATTTTGGTATACAGATCGATTCAACCTAAAATATCAAATAATTATTTTGATAGATTTTTTAAATTATGTATCCAATCTAATAAATTAAATAACTAATTTGATAAATATAAATAATATTCGATTTAATAACTTATATACGTATACATTCTAAATATTATTTATTTTTTTAATAAAATTTTATTATATATAATCATATATGTGTGCATGTGTGTATAATTTGAAATAAGTATTTATTGTAAGTAAATTTTATATTTTTGAATTATTATTTTGATTAAATATCTAATTATTATTCAAAATTTAAAATTACTAATTGAATATAATGTAATTTAATAATCAAATCAAATCATTAAATCATAAATTTTCAAATTGGATCAATTTTTATTTTTTGATTAAATAATTTTGTATCCAATAGTTTTTAATTATAGGTCGCTTGAAAGTTTAGGATATTCGACGGATTAATTATTATTCGATCCTAAACTTCGGATATCCGATTTTTTTTTTTTAATATTTGATCTTTTAAGTATCTAAATTTTTTTATCGGATATCCTAAATACTGAATATTTAATTTATAAATACCCTACCTAATGCTCTTTAATTTTTAGGCTTTAGAGAATTCTGCCGCAAATGGTTTTCGAATCTAGTCTTCACAAAATAATTCACGAACCGACAAACATTCAATTATTCAAATATTTATCCTAATAGATTAATTTGTAGCTACTAGTTATTTGATACAAATAGCCCACTTCTTTTAGAGTGATTGTAAATGACAGCGTTCATCGTGGCCCAACGGTTTGAAGTTAGTTTGATATTTTTATTCGTCACGGGTTCAAGCTCTGTACCCAATATTGGCTGGTTCCCCGTCCCCCAATCTAGCATCCCCAGAAAAAAAAGGTGATTGTGCATATAATCTAAAAAAAAAAACGAATAAACCTTAATAATGAATAAAAAAATTTCATTGAGTTAAACATCGGATAATTAGGCAAGTAGAGAATGGAGAAAAGGTTATTGGAGAGCAAAATGTTACAAAGTTGCCAAATCAATGAATTTAAAAGAAATAATGAGGGAGTATTTCAATCGATAGTAAATTGGTAAACAACAATAATAAAAATAGGGAGGTGTCATTAAATCATAGATAAATATTTTTTTTTTGTGTGTATAAAAACATAAATATATATATATATATATATATACACATAGGCAGTAGCATAGCTTTCCATGTTTTTTAATGCATGTTTTAAAGGCATTAGAGTGTACATATGGATTGGCTAATTCTTCTTAATGTATTCTCATTTCTTGCCATAGATTACAAATGCCACTTAAAGAGGAAAATGACTATATTTTTCCATTTCAACCCTTGTCTTTGTGCAAGCAAGTAAACTTAATATTTGTTTCACTCTTTAACATGTAGTTAAATTTTAATTGCAAAATAAAAAGGAAATAAACATATTAAGACAATCACTAACTAGTGCAAACTAAAGTTATATTGTCCCTTTGTTCATATTATGTTCATGGGAGTAGATACTTCGGCAAAGACAGTGGAATGGGCAATGTCCCTCTTACTCAGCCACCCAAATATACCGCAGAAAGCTAGAGCTAAAATCGACTCCTATGTCGATAAAGATTGCATAGTAAAAGACTCTAGTCTTTCCAAGCTAACTTATCTTAGGTGCATCTTCGTTGAGACATTACGTGATATGAATCTTAAGAACTTGTATTTAATTAATTTTGAAAATTGCTGTGAATTATTTACTTATAATTGTTTTGTCTTATTTGGTGAATAAATAGGAGTGTAATGCAGCATATGGACTCTATGGATCTTTGGATGCAGTTGCTGGAATGTGCAGATTATGTATCTGAAGTGTGCAGATTATGTAATTTTTGTTAATTAATTGTAATCTCATATGATGCACTCGCCGGTCGAAATTGGCTAATGGAAATTAGGTCGGTTGTATAATCCGCCACCCGGTCTTTAATTTTGGACTAGATGGATTGTGGATTAATCAATCCTTAATAGCCATGATTAGCTAAAGTGTTATTTTAGCTGATGGGAAATAAGTCTTAGACTTAATTGTATTTGGGACATTTTTATTTTGGGGTTTAATTGGGCTGATCGACTATTTATGTGGCCCAAAGCAATAAGCCTGTTCGGCCTTTTCGTTGTAAATATGGCCGTGTATTCGATAGTCTGTATTATGTATTTGTACGTCGACATACGGTCTGTACTACGCCTATAAATAGCTGGAACAATGTGTAACGGTAAACGATGCTTTTTGATAGAATATTTGGCTGAGTTTTCTCGATTCTTCTCTCGCGACTTGTCTCTCTCTCTCTCGGCGATTCTCTTGCTCGCTCGTTCCTCTGAATCTGCTCTCTTACCTTTGATCGATCTTGATCATTCTCTCTTCAAATTTCAGTTGCCGTTGTACAAACTGTGCCTCTGAATCTTTTGGTCTTCCTTTGGAGTTGTTCCTTAGGCTGAATAGGCGAATTGAGCGTTGCGCTCGATTAATATTTCGATCCTTTCGAGAAACCCTAATAGGTTTCCATCATTACAACTTTACCTAATGGTACCCTAGTGATACCACATCTTATGCCTCATTTTTTATCACAAGAGTGTAGCTTAAGAGGCTATTACATTCCTAAAGAAATGGTGCTCTTAGTGAATGCAAGGGCACTACAAAGGTGCTCTAAAGTTTGGGAGGACCCAACTGAATTCATATTAGAAAGATTCATGCAAGACGAGGGTGTGCAAGGTAGATTCATGTGTTATGTCATTTGGTATAGGGAGGAGGGATTGTCTTGGGGAAAAAATTTGTTATTAGGACAATTAGTTTTGTCTTAGCTACATTGATCTAATGCTTTGATTGGGAAAGGATTGAGCTTGAATTGGATATAATCGAAGGAAATGTTTGGGTTAATGTGCCTAAGGATCAACCCTTAGAGGCATTATGCAATCCTCATTCTATATTGATTGATAACATATCTTAAGTGTAAGAATTTAAATACTATTCTAGTCACCATAGATTTTTAATTATCCTAAATTAGTTATTTCACCACATTCTCTCTCTCTCTCTCTTTCTCTCTCTAAATATATATATATCCCTTATTTTCTAAATTAATTACTCAACTTTAATTTTGTTTGAGTTTCGTCCCCTCATTAAATGTATGATATACTTGCTTACAAATAATAACTAAAACACCAAAGCATCTTAATCATCAAATATAAGAAGAAGGAGGAGGAGGAGTGCAAAAGGAGAAAAATAAAGTTCTAGGGCCAAAGTCAGGTCAAGACAGAGTAGATGAGTGTGAGGATAAGTTTGCATGAGCCAAAGGAGAGACATAAGTTGGGGAGAGAGGGTAGGTGAAAAAAAGTACTAAAAAAGTGCTTATTAGAATAGAGAGACACTAAAAATTTTTTTTTAGCAAAATAAAAGTATAGAATTATCCAAATAATGTAGAAATATTCTCAAAATACAAAAATAAACTTATTAGAATAGAGAGACACTAATTAGAATTTTTCATAAACATAGAAAATATAACCAAAGCCATAATAGAAATTTTCCCACTTTACCAATCAACTAGTAAGAAAGGAAGTATCCCAAGAATAAAAATGAACTCTCTAGTTGTATTGGTTGTTTGATTGTAGGCACTACCAAATGGATGGTACCCTCATATTCTTTTTGCTAAAATTTTGAAGCTTAAAATGCATGGAATAATAAAAATTTTGATGATTTTTTTGCAAAATGAAAGTATAATTGAATTAGAGATTGTAGTTACTTATAATTTAAAGTTCATGTGCCAATAGGAATTGAGTGGAGCACTAATCATCTTCTTGTAAAAAAAGATAGAAATAGCACTTTGTTTGTTAAAGGAACACCGCTGTAAAACCAACCTAAGACATACTCATCTTCTTATGAAAAAAGAAGATGATAGAACTAGCACTTTAAGGGTTAGAGGAAAACCATTATGATACCAACCTAAAGGTACCATGACATTAAAGCCAACAATGTAGGTAATGAATAATGCAAAAGGAAAATAAGGGAGAGGTTAGAGTCACTTAGCTAATAAGAACGTAATGGTAGTATCATTAATAGTAGAGGGATCAAGGTCCCTAATCAAAGGCATATGTAGCGGTATCATAAAGGTTGTAATAAGTTTTAGTAGTTGAGAGAATTTGTAGAGGATTGCTTATAAAGAAATGAGGTTGATTTTAGATACGATAACTGTTACAATTTTGAGGGAAATTAGGTTCCCCTCAATCCAAGTTGGCAATGTAACATCCCAAATTTTGAGCTAAAAAAATATTTGAAAACTATATATTTGTATAAGCAAAAACTAAAATGTGGGTGTTATTAACTGAAATACCCCAAAAAAATTCTAATTTAGGAATTATGGCAAATAATAATTTATTAGAGAAAGATTAAGAAAATAGGTGAATTTATTAAATAAAGAGAAAATTTATTAAGGAAAAATAAGGAGAAAATAATAAATAAGTTATTAGAAAATTTTGGACATTTTACTAATTAAAATGGAAGTTAAGGACAATTTATCCAAAATAGCCTAACTAATTTAAAAATGGATTTAATTATTATAACTAAAATAATAATTATTAAAATTAAATATATAAATTAATTATATAAATAAATAAATACCCAAATATCCCCAACCATTTTATCATTTTCATTTTCCTTTTTCCTTTTTCTCCTTTCTTTTCTTTTTCTTTCTCCCTCTATTTTTTTCTTCTTCTTCCCCCGGGTTGGGCCAGCCGTCGGCCCAAACCTTCTTTCTCCCCCCGTCACGCGCGCCAGGCCTGCCAGCCTGTGTCGCCCGTTGCGCAGCCCAGACCCCCTTCCCGCCTCTCCTTCCTTCCTCTCGCCGGCGGCCCAGCGAGCCAGCCGCCCGTGAAACCAAACGCTGCGTTTCGTCTCTATAGTCGTCGAAACGCTGCGTCACAATAAGGAAAAAAGGTGACCGTTGCCAGACCGACGAGGACGTCACGTTTTGCCCAAAACTTTCCGCAAAACTCCACGTTTCATTAATAGGGGAGATAACCGCCGCCAAACCGGCCGGTTCCCCCTCCCTTTTCCTTTCCCCTGGACCGCCGGTCCACCCCCTTTTCTTCCCCCTTCTTCTTCCCCGTGCAAACAGCAGCAGCGACGCATGTCTGCACTGCCGGCGCTACCCCGACACCAGCGAGCCTGCCTCTCTCTCTCTCTCTCTCTCACTCCTGTCGCTTTCTTTCCCCGTTTTGGCCCCAACCAACATTGTCCTCCCTCCTGAGCAGCCTGCAACCCTTCTTTTTTTTCTCTCCTGGAACCGCCTGCCACTGCCGCCTGCCATGGCAACTGCCGCCTACCGGCCAGCCTGGCGCCCGCACCCCCTTGTCTTCTTCCCCTTGGCCTTGCCCGACCACCCTACCTATAAATACCCCCGTTGATCACCTGGATTCGGGATTTGGAACCCCGAAGACCTGGGTTTGCTCCCTCTCGCCGCCGCCCCATCAGACGCGTCGAGCGCCGCCCTCCCCCAACACCGCCGGTCGAGCGCCGCCCAAAAACCCACCTTGCACCACCCTCCACCTAACCAAGCCCTCCTCAGCCCTCAATTCGCCTTGCACGAGCCACCCCAGGCCGTGCAAAATCGCCCCCCCTCGAGCAGCCCCTTCCAGCCCGTCGCCGCCTTGCGCCACCTTCTGCCGCCTCCTCCGCCGCTACCAGCCACCCTGCCACCTCCCAAAATCACCGGCAGGTCCTCCCCTACCTGCCCATACCATCCCTACCCCTACCTCCTTCTCCTCCAGCCTCCACCATCTCCCACCACCTTCTTCCACCTTCGGCCGCCGCGTCCACCACCGGGCGCCGCCTCCTTTCTCACGCCACCACCCTCACTCCACCCCCTTCACCTGCTGCTTCTCCCCCCACCTCAAACTTCTCTTTTCCTCCTGCCATCCAGCCCCCACCTTGGTCTTTTCCCTTCCCTTCCTCCTCCACCGCCACCGCCGTCGCCGCCACGCGCCGCCGCCTGACCACCACCAACCCTAGGTGGTTCTCCACCCATCCAAACCCTAACCCCCTTTTTATATAGCTGCCACTATTTTCTACTAATATTAATACTAATATACTTATTATTATTATTATTATTATTATTATTATTACTTTTATTATTGTTATTACTATTATTATTATTATTATTATTATTATCATTATTACCATTATTATTGTCTTTATTATTAATGTTCTTATTTTCTTACTAATACTAACATCCCTTTTAAACCCTAACCTATATTATACTTAACTTTGGTCTTATTTTTATAATTATTAGTATTAACATTTTTATTATTATTATTTCTATTATCCTTACTATGGTTATTATTATTATTGCTTAACCTTACTTGGTTGTACTATTGTTATTATTATTATTATTATTATTATTATTATTATTATTATTATTATTTTTACTATTATTAGTATTATTATTATTATTACTATTATTATTATTGTTATTGTTATCATTATTATACTTAACACATTGTCACCATTGTTAATAATAATACTACCTTGTCTTACCCATGTTACTTAACTCAAGCTAGTAAATATCATTTGGTTGTTAACTAAGAAGAGTACTTGAACCTTATTACCATACCATTTAACATTAACCCTAACCTCATTACTATGACACTATTATTAACTATTACTATTATTACTACTATCACTACCTTATTGTTGTAATCAAAAGCATTTGGACCCTTTTATTATTCAATGATATACAACTATTATCATTATCACCCTTAGGAATAGTTACTTGTAATATTGTGACCTTATAATAATATTATTTTGAATATGACACCATTAGTAGACTTAGCCTTAAAAATGCTAGGGTTTCTCTCACTATAAACATTAGTGTCACTAGTATTAGTTTTATTATTATTATTATTATTATTATTATCACTATTTTTCTATAGTTAGCATGAACATTATTATTATAAGAATAGGGCTAACGGGTCTAATAATATAAGTGTAACAATAGGTATTCAAAATAAACATATTTTGATTACTAATATTTAGTATACTAATTCTAAGGTAAAAACCCTAGTTTTGTATAAAACCCTTTTTAGTAATAAAAACCCTAACCTTAAACTAGAATGAGGATTGATTATAAGGGAAACTAATACTTAGCATTTTCCCCTTTTATAGGTAATCCCTACCAAAGCCCTAAGGAGTTAGAGGAGCGTGCTCTAAGCCCGGCATCCCCTTAGGTAAGGACGAAGCTATGGCCTTGTGCTATGTGTAATATAATGTGTTGATGAATGATGAGTGTGCCATGTTGATGTGTATTATGCATGTGTTATGAGTAACCTGTTTTGTGTAGCGCAGCATGGATCATGAGGTACGTTGTGTGTGCCTTATATTATACGTGTATGACATGTTCCATGTTTGATGTGGATGCTGATGATGTGACTTGTTATGGCCCTCTAGGACATGCATGCTAGGGTTTGAGTAGCATGAAATGATAATAAAAGAACAACGGGAAAGCGTATGTGGGGAAGTTGCATGGGGGGAACTAGACCTTGCATGGGCGTGATCCTTACGTGGGAAAAGTTAAATTGGGTTGTAAGTAAGAGTTTTGGAGTGATTGGATACTCGGTATGAAAATAGTACGTGAGTTGGTGCATAAGAGACCTGATTAGGGTTTTGCGAGTAAGTGTGTGTTGGGGAGTCTGCATGGAGTATTTAAAGTCTGCATGGGGATGAATCTTACGTGAGGAAAGTTTATTTAGGAAGTAAATAAGATAATGTCAAAGTTATGGGTCCATTGGAGACTTGGGTGCAAAATTTCACGTGGGTCGGTGTAAGGGTGTCTAAGGGTTTCGATTAGGGTTTTGGGGAGGAAATGAGCAATTTGAAGGGTATATGGGTAAAAATGATCAAGGAGGGATGGAGTATGGGGTTGAGGGTGAGAACTCACTTATATAACGGATGGGTGAGGGTTTCTAAATGAGAGAAGAGATTTTGGGGTGAAAGAGGGAGGTTACTTGTTGAAGAAGTAAAGTGTTAGGGTTTGGTGCAGCCAACTAGGGTTGGCGTGGTCGATTAGGGTTGAGTGGCCAACTAGGGTTTTGTTGGTCACATGTGAACTTGAGAGATAAAGAAGTACGTTGGGGAATTTCCTAATAAAGAATGAGGTACGAGATAGAGAATGAAGTAACGTTTGGGTAAGTAAGAAAGAGTTGGGCCACATAGGTCCGATTTGGGTATCCGAGGAGGGACCCTGGAGGGATGAGAATATAAGGAGTCGATATCATATGTTTTGGGGTGGCCTATCTTCTTTGGAGATTGTACCTTACTATATACCACTATGCCTAAGTCTACGGGGGATGGATGTCAGGTGTGAGAAGAGGTATGAGTCTCAAAATATGGGACGGTCCCTCGAGAGGGGAAGAAGTAGAGAATCAACCGCATGCATGTCAAGGGTGTGATGTGATTCAATAAGGCACGGATAAGACATTAATTACGTAAAGCGAAAGATTGTTGAGCCGAGCCCAGACCGGTCCACCGGCAAATAATAGTGGCCAGGAGCGGGGGTGCCCTGGAGACCGGTCCACCAGCAAATAATAGTGGTCAGGAGCGTTCTGCCCTGAGTGTATACTTTCCGGTCCACCGGCTATAATAGTGGGGGATTTCGTGCTCGACAAACCAAAGTAAGTAAGTTAAACCATGGAAAATACACTAAGCACTTACAGCGAAACACCATGTGAGTCGGGGCCAGACCGGTCCACCGGCAAATAATAGTGGCCAGGAGCATCTTGCCCTGGAGACCGGTCCACCGGCAAATAATAGTGGTCAGGAGCATTCTGCCTTGAGTGTATACTTTCCGGTCCACCGGCTATAATAGTGGGGTTCTCGCACTCACATGGACTACTAAAGAATACGTGTGGATTGGACCTATTATTAATGAGAATAAAGATTAAGTCACCGAAAAAGTAACCAGACCTTATCATGTGTGTTATCGTATGTCACCTATGTGTTATGCTTGCATCATGTGTTCTATGTGTTGACCCTTGCTCGTCTGTTACCTTACTCAGTACATAGCGTACTAATCACCCGTTTCATGGGTGTTGCTCATTCCCACGAGCAGAAGACCCATCTGACCTTGTGCAGGTAGGAGATCATGTTTTCGATGCCTACGATACCTACGAGGCATCAGATGGGGCCGAGTGTTGAGCCTATCCTGGTTAGGGCCGAGAGCGAGTTCGCCGGACTCTTTTACTATCCTAGTTTCTGTCTATCTTGAGTTTGCCATATTTGTATTATGTTCGTATTTTGGAGTGGAACTCTTAAGTTGTAATCTTAAACAACACACTGTCTGTGGTCGACTCTTGTTTCTTGAATGATTTATGATGGCTATGAACTTATGTTTTTGGATGGTTCTTATTAACGATGGTTTGATTTAGCCTTAGCACTTAGTATCGGGACGGTATGAGTGAACCGGTCCGGTACTAAGTGTGGCGGTAATACCCCCAAGTTTACAGTTTTAAATCTTCCGCTTCTGATAAACCTTTCGATTTAAACAAAATTTTTCAGTAGTAAATTTGGGGGTGTTACATTAACACTCTAACCATGAGGCATGTCACCATACCATTCTTATACTAAGGCCAAGGCTAAAACAATTCACAAATGAGTCATGAAATAGAAAAAAAAAATGGAATCAATAATATATAACATCATAGAGTTATGGAGATCAACTCCAAAAATATACAACAAAAGGTAAATGGGACACAAGAGTCCAAATTATCTAGAAAACAAAAATATCTCGAAGGCACGATTGAATAACTCCAACTCTAAGTCTCTAGCCAAATAACATCACTCATGCCTAGTTACATCAACACCATCCTCATCGAGTAGCTACAACAAGTTACCTACAAAGTAATATCAATATGGAAATTTCCTAAGTAAACAAGACCTCCCCTATAGAGGTGGCCTACGAGACAAAGGACATGACATAAAAGCTATAAATCAAGAGTACATACAAACATGCTATCACAATTACTCACACCAATCTTAGAGAGAGAACTCATTAGTGCTCAATCATCTTATAATCCTATGTTCATCTCTTATCAAATACTATAACCATTTTCTATACTCAATGTGGTGGATTGTTTATCACAATCTAATCTAATATAGATAATTAGCACAATTTATATGATTATATAAGTGAATTGTGTACCACTAATTAAACCAATATAGATAGTCAACAGAGCTCAAATAAAGGTGGACTAAAACCATCAGCTAACTCAATATAGATAGTTAGCACAACTCATGAATAAGGTGAACTAAAACTACCAGCTAATCCATTATAGAGAGTTAGCAAAACTTAATAATAAGGTGAACAAAAACCACCAACTAACTCAATATAGATATTTATCACAACTCAATAATAAGGTAGACTAAAACCACCAGCTTTCACACTATAGATAACAAAAATAACTTACAAAATAAGGTGGATTAAAACCACCAACTAATCCATAAAGGAAAGCCATTACAAAATTTTATTATCTTCCACTTTAATTAAGAATATCTTATTCAAATCCATCACCTATTATCATATCTTACATTCATACTTAAATAATAATTCCCATTAAATCATTATTCAAGATGCTCAAGTCAAGAAAGGAATTCAACCCTCAAAGTTAACTCCAAGAAATTAAACCAAATATCCTAGGCAAGCCACTTGACTAGTCTCACAAATTAGTGGACTCATTTGGGAAATATACCAATAGAAAATAAGGCAAAGTAGGAAAATCGTTGGACTGGTACCACTAATTGACTAGTCATAAGCCTGCATAGCTAATTGGTACCACACCAAAACCACCTGTCATCTTCTTATGAACCAATTGAATGGTAGGTCAAAACCAATTGATTGAAAAATCATTGGACTAGCCCAGATCATTTGACTAATTATACTATGTAAAACACAATTTGAAGCCTTATAATATTTTAAACTTAATCTAAATGCATCTAAAAGTCATGAAATTTTCTAGAAGTTACGTATAAAATTAATACTCCATAAATCAATACCCAAACCACCAAATTACACATTAATCATGCTACATTCAACTCTATGATTTCTTATTCAAATAAAAAAAACATATCATACTCCTAAGGCCTAATTCATGCTTCCAAACACTTAAATAAGCTTTTAATAGAATTTAATCATGGAAATCATGCTATAAAACAAACAACAAATAGCATGTAACACATCATTCTGTGTCCATAAATTTTATTCAAGTTTACCTTTCAAGCAAGTTTGCAAGAAAAGAAGACCCAACCACAATGCTTCGCCAACCTCCTGGAATTCTTACTTACCTAAATAAGAATAATATAGAAAATCATTTGGCTAAGTCATTAGAGTTTAAAACAAAACAAAATAAAGAGAGTAAGAGAATAGGGGAAGAATATAAGGATAAGAATAATGGGAGAACACTTTAATGTTTTATCATAAAAGGGAGAATGAGTATTAAATGTGGGCTACTGGGGATTCGGTTGAGCACAAATGAGATAAGGAAGGACAAAGTTGATGATTTCTCTACATCCACTACAAAAAGGGTTTACCTTTTGAATTTTGAACTTCCCTTGTGTTTCAATAACGATAACTCATTTCTTGGTTTATAAACCTACAATCTCATTGATCTTGTAGGAGATAATTTATAATTTGACCTAGTTATCATCTTTAGGTTTTTAGATATTAACCAAATGACCTCTCTCAGAAATACTAAATAACACACAATCTCAACATAATGGGTTTTAAAGAGATTTGTAGTTAATTATAAAATATTTTTCATATAATACAAATAAGAAATTTAAGGAAAAATTGGTGGGTGTAATCTAGCTAGAAAGAGTTTATTTTACAATTAAAGAAAAAATTCTAGCTAATTAGAGTGAGCATAAACACTTTTTAAATTTTCTCAAACTGATATGAATATAAAAGTGAATTGTTGAGAATTAATTGCAAGTATTAGTAGAGAATTAAGTTATGCAATTAATAAGAGCTCAAAAATTGCTGTTATTTTGCTTCATAAATGCTATTTATAATATTGTCCAACAATATAGACATTGGAGTAAAAAGCATGAAATTGTTGCATGAGTAACAAACAAAAAAACTCAACATTTAATGCTAACTAGTGTATCAATTCAGAGTGTCATTCGATCGATTTCCCTGACTAGTTAATTAGTTGATAAAAACAAGTTAAAGAATTATGTTCAGACCCGATGTAAAAATTATTATAGTTGCATAACCTACTTAATCAATTTTTATAACTAGTCAATTGGTTTAGTTTTATATATTTTTGGTCCTTGGAACATATATGAACAATTGAAGGGTTTGGGGAACCAGTCGATGTGTTTGATTAAATAAGGTGATTGGTTTATTCCCTAGGTTAAAAATTATTTTGCATTTTGTCTCAACTGTCATCCTGGTTGGCCAAACCAATTGATTAGTTTCCAGAACTAATTGATTGGTTTGATTTAACCAATAAAAGTGATCAAGTATAGATAAAATGGGTTTCTACAAGACTAAAACCCATCACCTAGTTAGCCAAACTAGTTGATCAACTTCTAAGCAATCAATATGTTTGATGAAACCAATCAAATTTGTTAAATAGGAGCACACCCATTTTTCTCAAGATTGAAAGTCCATAGTAACCAATTAATTGATTTTACAATAAGTCGATTAGTTTATGTTTTTCTTTTGAAAGTTTAAAGTAACAATTTAAACAAAAAACTACTTGATCATTTGGAAGACATGTTGACTGGTTCCAACTAGAACCAAACATGTTCAAACCACTCTAAAGAGGATTTTGGATTTAAAACTAATAAATAATTTATATCAAACAAAATCTAAAGAATATTTTAAAATAACCTAATACATTAAAACCAAAAGTGTCATGTTCAAACAACTTTACATGATAACCTATAACTTGAATTTTCACCTTGAGGTCTTGAGTCTTAGTAAGATTTATATAATATTCTTATGTGCTTTAAAAATTTATTTCTCTTTCAAATGCTTCAATTGAGAATTGATTTTGATAAATGTGTTTTGATATTATTTTGATAAATATAGTTCATGCACACTTTATAATACCCTAAACTTCTTTTTTTTATCTAATATCATTCTTAATTAATTAATATTTTAACCTAATCTAAATTCTAATTTTTGGATCATTTATATTTTTATAGCCTAACCCTAACTCCAGATAATCTATAGATTAAAATTTATATTAATTTTCAAAATTTTAAACCTAAATATAATCCTTATCCTAACCCCAAAATTTTCTTCCCTCCTTTTCCTTTTTCTTTTTTATCCTTTTCCCATTTCCATTTTTCTTTCTTATTTTTTTCTTTCTTTCCTTTTCTCATTTCCTTTTCTCAACCTGGCTCCATTCTCTTTCCCATCCCTCATTTTGGACATAATTCCCCCCACCCCATCTCCTTTTCCTTTCTTCTTTTCCTTTTCATGCTAGACAACCCATATCCCTTACGCCCCTACATCCTTATCCATTCCCTTCCCAACCATGCCCATCTTTGCCTTGCCACTCCAACTCTCCTACACCAAACACCCCTTGTATATCTACAACACCCAACGACCTTCAACCTCTCACCCAATGCCACCATTGTCAAGCCTTCCCTTCCTCTCCTTCTTTCCTTCTCCTCCCACCCTTGTCTTTGTCATCAACCACATCCACAAACTTTCCCCTTTTATTTATTTTCCCTCCCTGTGCTTTACCTTGAGATTCCCAAGTTGAATACATGACATGATATAACTTTAGTCAGTGATCTTTTGCCTTTATCCATGTAATCTTATTTGGCCATAATTTTCCAGCCAATTGTTGTTGTTGTTGTTGTTGTTGTTGTTGTTGTTGTTATTGATATTGTAATTAAGAGTTTCCTTATTAATCTCATTCCTATTGTTGTTATACCTTTTCTTCTATTTTTCTTGCATACATTACATCATCACTCTTATTATTATAAACAATAGACATTAATTTTAGTATGTTAACCATATTTATAATTTTTCTAAACAATATTTTTTTAAATAATTCATATATGTTGAAATAAAATTATTATTTCAAATAATCTAAAAGATTAATTAATTATTAAATCAAACTTATATTCTTCTTTTGAAGGAAATCTTAAATTTAGTTGAATATTTGAGCGATAACAATTTTCAATATGTGATATGCGAAATTGGACTAACACTCCAAACCCTAACTTATCCCTCCCATCCTCATTTTATCTTAGTTCCTCACTGTGCTCAATTCTCACTTTAGCTATGTGACTTGAAAACACTCTTCACCACTCAAATCCGTTGCCACTCCTCACCCCCTTCCCATTCCTTAGGGAACATCCATTTCTCCTCGACTTAGAGAACTGCTTCAAACTCTCATCTTTGATTATTTATCTTCAGTCCTCTTATATAATGTAATCAAGGGATATTGAAATGTTATTTTTTATTCTGTAGGCAATGGTTGTCCAAGGTTATAACAATCAATTTTTGTTTAGAAGTCAGGGGTTTATGAGGTGATGGATGAGTAGTGTTTTTTCCTTCTCACTGACTTATTTGTGGTTGTTATGGTATTGAATATTCAAAATTATTATTTTGGGAAATTGTCGTTCTCTTAGGTATAACAGTGGATCCTACGAAGATTTAAGCTATTTGGGATTGGCCAATACCTAAAGATATTCATGAGGTGAGGAGTTTTCAAGGATTATCGAGCTTTTATAGAAGATTCATTAAAGCATTCTCAACTATTGCCATGCTAATTACACATCTTATGAAAAAAGGAGAATTCAAGTGGGGAGAAGATGTGACTAAAGCCTTCAAGATTTTAAAGGACAAGTTATGTAATGCATCGATATTATCCTTTCATAACTTTGATAATTTTTTTGAAGTTATATGTGATGATAGTGAGGTAGGGATAAAAAGTGTACTCTCACAAGAAAAAAAGGCCATTGTATTATTTAAGTGAAAAGTTAAATGGTGCTAAATTGAATATTTTTACATATGATAATGAATTCTAAGCCTTCATAAGAAGCTTAGAAACATAGAGTCCTTATTTGAGACTTAAACCATTTGTTTTGCATTTGGATAATGAAAGTCTAAAATATTTGCATTAGCAAAAGAAAATTAGTCCAAAATTTACAAAATGGGTTAGTTTCTTGAATTTTCACCTTGAGGTCTTGAGTCTTAGTAAGATTTATATAATATTCTTATGTGCTTTAAAAATTTATTTCTCTTTCAAATGCTTCAATTGAGAATTGATTTTGATAAATGTGTTTTGATATTATTTTGATAAATATAGTTCATGCACACTTTATAATACCCTAAACTTCTTTTTTTATCTAATATCATTCTTAATTAATTAATATTTTAACCTAATCTAAATTCTAATTTTTGGATCATTTATATTTTTATAGCCTAACCCTAACTCCAGATAATCTATAGATTAAAATTTATATTAATTTTCAAAATTTTAAACCTAAATATAATCCTTATCCTAACCCCAAAATTTTCTTCCCTCCTTTTCCTTTTTCTTTTTTATCCTTTTCCCATTTCCATTTTTCTTTCTTATTTTTTTCTTTCTTTCCTTTTCTCATTTCCTTTTCTCAACCTGGCTCCATTCTCTTTCCCATCCCTCATTTTGGACATAATTCCCCCCACCCCATCTCCTTTTCCTTTCTTCTTTTCCTTTTCATGCTAGACAACCCATATCCCTTGCGCCCCTACATCCTTATCCATTCCCTTCCCAACCATGCCCATCTTTGCCTTGCCACTCCAACTCTCCTACACCAAACACCCCTTGTATATCTACAACACCCAACGACCTTCAACCTCTCACCCAATGCCACCATTGTCAAGCCTTCCCTTCCTCTCCTTCTTTCCTTCTCCTCCCACCCTTGTCTTTGTCATCAACCACATCCACAAACTTTCCCCTTTTATTTATTTTCCCTCCCTGTGCTTTACCTTGAGATTCCCAAGTTGAATACATGACATGATATAACTTTAGTCAGTGATCTTTTGCCTTTATCCATGTAATCTTATTTGGCCATAATTTTCCAGCCAATTGTTGTTGTTGTTGTTGTTGTTGTTGTTGTTGTTGTTATTGATATTGTAATTAAGAGTTTCCTTATTAATCTCATTCCTATTGTTGTTATACCTTTTCTTCTATTTTTCTTGCATACATTACATCATCACTCTTATTATTATAAACAATAGACATTAATTTTAGTATGTTAACCATATTTATAATTTTTCTAAACAATATTTTTTTAAATAATTCATATATGTTGAAATAAAATTATTATTTCAAATAATCTAAAAGATTAATTAATTATTAAATCAAACTTATATTCTTCTTTTGAAGGAAATCTTAAATTTAGTTGAATATTTGAGCGATAACAATTTTCAATATGTGATATGCGAAATTGGACTAACACTCCAAACCCTAACTTATCCCTCCCATCCTCATTTTATCTTAGTTCCTCACTGTGCTCAATTCTCACTTTAGCTATGTGACTTGAAAACACTCTTCACCACTCAAATCCGTTGCCACTCCTCACCCCCTTCCCATTCCTTAGGGAACATCCATTTCTCCTCGACTTAGAGAACTGCTTCAAACTCTCATCTTTGATTATTTATCTTCAGTCCTCTTATATAATGTAATCAAGGGATATTGAAATGTTATTTTTTATTCTGTAGGCAATGGTTGTCCAAGGTTATAACAATCAATTTTTGTTTAGAAGTCAGGGGTTTATGAGGTGATGGATGAGTAGTGTTTTTTCCTTCTCACTGACTTATTTGTGGTTGTTATGGTATTGAATATTCAAAATTATTATTTTGGGAAATTGTCGTTCTCTTAGGTATAACAGTGGATCCTACGAAGATTTAAGCTATTTGGGATTGGCCAATACCTAAAGATATTCATGAGGTGAGGAGTTTTCAAGGATTATCGAGCTTTTATAGAAGATTCATTAAAGCATTCTCAACTATTGCCATGCTAATTACACATCTTATGAAAAAAGGAGAATTCAAGTGGGGAGAAGATGTGACTAAAGCCTTCAAGATTTTAAAGGACAAGTTATGTAATGCATCGATATTATCCTTTCATAACTTTGATAATTTTTTTGAAGTTATATGTGATGATAGTGAGGTAGGGATAAAAAGTGTACTCTCACAAGAAAAAAAGGCCATTGTATTATTTAAGTGAAAAGTTAAATGGTGCTAAATTGAATATTTTTACATATGATAATGAATTCTAAGCCTTCATAAGAAGCTTAGAAACATAGAGTCCTTATTTGAGACTTAAACCATTTGTTTTGCATTTGGATAATGAAAGTCTAAAATATTTGCATTAGCAAAAGAAAATTAGTCCAAAATTTACAAAATGGGTTAGTTTCTTACAATCCTTCGTGTTTTCTATTCAACATTTTGATGTTAAAGAAAATGTAGTAGTAGATACATTACCAAGGAGATCTATGATACTTGTCATGTTGGATGCTAAATTATTAGATTTTGAAATGTTGAAATAATTATATGCATAATATGAAGATTTCTTGGAAATGTATGATGAATTTAAAAGACATCATAATCATGGTAATTATGTACTTCAGGATGATTTCTTTTCAAACTTAATAAGTTGTGCATTCCTTATTTTAGTGTACTTGATTTACTTGTTAAGGAAGTACATGATGGGGTATATGTAACACCCCAAAATTTACTACTGAAAAATTTCGTTTCATAGCAAAAGTATATAACCAAAATACCAAGTGTTACCGCCATAATCCATGTAAGTCTAGCTTACCATACCATCCTCACATTAATCACAAGGCTAAAACCTTTACAAGTAAAACATGGTAAGTAGAAATGAGAGGAACTTTATAATGTAAATATGAGTTTGAAGATCAACTTTGGGGTACAATAATAAATACAACAAAAGGGATACCGTGGATCAAAGAGTCTAAAAGTATCTGGGTTAAACAACATCCGGATAACATGACTCTTTGCCCAAACACCTAATATAGATAACAGTCACTTTTCCCCACACAATGCATCAACGGTAGCGAAATCATCAACTGGGTCATCAAAGACCTGCACAATACCATATGGGTCATCTGGTCATGGGAATAAGCAACACCCATGAAAAGGATGATTAGTATACTACGTACAAAATAAGGTAACAATACAGTTAAAATCAGAAAAAAATGTAATTACATACATTCACAGCGGAAAGTAGTATACATGTGAGCAGCAATACAAGATAATTACTAGTCTGGATTCGTATTATTAGAATATATTAGGATCCATTCTTTAATTTACATTGAGTTTAGGGACCCCGCTATTTTTAAACTGGTGGAACTGTTTGAAATACCTCTTAGGACAAAATGCTTCTGGCCACTATTATTAAGCCAATGGAATGGACTCTACACCTTCCAAGAAAAAAATTCTTTTGGCCACTATTCTTAAATCAGTGGAACACTTTGAAACACCTCCCAAGGCAAAATGTGCTTGGCCACTATTATTAAGCCACTGGAACAGACTCCTACACCTCGGTCCTGACTCACATAATCTTTCAATATAAGTGATTAGTATCTTAATCATTTTTTATTTATCTTGGACTCATATTATATTTCATATTGAGATTAGGTCCCACTATTCTTAAACCAGTGGAATGGTCTGTTACACCTCCCAAGGTAAACCT
This sequence comes from Tamarix chinensis, assembly GCA_030549775.1. NCBI lineage: Eukaryota > Viridiplantae > Streptophyta > Magnoliopsida > Caryophyllales > Tamaricaceae > Tamarix > Tamarix chinensis. Next base: position 23,224,838 of record CM060173.1, on the reverse strand, counting down.
GCCTTGCCACTATTATTAAGTCGGTAGAACAGACTCATAAAATACCTTCGCCTAGCTCATATGATCTTTCACTTTAAATGATTAGTATCTTATTCATGATTGGTTTATGAATACAAAACATGATTAAGGAAAGTGAGACATCAACATATAGATAACGTAATTGTTCTCGAAGGTTAATATACTTATTATCCCCAAAAAACCCTAAATTCACAATTCAGACATAACTCCTCCCATATTGATTATTTATCCAAAACATTTATTATATATTCCTCAAATATTATCATTATTAACATACCCAAATTTCATGGTCTAACTCTCACGTCTTACATATGCATTAATAACCTTATCTCAAAAATTACTATTCTCAAAGCTCCCAAAACCCTAATTTCACAGGTAAGTCATAACTTTTCTCATAAGGCTCATATAATTAATAAATTAAATATACATACTTAAAATACCATATTAATAACATATCCAAAATTTTTGGCCTAAATTTAACCATTTATACATGAGATAATAACTTTACCATTTTAAGGCTACTATTTCCAAATTAGGCTATTATCTATCTGAAGAACCTAGGACATTCCTAATCACTCCCAAACACTTCACATGGCATTAGTAGCATATTATAATTAATATAACTCATTAAAATACAAAAATTACCCTATTAGCCTATATTGACCGAAATACCCTTAAAGATAACAAATAACCCTTATTTTATGAAAATCTTATATCCTTAATGTCATTATTTCCAAATCCTCATTTTATCAATATACATATTAAATATAGGAATTTATCATTTATAATACTTCATTAGTCCCATATTATTCTTCCACAAATTATGCCCTTCCACAAAATACAACTTAGCATAGAAATCAACATATCATCACATCTTTCATTATTCGTACTCTCTTTCTCTCATATCATAATATTAAAAAAATGCATTTAATAAGATAACAAAAATATTATGATATAAAACATCGTCAGACAAGCAATTACCACAAAATCCTAAACATCAACTAGTATCCTTACTAATAAAGACTCTGGTCTTTAAGCACGCCTATCCTAATCAGCTTCTTTTGAAACTTTGATTATCACCTAATAATAATTAAAAAAACATAATTAGAATTATTGATATAATTAATGAATGGTTAAGGTAATGGAAGAGAAAAGAATGAGGAAAAACCACTACAAAAAAACCCATTTTTAGCAACAATGCTTTTTGTTGCTAAAGATAGAAAGTCGTTGTAAAAAATATATATCGCAACGACATTTTTTGTTGTGGGGTCATTGCACGTCATGGCGTTGCAAAAATAAAGCAAAAAAAATGGTCATTGCAAAAAATTAATTAAATGCAACATAAATTGTTATTGCCAAATAAAATTTATTGCAATACATCACTTTACCTAACTACATGTGTTTATATATTGCAACGACTTTTGTCGTTGTGAAATATTGATCCTACTTCGGCAACAATTTATGTTGTTACAAAAACTTGTAATTAGCAATGAATTTTGTCATTGAAAATAAATTGGTTGTAGTTTGGTAACAAATTATGTTGTTACTAAAGCTTGTTATTTGCAACAACAAAAGTTGTTGCAAAAAAAAAGCATATTATAGAAACAATATTTATCATTGCAAAAACACATTAATTGCAACGGTTTATGTTGTTGCAAAAAATTGAATATATTTTAGGAAAAAGGAATTGAAAAATACCCCAAGTTAATACGACCATATAGGGACCACTTGATAGCACCCGCGACCCACAAATTTCTAGCACCCCGAGTTTCAATGACAATGCAGGGCAACTTAATAGCCACCTAGGCCCACAAGAACTATGAGGGCTATCATAAAGAGCTTTTAGATTGATCGACTAACTCCACAGATCAATACGAGTCCTTTCTAATACTTCCCATAAGGGTCACCTATCCTGAAAAATGTTCCATGATAAGCACGCTTAACTATGGAGTTCTTAGGACATAATCACCAAAAGGATGATATACTATGCTCATATAAGTAGCCATATCAATCCTTATAAAATTCCACTCAATTTGAGGGTATTACACTTTATCATTACAAAAAATACATCATTGCAACAATAAAGTCTTTGCTAAAATTTGAACTTAAATCTTCAACAACCATCTTTGTCGTTGCAAAAACATGCAATTACAACGACACGATGACTTGTTTAAAATATGTTGCAATGAATTACCTATAAAACCTCTAATCGATGTCCATAAATTATGCCATATAAATATGTCTTCCTTAAATCAATATAACCAAAAAATATATAAATAATTCTTAACATATATATAAAAAAAAATCATCAAATTGAACAAAAACTTACCGAAATCCTACTTGGAAATTAGGGCTTTGATTGAGCTGATGGATGCCGAGACAAATTGGTGTGTCCAAAAGATTTAAATAGACAAGTCTAACATAATGGAGGTAAATTTGAGAGTTGGAGAAGGCAGTGCCAACGAAGTATAGATGTTGCAATAAAATTATTGATAAATGTTTTTTTTGCAACAACTTATTGCGTTAAAATAATATAAATATTTGCAACAAGTATAATCGTTGCAATAAATTCAATCAATATTTTGCAACAAAAAAAATTCGTTGCAAAACTATTTTGTATATTGCAACAAATAAATGTCATTGTAAACAAACTATTGCATATATTGTAACGACAAATGTTGTTGCGAATAAATCATCACATATATTTCAACAAAAAATATCCTTGTAAAACATATAAGTATCATTGAATTAAAATAATCTAAATATTTGCCACAAGTATAGTTTTTACAATAAATCTAATTAATATTTTACAACAAAAAAAGTCATTGCAAAAACATTTTGTATATTGCAACATATAAATGACGTTACAAATAAACTATCGCATATATTGCAACAACAAATGTTGTTGCAAAACTTATAAATGCCATTTCATTAAAATAATCTAAATATTTATACTAAGTATAGTTGTTGCAATAAATCCAATCAATATTTTACAACAAAAAAAAGTCATTGCAAAAATATTTTTTATATTGCAACATATATATGTCGTTGCAAATAAACCATTGCATATATTGTAATGACAAATGTCGTTACAAAACATATAAATGTCATTACGTTAAAATAATTTAAAAATTTGCAAAAAATAGAGTCATTGCAATAAATTCAATCAAGATTTTGTAACAAAAAAGCTGTTGCAAAAACATTTTGTATATTGCAACATATAAATATCGTTGCAAATAAACTATGCCATATATTGCAACAACAAATGTCGTTGCAAAAAATTTCCTAATAATCACCATATAAATGAATTATTTTTGGCAAAAACTTTTTATAATATCTTAAAATTGTCGTTGCCAAAAGAAAATTTTCACAACAACAAAGTGTTGTTGTTATAAAAGAGTTTTCTTATAGTGAACCAAACCTGAGTTCGAAGGAGGTCTTGGCTAAAACGTGTGTAACAAAGGGGGGATCATTTGGGGTTGTCAATCAAGAGAGGCTAGCAATGGTGCAACCTACCGTTGCTAGAGGTGGTGCAACAACAATGAAGGCTAAAAGGAAGGGGTGTAATTAGTGGAGTTGGTTGAAGGGAGGGGTGAGTAATGGTGTAAATTGCTGAAGGGTAGGGGTGTTTTGGTGGAGTTTGTTGAAGATTGGGAGGAGGGATCAGAGGATTTTGATGCAGGTAGGGGGTAGGAAAAATGGATAATTCTGCATCTAGGGAGTAGGTTGTGGTGAAAGTTGTTGTAGTAAGGAAGAGAATAAAGAAAGAAAATGGTGCAGTAGTTGTTGCCTTAGGTAGCGGGTGTTGGAATGGAAGCTTTGGCTGGTGGTAGGGACTAGGTTATGGTGAGTTTTGCTGCAGCTAAAGGGATTGGAATGGTATGTTTTGCTATATCTAGGGATGAGGGAATGGGAGGTGCTACAGGTGGTGGTGGATGTGGTGCAACAAGGGCTAACGGTGAGGAGGGTTTTTTGGGTGGGTTTTTGATAGAAAATTAGAGGAATAAGGAGGTACTTTAAGGGAATTAAATGAGGTATGTGTGTGTGTGTGTGTGTGTGTGTGTTTATTTATTTATATACACATAGAGAAGGAGAGGAGGGAGGCTGCGGTCAGGCAAGGAAAAATCAAGCCTCAAACCTTAACCTAATGAGAGGGGAGTTGATGGTGTAGATGGGTAGAATTTGGTAGGGGGAGATGTTCACACAAAGGGGAAGGAAGAAGGAGAAGAAAGGTGAGGTGATGTTTGGCAGGGGAAAAATAAAATAAAATAAAATAATCAAATGAGAAGAAAAATGGAAAGAAAAAGTGTGGGTTTAGATTTAAGTTAAATAATTATCCAAAATTAGATTTAAGTTATAAAAAATATTAATAACCCAAAAAAAATTAGGATTAGGATAAGATTTAGAATTAGGGAGTTAGTGTAAGATAGAAAAATAAGTTCTTGAGATTTGGATATTAATTACTCAAGATTAGGTTTAGCTAAAAATTTGGGGTATTACATCACTACCCCTTTAAAAGAGACTTCGTCCCCGAAGTCAAGAAATTGAAGCTGGGGAAGAAGAGAAAAAGGATGTAAGGAAGGCGATCTCGGTGATTAACTCTACTAGAGTTGATGCTATACTATCGGAGACTACCCCCTTAAAAGAGAGAGAACCTAGAAACTCTACACATCTATGCTAAAACAATATGGATGCATCTCATGCATAGCTTTCTTGGTCTCCGAGGTTGCCTCCTCTAGTCTATAGTAGTTCCAAAGAATCGTCATAAGCAGAAATGAGCTCATTCAGGTCTATTGAATCTTTATAGGATAAGTAATCGTCAAGCTCGATCTCATCTAGTCTGATCATGTGGGACGAATTTGTGATGTACTTCCTTAGCTATGAAATGTGGAAGACATTATGAACTCTGACCAACTCTGATGGAAGTGCAAGGTGGTATGCAACCTCGCCAAACCTATCAAGAATCTCATAAGGACCAATGTATCTCAGACTCAACTTACCCTTCCGACCAAATCTCTGTATCCCTTTGATAGGTGAAACCCTCAACAAAACTCTGTCCCTGAGCTCAAAACCATCACTAAGGAGCCTCTGATCTGTGTTGCTCTTATCATGTCCTAGATCAATGGAACCTGCTTAGTCATCTCCTCAATCATCTTTGGTCCAAGTACAACAATCTGGCTGATGTCACTCCCACACAATGGTGTCTGGCACTTATGTCCACACAGTGCCTTGAAGGGTGTTATCCCTATGCTATCATGATAACTGTTGTTGTACAAGAACTCAACCAAATGTAGACATTCTTCCCAATAGCCTCGTAAGTCCAACACACAAGCTCATAGCATATCCTTGAGGGTTTGTATCATCCTCTTAGTCTGCGCATCTGTAGCTTGGTGGAAGGTGGTACTTATCCTCAATCTTGTGCCCACAACCTCCTGTAACTTTCCCTAGAAGTGCGATAGGAATCTCAAATCGCAATCGAAGACTTTTTGGGTAGGTGTACCGTCCTGATCACAAACCTCATATATGCATTAGCTAGCTGATCCATACTCTAAGTCCACTTCATTGGCATAAATACCGCTAACTTAATCAACCAGTTGACAATAATAAAAATTGTGTCATACTCTTTGTGAGTGCTTGGTAGTCCACTCACAAAATCAATCAAGATGGAGTCCTACTTCCACCCCAAAACATCTAAAGACTAAACCAACCATGTAGGCCTCCTATGATCAATCTTGACCTTCTAGCAGGTCAGACAACTCAACATGAACTCTACTACCTCTCGCTTCATGTGAGGCCACTAATAGATCCTCTTAAGATCTTTATACAACTTATCCCCTCTTAGATTGACGAAATATAGAGTATACTGAGCCTCCTCTAAAATTCGATACTTTAGACCAGCACAACTCTGAGGTACACACCAATGACCTCTATAGTGAATGGTGCCATCCTTGTGAATCTGGAAACCATCAGCTTGATCGTCCTAAATCTTTGCCTAATCCTCTTGAGCTAAACATTCCTAAAATGTCCAGTTCAGATCTCATAAAAAATGGTAGGCATAATTTTTAATGTGATCATCCAGACCTCCAAGTCACCATACTGGACCATTTGTATCCGCATCTCACCAAGCTCCTCCAACAACCGACTAGCCACTACACAGGCACTCAAGGAGTGTGAAGTCTTCCTACTTAAGGCATCTACAATGATGTTGGCCTTACACTTGTGGTATGTCAACTCAATATCATAGTCATTCACTAGCTCTAGCCATCTCCTCTGCCTCATATTCAACTCCTTCTGAGTGACTATATACTTGAAGCTCTTATGATCAGTGTATAACATCCACTATGTCTTATACAAATAATTCCTTCAAATATTCAATGCAAAAATGACTGCTGCCAACTCTAAATCATGCATCGGGTAATTCTACTAACCTAGTCCATGCTTCAATGTGTCACTATAGACATCAAACTGGTTTGATCCTAATGATAGATTCAACACTGGTGTTGTAGTCAAACACCGCGTTCACTCCTGGAACACCTCCTTACATGCATCATTCCACCAGAACTTGGTCGCCTTCTTCCGAAGGTTCGTCAAAGGATGAGCTACCTTTGAGAATTCCTGAACAAAGCATCTGTAGTACCCGACCAAACCCAGTAAACTACAAATCTCGGGGACTCTAGTGGGGGCCTTCCACTCGATTTCTGCCACTATTTTTGCCCAATCCACGACGACTCCTCTTGTTGACACCACGTGTCCTATAAATGCTACCTCCCGAAGCTAAAACTCACACTTAGAGAGCTTGGCATATAACTTATGCTCTCTAAGAAGTGATAATATTGTCTAAAGATGCTTCTTGTGCTCCTCTCTACTTTGAGAGTACGCCAAGATATCATCTATAAAAACCACCACAAACTAATCAAAAAATGGTTGGAAAATCCTTGTCATCAAATCTTTAAGGACAACAGGCACATTGGTGAGTCAGAAGGGCATTGTCATCAAATCTTGGGGACTCTTAGTTGTCCTTACTATTAAAACTAACCTTGTTATCACTGGCACTCAAAAGATCGATGGCCCCACTGACTAAAGGCTCGACACTATATAGGAGGGCCTTGACAGTTTTGTTAGGTGATCCTAACTGCCAAAATGACAAGTGAAGCATCTCGGCGGTTTTGCATGTTTACTCTAGGCACCTGTCTGGCCCTCGTGTTGAATCTAGCCACCTTAAGGCTGAATCTGTCCTCGCTACTAGAACCTTGGAGGTCTTTCTCCCTAAAATTGGATTTTTCTTCCAAAACCTTGTGTATCCGGCTTCCTCTTACCCATAATAGAAGCCTACTTCTGTCCCATGGTAGCGATGCCACACGCCTTCTCGTACAATGTATCTATGTCCTTAAAAAGCATGGAACCCATCATCTTACGGATACTAAAATGGAGCCTTTGATCGAACTGGTACACTACCATCGAGTCACTACCTACTATCCCTCATGCAAATATTAGAAGCTCCTTGAACCGGGTGTAGTACTATCTCACTGTCATGCCTCCTTGAGTCAACTGCATGAACTCCTTCAACTTGTCCTTCTTAAGAATCTCAAGGTAGAACTCGGTGTGGATTGCCGTCTTGAAGCCTCCCAGGGCATCAATAGTCCTCTTTGCACACGGTGACCTATCCATCAGGTGTCAGTGGCTCCACAAAGAAAGTAGGCTACAATGCTCACCTTTTGAGCAAGGGAACAATCCACAGCCTCGTATGTCCTGTCCATGTCCTGAATCCATTCCTTTAGAATGGTTGGGTATTCTTCACTGACATAGAGTGGTGGGTGATGTCCCGTAACCCTCTGGAGAAAGTCTTCCCCGATACCCTCCTGTGGGAAATACAGAGATGGTGGGGGAGGCTGAGGTTGAGGCAATAGCGGTGGTGGATGCCTAATGAACTAGATGAATGCCTTCAAAGCCTCCTCTAGATGACCGACGTGACCGTTAAGTGCCATACTAAATTAGATGCAAGGTAAAAAATATGTTAGGGAAACTATTCCTAGCTTACCAACATATAGTACACATAATCACATATCAAGGCCACTTAGGCTACCCGTTCTCAATTTCTCACAAGTTAATTTGGATTTTTGAAGAATCGAGTTTTTTTTTTCTGAAATATGAAATATATTGATAAAATCAGATAAATGATCATTTGAGAATTGAATTTTTGAAAACAAAACACGGTAATCAAAACCAAAGCTTTGATACCAACTTATAACACCATAAAATTTTCTATTGAAAAATTTCATTTTACAGCAAAAGCTTATAACCAAAAATCCAGGTGTTACCGCCATAATCAATGTAAGTCTAGCTTACCATACTATCCTCATATCAATCACAAGGATAAAACCATTACAAGTAAAATAGATTAAGTAGAAACGGGAGGAACTTTATTATGTAAATATGAGTTCAAGACACGGTAATCAAAACCAAAGCTCTGATACCAACTTGTATCACCCCAAAATTTACTACTGAAAATTTTTGTTTTACAACGAAAGCTTATAACCAAAATACTGGGTGTTACCACCATAACTGATGTAAGTCTGGCTTGCCATACCATCTTCACATCAATCACAAGCTTAAAACCATTACAAGTAAAACAGAGTAAATAGAAACGAGAGGATTTTTATAATGTAAATATGAGTTTGGAGATTAACTTCGGGGTACAATAACAAATACAACAAAAGGGATATCATGGATTAGAGATTCTAAAAGTATCCAGGTAAAACAACATTTAGATAACACGAGTCTTCGCCCAAACACCTAGTACAGATAAAAGTTACTCTTCCCAACACAATGCATCAAAGGCAGTGAAATCATTAACTAGGTCCTCAATGACCTGCACAAAACCATTTGGGTCATCTGCTCATGAGAATAAGCAACACCCATGAAAAGGATAATAACAATAGAATGATCTCAAACATTATCATACAAATAATTAACACAAAACCCTAAACATCGACTAGTATCCTTACTAATAAAGGCTCCGATCTCTAAGCACACTTATCCTAATAAAGGCTTCAAGAAAGGGAGGCTAGCAATGACACAACCTGCCATTGCTAGAGGTGGTGCAACAGTAAGGAAGGCCAAATTGAGGGGGTTTAGATTTAGGTTAAATAATTATGTAGGATTAGATTTACGTTAGGAAAAATATTAATAACCCAAAATAAATATTATGATTAGGATAAGATTTAGAATTAGGGAGTTAGGGTAAGATAGAAAAATAAATTCTTGAGGTTAGAATTAGGTTTCAATACTAATTACTCAAGATTAGGTTTAGCTAAAAATTTTGGGGTATTACAGTATAACTGGTCATTTTGGTGTTCATAAAAATAAAGAAATATTATAGAGAACTTCTATTGGCCACAAATTATAAAGTTTTACAAGCTATTATTGGGAGATGTGTAAATTATCAAAAGAATAAGAATTTATTATATAAATGTTTGTATACTCATTCACCCGTTCCTAGTTAACTGTGGAAGGGGGTTAGTATGTACTTTATCTTAGAGATACCAAAGGCATGAAAGGGAAATGATTTTATTATGGTAGTATTAGATAGATTTTATAAAATGGAACATTTTATTTCTTATAATAAAACGGATGATTATTCATATGTGACAGATTTATATTTCAAGGAAATAATAAGGTTGCATTGTATTCCCAAAATTATAGTGTTAGATGGAGATGTAAAATTTTTGGTGTACTTTTGGAAGGCACTTTGGAACATGATAAGTACTAAGTTTTTGTTTATTACATTTCATCATCCACAAATAGATGGCCAGACCAACGTGACTAATAGGACCTTGGGAACTTTAATACGAAGATTAGTTAGTACAAATATAAAAGATTGCTATATAAAACTTGCACATGCTGAATTTGCATATAATATAATTCTTTCTAATATAACTCAATCGAGTCCATTTAAATTTTTTTATGTAATTAATCCTTATTTGCATATTGATATGTTGTTATTGAAAACAAGTGATATTAAGAACTATGACGCTAAAGAAAGAATTAAATTCTTTAAGAAACTTCATGAGCAACTTAAGAATAAGAGATATCTAAGCTAAATACCAAACCCAAGTGAACAAAAATAGAATTATGCAAGTATTTTCACTAGGAGATTTGGTAGGGTTGCACTTAAGAAAAGTGAGATTTTTGAACTTAAGAAAAAATAAATTGACGCCAAGAGCAGATGGACCATTTAAAATTTGAAGAAAATTTGGAAATAATACTTATGAATTAGAATTACTTGAATCCTATGGTAGAGTTTCTAGGAATTTGAAAATTGGTGATTTATCTTCTTATTAAAGTGATGCTAATTTGAGGACAAATTTTTCTTTACAACGGGAGATTGATGCAAGAGCATCACCATCTCATTCTTCTCATGTTGGAGGTCAAGAGCTAACATATTTGACAATGCTATAAATTGTTCTTGAAAATATTTATTACCTTCATAATAACCTATTATTACATCAAGTGAATATTTTAGGTATTATATATGATTTCAAGAAGAAGACTTCATCAAGGATAATAACCCTATATATGTTTCATCAACCTGTACATTCATTCTTCATCTTTTCAATTATTGTAATACCCATTTTTTCTAAAATGTTATTATTATTATTATTGTCATAAATTTAGTTTAAACTTGGATTTATTACATCATTTTAATGGTTTAAAGCCTAAAATATATTTTTAAAACATTTTGTTCCTAAATTCTCAACCCTTCTTATGGTTTTAAATCTTGTAAGATTTCAAGCCACTTTTGGTCATTGAAATTATTATGTATCATTATAAACTTCTCATACTTGAATCCCTTGACTTTTTTTTTAGAATACTCTAGTTATTTTCAAAATCATAAATAGAGACTTTGATGAAAAAAAAATGCTTTTTATCATTCCATTCTTTTTTTTTCTAACGTTTTAAGCTCCGAAACAACCTTTCTAGTTATAAAACATTTAAAAAAATTTATGGATCACTATATTTCAATGTTTGTTTTTAGCATAAAATGTTTTAAAATATTATATAATTATTTTCTAGGTTATATAAACCTTATTACTAGGTTATTATAATTTTCTAGTTATCATAATCCATTCTAAGCCACTCCCTTATCATTACTAGGTGGAGAAAAATTATATTTGGGCTCATTCAATGGCTCCGACCTACAACCTTCATTTAATTTATTGTGTTATTATGAAATTTTTATTACATTACAAATATCAAAATTAAATATCTAATATTAGCCAACAACCCTTCTCACCACATTTATTTGCATCATTTTTGTACGTATGCTACCATTTATTTCCATATTTGTCTTATCCTTGGTCCTCCATTTTTACACCTCTTTTCTTGATTTTACTTCTTAATCATTAAGTTTTAGTTCTTTAATGTTTTTACTAAACAATTTGGCATTAAAATTTAAAGATCTTGAACAAAAATCTTTCTCATTTCTTACTTTAGTTTAAGATCATCATCTTATGTAAGAGTAATCTATTATTGGTTTTTTTATTACTATTATTATTGTTATTTTTAGTTTTTATGTGATTTTAACTAGTTTTGATGGCTTTTGTGTTGGTATTATTTAAGGGCTTCAAGAGGAAGAACCAGTATCAAAGGAGGGAGTTTCTTCCAACATCTTTAAGTGATTGGGAATATATTTAAACATGGTTTTACTAAAATTAGATAGAAATTTGGGTGTTAGCATGTAATTATTTGTATCATATTGAAAATGCCATTTTTTTATCATTTTTGTAGCATTTGGCATTTGGGAAGAATCCTATGATATTTTTGTGAATTTTAATAATTTCAATGAATTATTTAGGTTTTTGGATTACATTTTATGTATTAGAATTCTTGATTTAAACATTTATAATGAAAGTTATGATTAATTGAGGTTTTGAGCATAAAAAAGGTATTTTGGTCTTTCAACATGTGGTCTTAAATTACTAGTTTTCACATTATTATAACATGCTATTCATGATTTCAATGATTAGTGTGTAAAGTGTAATGATCTGGATCTTTATATGTTAAAAATCATGGCATTTTTGGCGCTTTGGGGTTTAGGTGTATACTTATCTATTTACATAACTTTAGAAATAGTTTGTGCCATTTTATGATTTTGAACATGTTATAATTGATTTAATTATTCTTAGTTTCAATTTTTATGAATTTTTATTAGTTTTTACTATTCTAATTGGATCTTAGAAGTCTTAAGATTTTTAAGGATATCGATATCATTTTTATAAAATTTAAGATATTTTTATGAGATATTTAACTTACCTTAAGGTACTTTACATGGTTTGTGATGTTTATGAGGGTTTGGTCTATTATGACTAATGATATCATGGTTTTAAGCATGAGCAATATTTTCAAGTAATAAATCTTTGATTGTTTTTGGCATAAGTTTTCTTTATATATTCTACATTACCCATCATTATAAATAGTGATTCTGATGAATATATTTTTTTTCATGAAATTGATGTAAGAGCTTTCTATTTTAGTGATATTAAGTATAACCAATTAAAGAATAAATAAATATGAGAGTTTTTATGATTTATTATATCTAATAATGTCGTTAATTTGAAATTAAGGATCCTTTATCCATGTAGTAAGGATCACACATGTAGTCACCGTGCACAAGTAATTGAGTTTAACCTTGGGATGATATTTGGGTAAAATTGTTTACCTAATGTCAGGAACATTATTAAATGTCTCTTACTACTCTACATGTGATATATGTAGAAGGTTGTAATACTTAAGGTTAGGATATCCTAAGGGGTAGTAGGATCCTTAGCCTATGTAGTAAGGATAACATTCAAAATTTTAAGAAACATTGGTAAAAAATATTTCCCTATTATATGAAGATAAGTGAAGTGTTTGTGTGATAAGTGAATTAATTATACTAGAACAAGTGAAGTGCATATGATCACAATTAATAAAAGAAAAGAATAAGTAGTTATCTTACAAGTATATATTATCATGAATAATGTGAACAATAATCTAGAAGTGAATATAACCATGTTTCCTTGTAATCACATGATCCTATTTGTTTCTTTTGACAGCATGATCAATTTTAATTTCTTATTCAACATGCTTTCTATGTTTCTTATGATAGTATGATATTTCATGATTTCCTTGTTAAGCATAATCTGGTATGTTTTTGGCGTATATATGTTTTTACTTTTAGTAGGTTATGTTTATTCAGTACATTTATTGTATTAATACTAAACTTTTAGAAACATTCATATACAAGTGTTTTGAGAACATAGCTTGTTAGATATTGTATGGGTGGGTTTAGAATATAAATATCAAATACATCATATTCGTATTTGTTTTGTTATCTAGATATGAATATTTTTGGTCTAATTTTATACCCAAACTTCTATGCATCTCTTTTTATAGTTTGTTTTAGGATTTGATCACCTTTTGTTAATATATTTTGTAATATATATCTATCTACTTTGGTTCTTAGTTTTTTTTCTCATATTCTTCCATTTTTTTTGTAATCTTATTGGTGTTAGCTACACCAAATCATAGAGGATATAAGTTCCTTCTTAGCCTTGAACTTGAAATAGTTTGGGTATTAGTTGTACTTCATCTAGATTAGATACAGTGGTAACACCTATGTATTTATGTTTAGCTTTTGATTAAATAAAACTTTCCATTTATAAATTTTAGGGTGTTACAAATATCACAAAAATCTATGAAGGATGATATCCCTTACCTTTTCCCTACTTGGTGCTAATCTCTATATAAGAAAAATCTTATCCTTAAGCCAAAACCATTTGATTAGGGCATAAAATTGCCATGTGGTTTACATGACCTAAAACTTCACAAAAAACCTCCCTATGTCCAATCATTTAGGTCCATGAATCTAGTATTCCCAGTGAGTATTACATCTTCAACATATATTGTAGCTAATTTAAAATTACTTATCACCCACTTCACTTTAGGGGAAACTAACTTCATCTTATTTCCTAGTAATGATCACCCCTAAAGGAAACCTCACACTTTGCAAGCTGCATACTATGGAATTGAGATTTGATGTTGTAAGTGACAACACAATAGATCTAAGAAGAATTAAAGATAAGTGATTGAACATAATTTATCCATTTTAGCACTTATCGCAGACTATGCAACTGTTTACTAATTATCTCAGCAACTATAAATTCGTATAGATGCCCTTGAATATGGACAATGATTTTTCTACCATTAACGATATCTCTTGTACAATCTATATGCTAAGTTGCTCCAACCCCTCTCTTGTTGTCCTTTTGCATTGATCATGTCTATTGCTGACTTAAGCATTAGGGTGCCCTTAGGAAGACACCCCATCGGTGCCCTTTTGATGCACAAAGTGCTAGTTTTATCTATTTTGGAGGAAGATTAATGGTTCCCCTCCTAATTCTAACAATCACACTCATTGAGACTATGAGGGTTTATAATTTGGCATCAACATGGGGCCTTCCCAATTTTTATTCCAATGATGCAAAAATGTTTGACAAGTTTAAACTATAGCGTATAATAACAACTTACCTTTCAGAGATAGACAATTTGTGAGGCAAATTGTTTTTAAGAACTATCTCACCTTAGGAATGAAATATAATCTAATGTAAATGCCACTAAGAGTCTCTAGATTTAGCAGCTTGAAAATTGGAGCTGAATACGAATAAAGTCTCAGATCTTGAGAAAGAAAACCTACTCTTGAAGAGTTGGAATGTAATGTACGTGACCATGGTCCCATGTATCACTTTTCCACTGCCATTATTGATACCATTCAACACTCAACTACAAACACTTAGCATGGTGGCCTCCTCTCAATTATTATGGCATCCTTCCTCGTTAACGATTGGCACTCAATCGAATGGAATTAGGGTAACCAAGCTTCTAACTCCATCATGTTTGTTTTTCCTTTGAAGTCACAAAGAAACACCTATGAGATGGAGCATACAGAGGTTTGGGATCATAGGATTCTAAACCCTTCTACTTAGTCTTTTGACCCTCAATTTTCCTCACCTTTGGTGGTGTTGCAACTACTAAGGTGCCATTGTACACAAAAATTTCTAATATTTGTTGTTATTATTATTATTATCCCTCTTATGTAGGACCACAATTAAGCTAAGATGGTATTAGGAAGTTGGCTAATATCAAATAGATTATAAATTGTATCCTTGAGGTACCAATGCCAATTGAGAGAAGGATATCCAATAACTTCATAAACTATCCATTCACGGATGTTATTGCCATGGTGGAGAAGCTAAGAATGTTCATCCTTCCTTTTTTAGGATGAATAATGGGAAAACTAAGCTCAATGATCATATCATCTAGTATAAGAAGCACATGTTAATGTTGGGTATACCAAAGGAAATCCATAATTCATGCATATGTAAGGGGTTTGGGGCCAGTCTTGTTTGTCCACCCCTCTAGTAGTACATTTCCTTACCCAATGATTCAATTTCTTATTTTACATAGCTAACGAACACTTTCATCGTATAATTTGTAAGTAGTTGAAAACTCTAATAGTTTTAAAATGATCTCTACTAAATAAAATAAAGAATCAATGAAAGTCTCTACAGGTATATTAATAGATATAAGAGGAAAAATGGTTCTATCCCATACTATTACCCAAAATCTATAATGATAAAGTTCATGAAGGGCTTCCTAACATACTCTGATGTGTACAAGGAGATAACAAAGTACTATTATAAGACTAGAGTGGACACACTTGCAAAAACCCTATGACTAAATAAAATGGGAAGAGGATGAGGATGAGCAAGCCTTACCGCGAGACTATTCTAGGTATGGAGGATAGAGAATATCAACTAAAGCAATTATCGTAGTAGAGCTCTAAAGTAGTTATAGAGATTCAAAGAACATATGAGTGATTCCAAAGACCCCCTCCCTTACAAAATATTCTTACCTATAGCTAGAACATTGATCTTGTCAAAGTTACGGTGGCGATGAAGAAGATGGGAGATGAGGTTAGGTGGCTCGACAAGCTCAAAAGTTCTGTTGAAAAGCATGTTATAACTAAGTATTGCAAGTTCTAGGTAGATAGAAACTAAAATAAACCACCCGTATAGTCTTGAAATTTCAAGTAGAAGAACTCATTAAGAATAATCACATCGATAAGTAATTCACATATAACTGGAAGAAGATGAATGCTAAAGATGACCATAGAAGAAAGAACATCAAGCTTTTGATCCCTCCTACGCCACTATAGAATACCAAGATGGTCAATATAATCACAAGCACAACAGAAATTAGTGAAATTACTATTTCTCAGGAAAAAAGACATGACTGAGAAGCCTCTAACATGGAGAATATGCTATGAAAAATGGTTAGGCTAGCTTTATTCCATTAAAAATTTACTTTTGTTGAGATAGGGACCACAAACTTGGCCACTTCACATCACAATGCCTTTTTGATCAAGCTATTTTTCACAAACTGCCTAATTAGGCAAATCCTAGTTGACAATGGCAATTCTAAAAGCATCATGTTCCTTAGTAGTCTTAAGGAAATGAGAATTTTGAAGAGTATATTCAAAATTATCTTATAGATATAATTGGGTTTAGCAGAGAACATAAAGACACTATGGGAAAAGTTTGACTCAAGATCCTCGTAGAGGGGTTCAATATCAACACTAAGTTTTTGTTGGTTGATTTCCTCTTTACCTAAAACATTATTCTCAAACATCCTTATATCAATGAGATTAAAGTCGTGCCCTCAATCTATCACCAATTTATTCTCTTCTCGAACTAGGAGAGTCAAAGAAATGCATGATGCCTAATGGGTCGCTCGAGCTCATTACCATAGTATAATTAAAGCAAAGCCGCAACTTTTATAGTAATTATAGTTCATGTCATCCTCTATTAGAGAAAATAGCTGGGGTACAACATAACTTTGTAGTGTTCTAATAGATGGCTATGCGTGGTGTATACCTCGACCCTAATATTTGAGAATCTTTCATCCTATTTTGAAGAGAGTAAAAGGATTTCTTTGCATGGTCCTATACTGATATAGTTGGAATCGATCCAAAAATTTACACCCATAAGCTTTAAGTTGACCTAAACCATCCTGAAGTCAAATAGATGTGGAGGAAATTTAGCCTCGAACATAACCAAGTTATCAAAAAAGAAATCTAGAAGCTTATCAACATTGGCTTTATACACAAAATCTACTACCTAGATTTGTTGGAAAACATATTTGTAGTAATAAGGAAAAAAGGGAAGTGGATGATATGTGTCGATTTCACAGACCTTAATAAAGCCCGCCTAAATAACTCTTTTCGACTTCCCCACTTTGATAAGACGATAGATGCCAAAATTGGATATGAGTTTCTTAGCATCATGGAGGCCTTATTTGGCTCTAACCATATTCCTTTGCATCTGCTCGACTAAGAAAAAAACCTTGTTCATTACTAAATGAGGAATTTTCTACTGCAAGGTCATGTCATTTTGCATAAAAAATGTAGGGTTCATGTATCAGCAATGAGTGAACCTCATGTTTCCAAAAATTATGGGTGATACCATGAATTTTTTTATCAACATCAGGCTTGTTAAGTCGCTAAAGGAATAGTAACACCTTGATGACCTATGGTAGTACTTCTAGGTACTTCAGTAGTATGGCATGAAACTTAACCTGATAAAATGCTCATATAGCATATTATTTCGTAATTTCCTCAGGTACTTGTTTACCAAGTAGGGAATTAAGACCAAACTCAACCACATATAACATATTATCAACATCTTGTGTCCAATGTTTGTCAAATCAAAGGAAATGTAGAATTATCACACTTGACTGATTCATCTCTAGGCCTTTGAATAATGTTGAATATTTTTCAACACTCTAGAGAAGAACAAAAACTTCACATGGACCATGGAATATTAGGAGGTGCTACAACAACAAAAGGCTTGTTTGAACTCCCCTCTATAATTATCAAAATCAGTAGCTGGTGAGCTTATATATATCTTTATATATCTAGCAGTCTTCAAGACCAAACTCAATGCCTCACTTAACTTCTTTTTAGCTTTGGTGACCATTTTAATTCCTTTAGTGTAGGGTGGGATTTCATCCATCATGGTAGCATATGTAGCTACCTCCTTATCATCATCATCAATTGTTTGATGTTTCACTAGATATTTCTCAAGAGGAACTCTTGAGAGATATCTAGCAAAGTGTTCTCGAACCACCATATCGATTGTGTCGATCTTGCAACAAGTGCCATTACTTAGAGGTAATTTCATAGAAGAAGACAAATCAAAATTCACTTTGTCATCTCTAATACTAAGATAAAGCTTCCTATTTTTTACATCAATTTCTACCCCGATAGTAGCTAAAAAAGGTTTTCCTAAATATAATAGGAATTTGAGCATCCTCCTCAATTTCAAGAATGATAAAATAACCTAGAATATAGAACTTACCAACTTGGATAGGTACATCTTCTAGTATACCTACCAGACATTTTATCGATCAATTAGCCAATTGGAGAGAGATAGTAGTGAGCTTCAAGTCTCCCATTTGCAACATGTTAAAAATTGATAGAGGTATCAAATTGACAGTTGCACCAAGACTGCATAAATCACGATTTATTAGGATATCACCAATAGTACATGAAATAGAGAATGATCAATGTTCCTAAAGATTAGGTGGTAATTTATTCTAGATGATAGCACTACACTCTTGAGCTAAGGCTACAGTCTCATAATCTTCTAGCCTACTCTTATTGGATATAATCTCTTTCAAAAATTTAAAATAAGAAGCCATTTGAGATATATGGCTTCAATAAATGGGATATTGATATGCAATTTTTTTTAAGATTTCTAAAAATGTCTCAAATTACTTTTCTAATTTATCCTTAGCTTGCCTTTGAGAAAAGGGTAGAGAGGCTTATAAGTTGTGGGTGCAACCTACTTCTCAACTCTCTCCTCTTGCTTCTCATTATTATTCTCCTTAACAATTTTGAACTCCTCACTAACGTCACCCAATATCTCATCATTACCCCCCCATCTTAGGTCCTCCTATTTTTGTCCCACTCCGTAGTGTAATAGCAATAACTTAGCTTTTAGGATTGGTCTTAGGTTGCGCCTAAAATATCTTGAAGGGTCTAGAAGATGAGTTATCTTGTTGGGCTACTTGAGTTATTTGCCTCTCTAACATCTTATAGTGTTTAGCTAGTGAGCCAAATTTAGAGGATAGATTCTTAATAACACCACTTATGGTTCTACTTTGATGTCTAAACTCGTCGGTTTTCTTTTTCAACTCCTCATTTTGTTTTATTTGAGCCATCAAAAAGTTTTTCATCGATGTTCCCAAATTATATTTTTGTGGAGAAGCATAATAAGGTCTACGAATTTAAAAACTAGGTGGCTTATAGGTAGAGTGAGGAAAGGGATTGAGATTTTGGGGTGGACTCTTATAAGAGAGATTAGGATTATTCCTCCACCCTGGATTGTCTGTTTGGGAAAAAATGATCCCCTCTTGGTTCAAAGTTGTTAACATAGTTAACATAATCATTTGAAGGTGCTTTAGGGGTTGGGGGATTCCCAACTTGACATTCCAAAGACAATGTCCCACAACGCCACAAATTTTATAGTTAGAAGAACTAGATGCTACCAAATTCATGCTCATCTTATTAAATTTTTTAATTAGAGCATCTACCTTAGAAGTAATGTGGTCTAATGCATTCATGTCGTACTTCCTACTCTTTTTTTGTAGTGAGAATTTAATTGACCATTGGAAGTGATTCAAAGCCATGTATTCAATTAATTACCCTTCATTCTAAACACCCTTGTTCATTAAAGCCCCTCTAGGTGCAACATCCATAATCATCCTCGTATTGTAAAGGAGACCATTATAGATGATGTGGTTTTTATCAAAGTACTGGAAGGTTGGATCGAAATTTGTAGTAGAAGCTGTCACCCACAATCTATTGCAAAAAAAAAATGAAGTGAATTGGTGGATTATGGACGAAGAAATTGAAGATACAAGTTGAAGATACTCGACAGATTTGTATAACCTTCAAATATGTCGAGATTTAAGATAGTTTTTGAGGATAATCAGATAGTTTTTGAGGAAGGATTATCCCGAATCTTCCTTGCTCAATGTAGACCCAAAAGGGAGGATTAGAATTTATCTCTCTTGCTCAAAGTTTTATCAAATTTCTTATTCAATATTCTGCATACAATGTTGTGCACAAAAGGGTACATATAGGAGAAAAAAACTTGGTGGTGACTAGCTTAAACCAGCCTAGTTTTCTTCCTTAATTTAGCCCATTAATCATGGTTGAATTAAGCCCATATTAACCTTAATCCAAAGCATAATATCATTGGTTAAATGATACTAAGGATTAATATTACAAAGCTATACAATTGACTAAGATACATACATGAAATTATAGCCATACCCTAACTTACATAAAATATACTTAGGGTTAGGGTTACAACATGTTTATACAAATAATGAATATCATCACTTTATCTCTTGTTGTAATGTATTATCCTATGTATGTCATAGTCTTGCATGCCTTGGAATACTTGTACACATCAATGTGTATGAACATCATCTTCTTGCAAATATGTAACATACCTACAAGAATAACTTAAATGTTTTTCAATGTCAAGCATATATAAATTATCAAGAATATTTAATATAATAGGCTCCAACATTAAGAAAGCTAAATCATCTTCCTTACCTTGAGGATTATAATGAATATGACAATCATTATGTTCAATGTATGCTCCTGCATCAGTAGAAAGTGTGGATAATCAGCCAGTCCTCTAATCCATGATGTGGGCACATCCTCAACAGGTCCTTGTACCTCTCACATGCATCATATAGTGATTCCCCATCCTTTTGAGTAAAAATTGTAAACTAGTTCCTTAATTGGGTTGTCTTACTTGGGGGAAAATACTTGGTAAGGAAATCTTGCTAAAGCTAGGGCCATGTATTGATAGATCCCAGAGGTAATGATCATATCCATGCTTTATCCTTTTCCCTCAATGAGAAGGGAAATAATCTCAATCAAATATCATCATATATCACTCTATTATGTTTCAATGTGTCACAATAATCTAAGAATATTGAGATATGGAGATTTGGATCCTCATTTAGAGATCCTCCAAACTGGTTTTGTTAGACCATTGATAAAAGAGAAGGATTTATCTCAAAATTGTTGGCTTCTACCTTTGGAGTCATACTACTTGATCGTGTGCCAACTATGTTTGGTGATGCAAACTCTTTTAAGGATCAATCGGCTCTTTATTGATCTTCTATGGTGGTGTCTCTAGTTAAGGTATGTTATGTCTCTCATATCCACCTCCTAAAGTCTCAGAGAGTCCTTTCGATATTGGGGTTGTAATCAATTGGATCCCCAAGTCATAGGGATCTTAGCATACAAGAACAATCAACCTGAAAAAGAGAGGAAGAAACAGACTAAAATAGTAACAAAAAAAATAAAAAACATGTTTATTCTACACAAATAATGAAAATAACCAATATTAACAATGCCAATGTCTCCCGCAATGGTGCTAAAAACTTGATAGGAAAATTTTGCAAGCGCACAAACTCATTGTAGCTATCAAGGTCGATCCCACAAGGACTTGGTGCTAATTAATAGCATTTCAAGATCTTGGCTATCTAAACTAGAATAGTTGATTAAATATGGACAATAAAAATAAAGAAATAAAATGGAAAAATAATAGAGATTACAAATTATGATTTCAAATAATAAAAAACAAGCCAAGGATCAAACTTTAGTTACAATTCCAATATAGATTAATAAGTTGATCAATCATAGGTCGAGGTGCTCAATACGTTAGGAAAATTTAGCCTAATTTTACCTTTAATATCTTTAAAGAATTAAAATATATGCTCAATCAAATCTAGCAACTTATTTTCATAGAGATAGACCAAATTGAACTCATTAAGAAGAATAAAATTCTATTAATCCTTGAGAATCACTAATCTACTTTTGTGATTTGTGGATTCCCATTCAATTGCTAATTTTCAGTATTAATCTTCACCTTTTAGTTCTTTAATTAATTACCTATGTCTAGTGAAATTAGTGATTAATCAATTTAACATAATTTGAAGTTCTAGCAATGGAATAACATAAAGCAAATGATTTTGACAACAAACCAATGAATTTATCAATAAATAATGGAATCAAACCTAATTTAATTCTATAACAAAAGACTACTCACGCATAGTTGAAATCATGAAACATAATTAAACAATAGAATACATAATAGCAAAAGATAAATAGAAAGGAAAAATAGATAGAATCACTTAAAATTCTCCAGTTCTCTAAGATGCAATAGTAAGAGAGAAATCTAATCTACAGTTCTTCTAAAGTTCTAGAGAGAAAAGGGGCTAAAGAAGAGAGAGTATAAAACACATGGTAGAAAAGTGGATATAAGAGAGTAGATTAGAAGGCGGCTCCCCTAAACCCTAGGTCATGCCCCTTTTATATCACAAAATTACCCCCATATTAAAGAAGGCCAGTTACTAAGAATCACGCAACAATCTATGCCATAATCTAGTTTTAGATAGCTTCTGGTAAAATGCTCATTACATCTTCGTCTGGAGTTAAAATTAGGTGATCTTGGATGCATTGAAAACTTAAAAAGAAGGTATAAAACTTTTTTTCTTTCCTCTTCACCAAATTCATATTATATATTTGTCAAAATTCTTAACTATTCAAGTCAAATGCAATTGCCTCCAAAATTAATAAGGTCATATCCATGTTATGCTCATATTGCCTCATCTTAGCATTCTTTTCCTCCATTCAGTGAACCTATAAAAAAATGCCAAGGGATTTAATATCCATGAATCTAACAAAAGATGTAACAATATGCATAGAAAATCCATGGAACCAAGCATATAACAAGCATGAAAATCATCCCAAAAGTAGTCCTTTTACCAATTTATCACTATGTTGGATAGCCTAACTATCCTTCTAATTTCCCCAAGGCTCCCAAAATAATGATCATCTATTGATTGGTTACTCATACCTATGAAGGGTCTTCTGCTCATGGTATTGAGTAGGTTCATAAACAAATGTCCACATTAGTACGCTATATACTAATTAAATCAACTTAATCTATCATGCAACTTATATCATTAGAGGATAAACATTAATATATGTCTGTTTCACACAATGTACGCAAGATACATTCATATGTGTCAATTAGATATAACATAACATGTTATGCAACAATAACTTAATCAAGGGATCATGAACATCATTTGTATATATAGGTTATATGGTTGAAGTTTAAGAATGTAATACTTTACATCTTATTGATATCATGCACGACACATAATTTAAGAAGATATTATGGGTCTATTTAGCAACATAAGCATAGTAAATTGTATGCAAAGAACGCAAGGCCATCAAAGGGATTCACCAAGGTTTTCAAAATATTATATTTAGGAAAATGGTGACCAAATAATCTATATTTGTGTAATAACATCAAATGAGCAAGCTAATTCCTCTACCATGAAACTAGTTTTGGGAGCACCATAGAAAACAAAGTCTTAACCAATAATTATAGGAAACATAGTCCCAACCATCGCATTGCTAGGTATCCTAACTCTTAATTATCGATATTTTTTAGCACTCCTATTGGTTTAACATAGAGTAGGAGAGGTACCGAAACCAATAAGGGTTCCCTGGCTCTAAGGCAAATGCTTATAGGTGCATCATAAAACAAGTTATCCCCCTTGGCTAGTTATTCCTAGTTTTAGAGAGACAAAATCTTATTCTAATCCTTTTCTCTTTACTTTATTAATATCTTATTAAGAATAGAATTCACATGATTGGCTAATATGTTCCATATTCATCAAATTCCCCATATATGAGGGCTCCACAATTTCCACTTATGAACCAATATAATAATATCACCTAACCAGTCATACCAAAACCTTACTTAATTCCATTGATGCATCATTTATCCAATATTAGAATTTTTGGTCAAAGGTCATGATTAAGGTCAAATCATGATTAAATATTCAAGGGTAGAACAAAATAATACCATATAAGTTCTACTATATAAGTTCCTAATAAACTAGCTAAGCATCCTCCAAAACTAGTGATTAGTTTGGGTCTACAATAAAGTGCAACACCACACTCACATACAATCTAACTAGCTGCTTGAAATAGTAGACTATTCCTATCTCAAATTAGCAAACTGGTTCCTTGAGCAAACCAAATGACCAAATTCTAGTGCCAACCAACTGGGTATTTTCCAACCAGTTGTAGTTGCTCACAACTTCCAACATAAAATATTCTAGAAGTAGTTTACATGCTACATGAACAGATCGATTTGTATTCACCTAAACTAGTTGATTGGTTCCTTAGGAATATAACTCCCACATGCAATTTGATGCTAACTCATGCATTTCTACTACACATTAAGCCCTCAATTCATGTATATAAACCATTTTCCACTTTAGATCACAATTATTCTATACCATACACCCTATCATGAGTGGACTCACACCATACATCAAGAATCATGCTTTAGCATTGAAAATCTCAACTCAAGGCTAAAATTATACAAGATGCTTCATTTTCTTACAACGTCCTTCAAGCATTACAAAAAGAATATTATAAACTTGGAAGAACTATTATCATGCTCATATGTCAATTAAATCATAAAACTATAGCATTAGACACTTCTAAAATTCTTGAAAATCTTATATAATTTTAATGAACATATATTAAATATCGCATCTTATTACCAAAGACTGTGCCAACACATAGCTCATACTAACACATCATTTTGTCCAAATTGTTATATAAGAGAAAGAATGATTTACCTCAAATTTCAGTAATCATATATACAAATGGACAAAAATATGGGCCTTCCTTCAACTAGGAGGTCCAAACTCTTCAACAAATTGGCTACCATAGAGAGAAACAAAGAAAAAACTTAGAATAAATCTTAACTCTGAAATAGCTGAAAAAGACTTAGAAAAGTTAGAGGGAAATACACAACCTTCCTCCCATAATTCAAAAAAAAATAAAGGAAACTCAAATCCTTCACCTTTTCCTTAACCCTACTCATTCTTATTTAAGGAAAAATAAGTAACAGCTAGATAAGGGATTGGATAGGAAGAGGAGAACACAAAATGAGGGAGAAAAAGGCTGGGTACTTAGCGATGTAGATGATAAGTGAGGTGAAGAAGTGTTTCCACACTAAGATAAGATAAGGGGGTAAGAAAGGGAATGAGGTAAGATATTTTAATAAAAAGGGTTCCCAAGAGTTAAAATTTTAAATATTCGTTCCTTCAGATCATAGAGTAATTAATGTGGGAAAATTAGAAGATAAATCTAAGTTGAAATTAAAATAACCCAGAAATGGTGCATACAAGTGATGCCTTACTGCTTATGGTAAGTTTAGCTATCAATGAATGAGGGAAGTAGATAAAAAGGACATTGAAGCAAGATCAAGATTTTTGCAAATGATTATATAACCAAATTATACAGAAAATTATTTATTTATAGAGGAGAGATGAGATGAAGAATAAGATAAAGAAACCATAAGGTCAACCAATAACTTTTCGAATATGATTAGGTTCCAACAATGTATGAATATAGGGTGATTAAAATCCTATAGATGATTTTTGACCATCCTAAAGACACTTATAAAGTTATATGATCAAATGGAAGAGATTTGAACCAAACCTAACTATGAAGAACACTCAGGTTAATCGACCAAGTTGACTAGTTCCCCAAATCCAATTGATTGGTTACTACTAACTTACTTGTCTATAAGAACTATTTAGTTCGTTATTCTAGTCTAAGAACCCTACAAGGAGAAGAACTAGTAATCTTTCCTCTTCTAAAATTAGCCCCTCCACAAAACCTTTCAAAACCAAATCCTAGCAAGACTTCAAAAAATAACTAAACAAACCCAATTTCATGTATAACCACATCATATAATGCCCATCAAAGGGGTCTAAAAAATGTGGTATTACACTTCTAGATTTAGATCGATGTGTTATGTTCTATGTGTTATTTTTTTCCAACATGCTTTTGATCATTTAATTATATTAAAAACATGTTTAAGTATTTGGAAGCATGAATTGGGAATTTAGAACATGTTAAGTTTGGTTTTTTTGAATGATAAATCATGGAGTTAAATATGGCATGAATAATGAGTCATTTAGTGGGTTAGATGTTGATTTATGGAATACTAATGTTATATGTAATTTTTTTTAGAAAGATTCAAAAGTTATAGATTTCTTTAGATTAAGATTGAAATCTTTTAAGGCTTCACAATATGTTTTGATTAGTAGAACCAACCAATTAGTCTAGGATAAAACTATTAATTAGTTTACTAGTCAACTAATTTTGACTTACTAGTCAACTAGTTCACTTAAAGTTGGTAGTTGGTATTACCGTGTCACCAATAAGCTAGTTAGTCTTATGAATAGTCAATTGATGGCATCAATTGATTGGTTTGTCTATTTTACATTATTTTCTCTCATATTAATTCCCAGACCAATCCACTTGGTTAAGAGACTAGTCAACCATTTTATTTAGGATATTTGGTGTATTTTCATTAGGTTAACCTTGAGGGTTGACTTCCTTGTTTGGTTTAAACTTCATGAATAATGATTTAATAGGAATTGTGCCTTAGGTATAATTGTATGGGATGATATTAAATGTTGACTTTGAATATGACATTCTTTATTATAGTGGAAGATAATAGAATTGTGTGTTGACTTCCATTTGTGGATCAATCGGTGGTTTTAGTTTACCTTATTAATTGATTTTTGATGGCCTTCTATGTTAGGTTAGCTTGTGGTTTTATTCCACCATTTCTTAGGCTATATTGGCTATACATATTACATTTGATAGTAGTTTTAGTTGACCTTAATATTAAGTTGTGTTCACTATCTATATTAGGTATTTGGTATTTTATTATAGCTTATTATTGAGTTATGATAACTATTTATATTGAGTTAGTAGGTAGCTTAGTCCACCTTATTCTTGAGTTGTGGTAACTATCTAGATTGGGTTAGTTGGTCATTTCACTCCATCTTTATTTAAGTTATGTCGATTATATATATTGAGTTAGCCTGTGGTAGATAATTCACTTGTGTAATTGTATAAGTTGTACTAATTATCTATATTACATTATCTTATGGCAGACAATCCACCAAGTTGAGTATAGACCATATTTCTAGTATTTGATATGAGATAGTCATAGAATTATGAGATAATTAAGCATTATTAAGTCATCTCTCTACGATTGGCATGAGTAGTTGTGATAACGTATTTGCTTGTATGCATATTTTACTACTTTCATGTTATATCCTATATGTTGTATGGTACTTCTAGTGGGGAGGCCTTGTTTATTCAGTATATTGGCGTACTAATACTACACTTATAGGTAACTTATTGTAGGTACACTATGAGGACAATTTAGATTGATATATGGATGTGTCTAGGCAGGAGTGATGTTAGTTGGGATGGGAATTAGAGTAGTAGTTATCCGGTAGAGCCTTTAACATTTTTTATATTCAAAATATTTGGGACTCTGTTGTATATTTTTGGGATTTTATATCCATAAGTCAAATGTTGTTATATATTATTGCTTCTATTATTGTTTCTATTTTATTACTCATTTATGAATTATTTTAGCCTTACCTTTAGTATGACAAATTGCAATGGTACGGTGACCAGACTCGTGCTCAGAGTAGTAGCAACACCCATATTTTGGTTTTCACTTTCGTAAATCTATAATTTCAAATGAAAATTTTTAGTTCAAAGTGTGGAGTGTTACAAGTTAGTTTCAAAGCTTTTGGTTTAAATTTACTTCTTCTAATGTTAAAGGATTTTACCCTTAGTGTTTTTAAACCCAAATAATCTTTAAAGGATTATGTTGAGGTAACCAAGGTGGTCTTTATGAATCATATACTAGTATTCTTTCATTGAAGCAAGGTATTACTTATTATTATAATATATAAATTATTTTATAGTTTCCAATGATCTAGAATGCGCGTAGTTCATATTTTGAGAATGGTCATTATACTTATCTTGAGAACATATTTGTCTCCATTGCGAAGTTTTTTTTTTTGGTAGTAGTCTCAACTACCTTTGATTCAACTTCAACCTCCACCACCACCCCAATATCTAACATAATAGGTAGTTATCGGTGAGGAATACCCATCATTACCCTCTCACAAACCATGGTTAGGAGGACCCAATTATTCTGAAGTCTCGAATTCAAGACATGGATAGGACTTTTAAGTCATTAGATTACCCTAAGGTTAGAAGAGCTAGTGTTGTAGCTCACTTTCTATGAGCATTGGCAAATGAGTAGAGGGTTAATTTTTGTGCTCAAGGAGGATCATCTATGTTTTAAGGGGAC
Source organism: Tamarix chinensis (assembly GCA_030549775.1). Lineage (NCBI taxonomy): Eukaryota > Viridiplantae > Streptophyta > Magnoliopsida > Caryophyllales > Tamaricaceae > Tamarix > Tamarix chinensis. Next base: position 23,196,402 of record CM060173.1, on the reverse strand, counting down.
CTCAAAGAAAATTTGTGTACCCATTTTTATCTTGAGAGCCTTAAGTGAGATAAGAAATAGGAGTTTCTATTGCTCACTTAGGGGATGATGACAGCTTGGAGGATATGGGAGGATAAATATTACAACTAACTGATAATAGTACTTTTCATTAATTTTCCCTTGAAAAGGCCACTACAAGATATTTTTAATCATAGATGCTCATTTGAGATCAATCATGACGAAAAGAAGAGAAAATGAGGTGTTTTGAAGAGTTTTGCAAGTGAAAAAGTCAATCGGAACTTTCACATAAAATAACAAACACAACCTTTAGTACTTCAAGCATAGCTTTTTCATTCAAGATTTTATTGAGTTGACTCAATTTTCATTGGAATGCTACAATCAAGAGCTAGAACATTCATATTTTTAATATTTTCTAAATTGGATTGGATGATGGTTAACATAGCCTTCCAAGTCAAAGTTGTTAATTGAAAAATGTCAAAAGTTACCCAAGGATGGGCACTCAAATTCCCATCATCTAAAGGTTTTCCGGAGCCACTAGATTAGCCATGGCTTTCTTATGCTCAACATAGAAAATTTCATAATCATCTTCAACTTCTATCTTATCCTCCCACCAATCTTATATATGATATTTTGGACTTTTTATACCTATATATACATCTCTAACTCAGATCCCACAAAAAATAACAAATTTAGAGCCTCCAATCTTGAGATTTATCATTAGGGTTTTATCTTCATCTTCAAAATCCACCCCAATTGTTCTTCATCAAATTATGCTTCCATTCATTCAACATTCCCTCAATTCAGTCATTATCTACCCGTAATTCTTGATTGTCTTCCATCAATTTAGCTTCCATCATATCATTTGTAATATAGGGTTATTTATCTATTCAAATTCATCTATCGCCATAATTCTTCCAATTTTTGATTTAATTCATTCAATTGATCCACAATATCATCATTTTCATCCTAAAAAATCCTTAATTTGTTTATCACATGCCTTCATTTACATAAAGGAGCATCCAATTCAAGCCAACATTCAAGTGGAGGAGAAGGGTTACTTAAGCGAGGAAGAAGATAAATTTGTTAATCATCTGTCAATCAGGCATCATTTGGGCACCATGTCTTTTTGGTTTTTCTTTATTTTAAGGATTTTTCTTTTACTACTATTTGATTTATTTATTTATTATATACATGATGAGTGTCTAAATTATTAGTAACTTTTAGGAAGAGATTGAAATCGTAGACTATGATTTGAGATTTTAATAATATTTTCTATGCTTTCCTAATTATCATGAGATTATCCTTTGGCTCTACTTTAATTTCTCACATTTTTATGTATGATTTATATGGTGTATGCCTCATTATAGTTTTCTTATAGTGAGAATATGTAGGATTATATGCTTGTTAGATGGCTATATAAACATTATAGAATTCATGTTTGTAAATTACAATTAAGTTAGATAATAATTAACCTAATAGTTTTGTGATTCTAGTTAGAGTATTGGAACATTTTAATACGTGTGATTCAAAGGTGGAAAATACAACTAGGAATGCTTGAGGTACTAGTTTGGGTATTTAGATTGATATCCTTCTAGTTATTCTTATTGCATGAGATCTAGTTAAATATAGGAGCCTCTTGTTGAGACTATATTATTAGAATTAGACAGGATTTAATATTGGTGCTTTATCATATTAAATTGAATTAATGAAGTAATATAAGTTGTATAAACCTACTTTTATCTTGAAAGTTTATCGATCACTTTCTTATGACTAATAAGTGATATAGGAATTATTTGTTTTATCTCAACCTAATTTAGTGGAGGAAATCAATTTCCTAGCACATTTGCTATACTTTTTTCACCCATATTAGTTCTCTTATTTGATTTTACTTTAATTTTATTATTTTCTATTTTAAACCTCCATAATTCTATTTTTCTTATTATTTGTTTTAGTGTGCTTTGAAGTTCTTTTATTTTATTATTAGTGTGCTAGCTAGATATATACGAGTCCTCCTAATCCCAAGCCTATAACAATACCTTTATACCAATACTATAATTGGTGGCAAGAGGGTTTAAATTGCGTATTGGCTACGGCCACACAACTAACATTCCATGATTATGTTATACTTTAACAAGGGGTTGTTGTTTAATAATCAACAGATGTTGGGAGCTAACACTCACTGAGACCTAGCAACTCTTTATAATGAGGCATGTAATGCTGCCAAATTAGTACTTGATGTTGGGTAAGAGGAAGCATGTGCCCTAGCACAGTGATCTAAGAATGCTACCATGTATTGATGGTAAACCTAACATTCAGAGAGGTTAATGTTTTGAATATTTCCAAACATTGAGACATGGGCATATATAACACTTTTACTACAGATGGTGTAAGGTCAATAATTTGGGAAAAGGTTGTGCAAAAGAGATGATTTAGAGTAAAGTTTGTGGAAGGATAGAGGATAGCTCATTCGAGTGTTACTCAATTTTGAGGGTTGCAACTTAAAGTAGTTAGCATTAACCAAGAGCTCCAATTCCTTTCTAGCAACCTTAGTAGGTAACACCCCTACATCAGGCAATGGTGGAAGCTGAGCAAGTTACGATAGTCTCTAGGCGCATTAATCTACTTTTTAGGGAGGCAACAATTGTTTGGGTCAAGGATTTGATAGTTTTAAGGGTGGTCCATCAGATGGGAACCTAAATGTGATCGGCTAGGGAAAGGCATACCACTTGAACAATGTTATCATAGGTATTTTTGCCATTTCCTCTCTACCAATTTATGTATTATTCAACACTAGTGCATTACATTTGTTTAAAACTTCTATGTTTGTTGATAGAGTTGGTATGGTATTTTCTACTAGTATTGGTGCATCTATTATAATACCTTTTGGAGAGTCTATTATTTATACTAGACTATTTACTGACGTGGCCTTAGTCTTAGGTAGGGTAGAGTTTTTTTATGAAACTAATAGGTCTTGGTTTGTGATATTTCAATGTCATGCTTGGTATAGACATGATGGGGAGGTATTGGGTGGTGTTAGATTGCACTAGGAAGTTCATTGTTCTTAAAGGACCTAATGAAAGGGTCTCTTATCGGATGTGTAATACTAGGTAACCTATGAAGGTTATGTTCACCCTCGCCATTGATTCCTTAGTTTAGAAGGGATACATGATGTATTATATATTGTACAAGATCTAAAAACTAATGTTATAACTTTAGAGGAAAATTTATGTGTGTGATTTTCTTGATATGTTTCCAAAGGAGATACCTAGCGTACCACTAGTGCACAATGTGGACTTTATTACTGACTTTGTTCCAAGAGTGGTGTTTATGTCTCAAGCACCATGCGGGATGTCACTAGTAGAGATGAGAGGGTTTAATAATTAGTTGGAGAAGCTGCTACCACATGGATACATATGTCTTAGTCTTTCCCTATAGGGCACACTATTTTTGTTATTTAGGGAAAAGGATAATTGTCTGAGATTGTGTTTAGATTATAGAAGATCAAATCAGTTAATGGTGAAGAATCCTTACCTAGTACTGAGGATTTATGACTTGTTTGATCAACTCTGGGGGGGTAGGCATATTTTTAAATATTGATTTCCATTTTGGGTACCATTAGTTCCATATTGGAGAGCTTGACATACTAAAGACTACTTTATACATTTGCTACAAACACTATGAGTTTCCAGTGATGTCATTTGGGCTCACTAATTCCCTATCTATGTTCATAGATCTAATGAACTAAAATTTCCTACCATTTTTGGATCATTTGGTTTTTTCTTTCATCAATGATATGTTGGTTTGCTCTTATAGTCTATAGGAGCATAAACACAATATATAGACAATGTTGATACTTCTTAGAGAGCATAGGATTTATGCTAAAGTCTCTAAGTGTGAGTTATGGCTAGGAGATGTTGCTTGCTTAGGTCATGTGTTGTATACATATGGATTTTCAGTTACCCCTAAGATTCAAGTAGTATTATATTAGAGAGCCCCTATGAGTATCACTAAGGTTCACAACTTCTTAGGTTGGACAAGTTATTACAAACAATTTTAGAACGATTTCTCAAGAGTAGCTCATCCATTAACAAACCTCTTAAAGAAGATAACCTAATTTTAGTGGGATGATGATTATGAGCGTGTGTTTTAGGATTTGAAATTTCATTTATTTTCAGCATCAATTTTTGTGTTCCCTTCTAGTTCGAATGATTTCGAGGTATATAGTGATGCTTTATAGCATGGGTTATGTTACGTATTGATGTTGGATGGGAGAGTGGTTACTTAGACTAAATGCTAGTTGACTCCACATGAATAGAATTACCCTACATATGATTTAGAGTTAGAAGTTGTGGTCTTCACCTTAAAGATATAAAGACACTACTTATACGAGATCTAGTTTAAGTTCTATACTAATCATAAAAGTCTCATGTAAATGTTCGCTTAGCACTAGCAAAATATGAGGCAAATGAGATGGTTTGAGTTGGTTAAGGATTATACTTTTGAGTTGTCCTACCATGAGGGTGAGTCCAACGTAGTAGCAGATATGCTAAGTAAGAATATGTCACATTCTTTGAGTTCCATGGTGGAGGTGAGAAAATTGTTCATGGAATTGGAGGAGAAGGGTATTGAGCATATTCTATATGGTGATATAGGTATTTAGATGAGTGCTTTGACAATCACCCCTACTATATTTAATGAGACCCAATTTGGACAACTTGGGGATGTCAATTTTGAGTAAATTAGAAAGATATAGGATGGGGGAGTAGAGAGTTTTCAAATTCACGATGATTGTAGTATCAAATATAGAAGGAGATGGTGTGTGCCTTAGAGTTGTGTTGAGTTGATGCATGGTATCATAGATAAGGGTCACTATACTCTTTCAGACCACCCTAAAGGAAAGGGTAAACTGTATAAGGATCTAAGACAATTCTATTGGTGACTTCATATGAAGTGAGAAATTATTGTCTTTGTATATCGATGTTCAATCTATCAAAATTTCAACAATGAACACCATAAACCTACTGGACTTGTACATCCTTTGGAAGTTCCTAGTTGGAAGTTAGATTTGATCTCCATATATTTTGTTTATGGATTGTCGAGGACTCACAATTAATATGACATGATTTGGGTTGTTGTCAATTGGTTGAATAAATCGATATTCTTTATACTAATGAGTTGTAATCAGAGCCTAGATCAATTAGTTAATTCCTACATAAAGTTTATGGTGAGTTGCCATGGCACACTTACCCTGATCATGATTCAACATTTATTTTGTACTTCTAGGGGAAGTTAAAGTAGATTATGTGCATAAAGCTAAGGTTGAATTCCACCTTCCACCTAACTTTAGACGTCAGACGGAGAAGACAATTGAGATTCTATTATATTTTTGTGGTATATTGTATTGGACTCTCTGGGTATTTGAGAGGAAATGTCACATCTATTGGAGTTCTCCTATAACAACATTTATCACACTAGTTTTGGGATGATGACTTTTGAGGCGCTCTATGGACGGAAGTGTAATAGTATATTATTTTGGAGTGAAATCAATTAGATTATTATGCTTAGGATAAAGATGACTAATGAGATGGATCAATATGTTAAATTGAATCAGGATAGGATGAGGGAATCTCAAGGCAGACACAAAGGCTGCACTAATTTAAGGTGGAGGCTGGATTTATATGAGGTGAGTGATAGAGTTTTGTTAAGGGTATCGCTTACGAAGGGCTTATAGAGATTTGGTAGGAGGGGTAAGCTTATCTTGAGGTATATTAGTCTTTATGAGATACCATATAAAGTCAGTAAGGTTTCCTAACATTTAGCTTTAGCAATAGAGTTAGCTCATGTCCAAAACATCTTCCACATTTTATAGATAAGGAAGTATGTTTCCAATCCATCCCACATGATTTAACCAGAGGAAATTGAGCTTTATGACTTGCTAATCAACAAGAAGAGGCCTTTAAGGATACTCAATACCACAATAAGGAAGGCATGATCCGGGTTTATACCGATGGTGAGATCCTATGGAGCGATCAAGGAGTTAAGGAGGCTACTTGAAAGAAAGAGGTGGATATGCTAAAACTTCATCCTGGGTTCCTTACAAATGGTGTGTGTTCCTTAAATTATAATTTTCTTGTAAGGGTGTAGTGACCCTTTATTGTATCCATTTTCTTAATGATTGGTTCTAGTCAATCATAAATATTTTCCAAGTATTTTATTTTTGTTTTAACTTTAGGGATAGGTCTATTTTTAATGGGATAGTGATGTAATATCCTATACATATAAATTATTTTTCTATACTTTTTTAAGGTATATAGATTTTAAAATGAATTATGTAAATGAGTTCAAATTAGGGAACTAATTGGCTGGTATGACAAACTAGTTGATTGATAAAGTGTGTCTTTATTTTGCTAGTTCTACTAGATCTAAAAATCTCTATTTTAGTTTCAACTTTGAATATCTTCCGATCCTTCACTTAGCTTTGAAATGCTAATTTATGTTGATTATAAATTCTTTTTAGATGGTTTTAAACCTTTATTATAAACTAATTTTTAAATTTATCTAAAATCTAACATGATTCATTCCCAAAAACCCCTTTCTCACTTTTCCTCCTTTTCCCCTTAATTTCTTCTTCCTTGTCTTCTCTTCCTTGTAGTTTCACTACATATCTCTTTAACAACTTATATCCCTCCTTATGTGGCTTCTTTTTTCAGATGATCTAAGTCCTCTTAGCCCTTGGTTATATGCTACAATATAACACACCCTTTTCACCTTTTCTCTTATTTAATCAAGTGTCTAGCCCTTTACTTTTCCCCTTGTATTTAGAAATTAACCTTGTCCATCCTTATCTTAGTTGTTCTCAACCAAATCCCTAGTATCCCACATTGAATCATTGTTCTCACTTTTTCAAGAAATTCTTTAAGTGTTCTCCTCTTTCTCCATCTCATTTGCTTCTTCTTCTTTTCTCTTATACTTTATATTTATTTATTTTTTAAAATTATAAATGATTTAGCTTAATGATTTTATCTTATTCTTGTTTGGGTAATTAAGGATCCTAGTAGGTTATAGTATCATTGTGTTTGGTTCTTCTTTGCTTGAAGACTTTCCTGATAGGTAAACTAGGCTAAACATTGAAAATTTAGAATAATGAGCTATGCATTATGCACTATTTGTTTTCTAGCATGAGTTCCATTATTAAATTATGTTAAAATCATGTTTGAGTGTTTGGAAGCATAATATGGGCCTTAGGAACATGATATGTTTGGCTACTTTGACTAATAAATCATGGAGTTCAATGTGGAATAATTAATGTACAATTTGATGGTTTAAACATTGATTTATGGAGTACTAATGTTATATGTGATTTATAGGAAGTTTCATGGCTTATGAATGTGTTAACATTAAGTTTGAAAGGTTATAAGGCTTCAAATATGGCTTTGCATAGTAGAATCAATCAACTAGTATAAGGCAAAGCAAGTCAATTAGTTTACCAATCAATTAGTTCTAACCTACCAGTTAATTGGATTGCTGGATGTTAGCATGTGGTTTTGGTGTGGCATAGTAAGTTATTTTAGCTTATGAAGTCAATTGGTGGCATTAGTCAACTAATTTGCCTTATTTTTTGTTAGCTTGTTTCCCAAACCAACTTTTTTGTTATATATTTTTTGATAGTTGATCTTCAAAACTCTATATTATTGTATAGTATTAGTTTCGTTGTTTTTTCTTTTTCATGACTCATTTTTGAACTATTTTAGTCTTTCCCTTAATATAAGAGTGGTATGATGATAAGACTCATTCTTAAAGTGGTGGTAGCACCCATATTTTATTTTTCACTTATGTAAATCAATAGTTTTAAGAAGAAAAACAAAATCAAATTTTGGGGTGGTACAATGCCCACTTTTATTGAGGAGAACCCAACTTCCCCTAATTTTCTAACAATAACCACATCCAATGGAAACCTCACATTTCCCTTAAAGGAGAAACGTTGTTAGTTGCATTCTTTATAAATATAGGGGGTCATAAAGTCCCTAGGCATTGATTGATCAATCAAGAAGTTAATAAAGTGATCGTTGTTCCAATTGCAGTCACTATCTATGCTCATTTCTTACTAAGCAACTCTCTATTAATTCTCTCAACTACTACACACCGTACAACCTTTTCAACAACCCAAAAAATGCTTTTGACTAGGGACCTTGATCAAGGTATTAGCAATGATATTATCCCTTTGCATTATTCACGCCTTATGTTGTTGGCTTCAACACCATGGTGCTTTTAGGTTGGTATCACACTAGTGTTCCTCTAACACTCGAATTAATAGTTCTATTTTTTTCATGAAGATGAGTAGTGTTGCAATCAATTTTGATTGGTAAATAAATTGTAAATTATGAGGACTTACAATCTCCAATTCAATTGTACTTTAATTGTGTAAAAATTGCACCTAGTTTTTCATCATTCAATGTGTCTCAAGCTTTCTAATTTCAACAAAAAGAATAAGATTATATAGAAACTTTTCATACATCAATGACTATGGTGGAGTTGAAGTTAGATACTCTTTTGACGTGCTCTATGATATGACTTATAATCCCATTACCAAATGAGTTTTGCACTTTCATCTTCTTCTTCAAATTCTTCTTGTAGGTAATTTTTACACATTTTGTATTAATCTTTATTTCTTAGGATCTATTCACTTTGGTTATCTTAGGATAGATTTATTATTAAAAAAATTTATTTGTTCTTAATTAGAGACTTTAGGTTCACATTAGTTACTAAATAGGCTTTTATTATTTTCTAATTGATGATTAGGATGCTTTATTAGTTTAATTATGATCTGTAAATAGGCATGGCATACATATGATGAGGGGACCAAACTAGGACAAAAGTAAAGTTGAGTGACTAATTAAGGTGAGAGAGATAAAGAGAGGGGGAGGGAGGGGAGGGAGGGAGAGAGAGAGAGAGAAATAATTTAGGATAATTACAAATCTATGGTGACTAGAATAGTATTTAACTCCATACAATTAAGATATGATATCAATCATTACATAACGAGGCTTGCATAATACCTCTAAAGGCTTATCCTTAGGCATAGTGACCCTAACATTTCCTACGGCCACATCCAATTCAGGCTCAATCCTTTCCCAATCAAAGCATTGGATTAATGTATCTAAGACCAAAATAATTGGTCTAATAGCAAAGTTTGTACCCGGACAAGCCCTTCTCCCTACACTAAATGACATAAACTTGAATTTGTCTTGGTCACCCTTATCCTCGATGAATCTTTCTAGTCTAAATTCAGTTGGGTCCTCCCAAACCTTAGAGCTCCTGTGTAGTGCCCATACATTCACTAGGAGTGTAGTTTCTTTAGGAATGTAATATTCTCCTATGGTACACTCTTGTGATGAAAAATGAGGCAAAATAAGTGGTACAACTGGGTAAAGTCGTAATGTCTCATTGATGATGCACCTGAGATAAGTTAGCTTGGAAAGATCAGAGTCTTTTACTATGCAATCTTTCTTGACATAGGATTCGATTTCATCTCTAGCTTTCTTCAATATATTTGGGTGGCAGAGTAAGAGGGACATTGCCCATTCCATTGTCTTTGTCGAAGTATCTATTCCTACCGCAAACACAACCTAAAAAAAGTATGGAAAAAAACTTTAGTTTAGACTTGTTAATGAATGTGTCTTAATATGTTTCTTTTCTTTTGGTCTTTCTCTTTTTATTTTGTAATTAAAATTTAAATCCATGTTAAACAGTGTAACCAATCTCAACTTTACTTGCTTGCAGAAGGACAAGGGTTGAAATGAAAAAACATTGCTCTTTTTCCCATTTAAGTAGTATTTGAAATATATGGCAAGGAAAGGGAATACATTAAGAAGATGTAATGCCTTGAAAACAAGCATTAGAAAATATGGAAAGCTATGCTAATTAAATCATGTGTGTGTGTGTGTGTGTGTGTATGTATATGTATGTTTTATACACACACATACAAACAAAAAGAGTATTTATCTATAATTTACTACCAAATCAAATACATTTCACTATAGAATGAGCAAAGAGTCAATAAGGCATAACCCTATTTTCATTACCTTTTTTTTTTATCAATTTACCCTCGATTGAAATACTCCCTCAATATTTTTAATAGATTATATGCACACTAACTTTTTATTAGGACTGCTATATTGAGGGAGGGGGAACCAGCCACTAGAAGTTGGACTGGGGACGAAAGAACCATCCAACAGTGGGTATAGAGCTTGAACCCATGACATTTATAATATTAACCTAATTTCAAAACACTAGGCCAAGATAAACCATATCATTTACAATCACTCTTCTCAAAGAGGGGTTATTTATATCAAATAACTAGTAGCTATAAATTAATATATTAGGAGAAATTTGTGAATACTTAAATGTATGTGGGTTCATGAATTGTTTTGTGAAGAAAATTTTGAAACCATTCACGTCAGAATTCTCTAAAGCCTAAAAATTAAAGGGAGTGTTAGACTAGTATACTAGATAAACAATGGTGTGAGTATGTGATAAAGAAATGTGACAATTTATCATGCGATAAGGAGGTATCAAAAATTGAAAAGAGTCTTAGAAAATGACTATCATTCCACAATTCATCCTAAATGTTTTGGACTTAATTTATAACAAATTTAGATATGATACATTAGTTCTTTCCTCTTTCCCTCTTCATATATATAAATTAATCTATAGAAATTTATAATAAATGCAATATATTCAATCAAAACTGTGAGAAATAAATAATGACTCATAAGCAATGCTTGTTTCATGTTAATATTTTGTTAATAGAATAAGTTTCTCAGTAGTTAGTTGAGAATATAGCTATTGGTTAGCTTATTTATCATTGGTTAATCCCTTCCATCTTAGTTGGTAGGGTGTTTGTCGATAAAAGGCACACTCGACATAAGGGTTAGAAGATAAGAGAGTTATGTAATCTTGGAGCTTATTAAACTTAGTTCTCCTGTGATGTATTATTTTCTATGATAGAATATAAAGATAAATCTCATTCTTGCACCTCATAGTTGGTATTAAAGCTGAGGTGGAGGAGGATCCATGGCATCAACAAAATATGATGTGGATAAATTTACAAGCAAGACTAACTTTGGCTTGTGGTGTGTTAAAATGAAGGCCCTACTAGTTCAATAAGGAATCTATTCGGCCATAGTTGAAGACAAGAAATCAAGCGAGAAGGAAGATGAAAAATCCAGTGAGGAAATCCAATAGAAGGCTCATAGCTCTATCATCCTATGTCTGGATGATCGGGTTTTGAGAGAAGTATCCAAAGAAAAGATAACAACAGTCTTGTGAAAGAAGTTAGAAGGATTGTACATGACCAAATCACTCACAAAAAGGGTGATCTTAAGATTGTATTATTTAAAGATGAGTCCAAAGAAATCCATTGAAGATCATTTGGACAACTTCAATAGAATTATTCTTGACTTGGAAAACATTGAAGTAAAAGTGGAAGACAAAGATCAAGCTATCATCCTACTCAACTCTTTACTTGAGAGGTTCTAGCACTTTGTCGACACCATGATGTATACACATGATGCATTAAATCTTGAAAATGTTGTGATAGCCCTCACATCAAAGGAACTAAAGAGGAATGAAGAGAATAAGGAGGATGATAATGTTGAGAGCCTCACAATTAGAAGGAGTACATAAAGGAGGGAGAAGAGGACCAAATGTGGTTCATCTCAATCTCAGTCCAAGGCCTCTTTGAAATGTTTCCACTGTCACAAGAAAGGGTACTACAAAAAGGAATGTCTTGAAAGAAACAACAAGAATTCCTCTTCCAAGAAAGACAAGTCGAATGCTAGTGATTTTGGGGATGCTGAGATAGCCTATGATGGTTATGATAGTGATAAAGTGTTAATGGTGTCTATTACTCAAGAAAATCGTGGGTGAATTCTTGACACATGGTGTACTTTTCGTATGTGCTGTAATAAATCAATGTTTCAAGAGTATGAAAAGGTAGTTAGTGGTCATGTCCTATTGGGAAATAACAAATCATGCCTGGTTGTTGGTAAAGGTACTCTTCTAATTCACATATGCACTAGTAATGATTTTCTACTTCAAGAAGTGAGACACGTACCTAATCTAAAAAGGAATTTAATTTTTATGGGTTCATTAGATAAGGAAGTGGTATTGCATTATGGCTGAAAAGGGGGTTCTGAAAGTAATAAAAGGTTACATGGTATGTATGAAAGCAGATTTATCTTTTGGACTCTATACTCTTAATCCCTGTGAACCTATATCAAAAAATGTGATGGTGAAATCACATAAAGAAAGTATAAGCAATACATTATTGTGGCACTATAGATTGGGTCACATTAGTGAAAAGGCCTGAAGATTTTGTCCAAGAAATGTGTTCTTGGTGCTGATAAGGTGTCTAATCTTGAATTTTGTGAAGAGTGCATTAAAGGAAAGCTTGTCGAGTTAAGTTTGGACCTATTTCATAAAATTCCAAATATGTGTTAGACTATGTACATTCGGATATTTGGGGGCTTGCTAGGGTTCCTTCTAAATTTGGTGCCAAATACTTCCTATCAATCATTGACAATTACTCAAGAGTGGTGTGGATTTATTTTATGAAGAGTAAAGACGATACTTTGAGGAGTTTTAAGGAGTGGAAGTTGATGGGCAAAACTTAGACTAAGAAGAAGGTTAAGAAGTTGAGAACAGATAATGGTTTGGAGTTCTATAATGAAAAATTCAATAATTTTTGCAAGGAATAAGGCATAACAAGGCACTTGATAGTAAAAGGAACACCCTAATAAAATGGTGTTGCTGAGAGAATGAATTGAACCATAATAGAAAGGTTCAGGTGCATGCTGATAACCTCTGGTACACCACATATTACTAGGTAGAGGTAGCTAAGACTGCTTGTTTTATTATAAATAGATGTCCTTCAGTTGCATTGGAATTTAATACTCCTATTGAAAGAAGGAGTGGGTCTACACCTTATTATACCCAGCTCAAGGTCTTTGGATGTGTGTGTTATGCACATTTAAAGGAAGGAAAGCTTGATTCAAGGGTGGTTAAATGCATTTTCCTTGGATATCTTGATGGATTAAAATGGTATAAAATGTTAAGTGTTGAGGGACGATTATTTAAAACCTTCATAAGTAGGGATGTGTTTTGTAGGGAATCAATCTTTTATAAAGATTTATTTTATAATGATGCACCTGGGAGTAGTGCTAATGGTAATAAATTTAGCATTGAGGTGGAGCATAGAGACACATTGGAACCTACTCGGGGTATTGATCCAGTGCATGATCAAGAAGAAATTGATGACTCTCAATTGGGTGGATCTGATTCAGAATTGGCAAGAGAACAGCTTACTAGGTACATACCTAGGAGTTTGATTAGATGTCCAGAAAGGTATGGATATGCTGAACTTATAGCCTATGCACTGAATATTGTAAATCTAGATGAATGTGAGCCACTAAGTTACAAGGAAGCAATTGAAGCTACAGATAGAAGCAGCTGGACAAGTGCAATGAAAGCTGAACTAGATTCACTTAGGAAGAATCAAACCTAGGAATTAGTTCCTAAACATAAGGGAAAGAAACTGGTAGGATGCAAATGGATTTATATACTCAAAGAAGGCTCCATAGCTAGGGAAATACCAAGATAAAAGGCAAGGTTAGTTGCTCAGGGTTTACTCAGAAGGAAGGGGTTGATTATAAAGAGATATTTGCTCCTATTGTTAAGCATACATCAATTAGATGTTTGTTGGCATTAGTTACTTTGGAAGACTTGGAACTTGAGCAGTTAGATGTTACCACTAAATTCCTCCATGGAGAGCTTAAATAAAAAATATATATGAAGCAGCCTCTTGGATTTGTTGTTAAGGGTAAGGAGAATTGGATGTGCTTGCTCAAGAGGTCTTTATATGGGTTAAAATAGCCACCTAGGCAGTAGAACCATAGGTTTGATTAATATGTGAAGAGTATTGGTTTCAAAAGAAGTTTATTTGACTCCTGTATTTAAGTGTTACACAAGAGGGGACAAGAGGATGTATATCTTCTACTATATGTAGATGATATACTAATATCTAGTAAAGATAAGTTGCAAATAGCTAAGGTCTATTGAAATTAGAGTTTGAATTGAAGGAATTAGGAGAGGCTAAGAAAATACTAGGAATTAAAATTCACAGAGAAAGACAGAAGAAGTTGGTGATATTATCTCAAGGCTCCTATGTTAGAAGAGTATTAGAGAAGTTAGGATTCACCTTAGTCAGGCCAATTCTTACCCTTTTATCTTCAAATTTTTAGCTATCAAATACTCAAAAGCTAGAGACAGTTGAATGTCTACATGAAGATGGTTCAATATAGTTTAGGAGTGGGGAGCCTCATGTATCTAATGATCTGTACCAAGCTAGATTTAGCCTATGCTATAAGTATAGTCAGTCATTTCATGGCAGAAGCAGGCATTGAACATTAGAGGGTTGTGAAATGGGTGTTAAAGTATCCTGCAGGGTCTCTAGATGTAGGGTTGGTATTTGGTGCTGAAGGTTAGGCTAAGAGAAAGTTAGTGGGCTTCACTAATGCAAATTTTGCTGGTGATAAGGATTCCAAAAGGTCTCAATCAGGATATATGTTCAAGTTAGGAGGATATGCTGTAAGTTGAAAGGCCTCATTATAGAGAGTGGTTGCTCTTTCAACTACTGAAGCTGAATATATCTCATGTACTAAAGCAGTGAAGGAAGCCTTATAGCTTAAGGGACTGATCAAGGAGTTTAGGCTTAGTGCAAGAAGAGTAATAATATGCTATGATAACCAGAATGCCTTATGCTTAAGCACGAATCTAGTGTACCATGAGATAACCAATCATATAGATGTCAAACTTCATTTTATTCTAGAAGTGCTTGGAGGTGATGAATTAATGTTGGAGAAGGTGTCAACAGAGGATAATGCTACTGACATGTTAACCAAGCCTTTAAACTCGGCTTTCCTACACTGTCTAGCCTTGGTATGGTGTATAAGATGGAGGGCCAAAGGTGGAGAATGTGAGAAATAAATAATGACTCATGTGCACTACTTGTTTCATGTTAATCTTTTGGTAAAAAAAAATAAGTTATTGAACAGTTAGTTGAGAATATAGCCATTAGTTAGCTTATTTCTCATTGGTTAATCCCTTCCATCTTAGCTGGCTTAGTAGGGTGTTTGTCTACAAAAGTCACACTCGACATAAGGGTTAGAAGATAAGAGAGTTATGTAATCTTGGAGCTTGTTAAACTTAGTTCTCGTTGATGTATGGTTTTCTATGATAGAATATAAAGATAACTCTCATTCTTACACCTCACAAAAACTAATTCTTTGAGTAAAACCTGAGTACTAGTAGTCTCAGTTGAACAAATTACTCATAGTAAATTATGGAAACTACTCTTATATGGTAAATGAAATTAGTGTAAGTAACTTAAGAAAGTGTAGTATTTGAGTGTTAAGAAAAAAAGGTTGTATTTTTGTAAATATTATGTGGCTACATTTCGAGTTAGGAAACTGTCTATATTAGATGATGGAAAATACACACAATAAGTGAAATGAAGTAATATAAGTTTATTAAAAAAACTATATTATTTGAGAGTTAGAAAGAACAAAGGTGATATTTTTATAAATATTAGGTATTTATATTTGATGTTAGAAAAATACTAACACTAAATGGTGAAAATTATCTTTAGGGTAGGAATGACAATTTTTTCCGTTAGGGATTCCACATTCAAGTTCGGGTTTGAGGAGATATTTCGAAAATCGGGATCAGAGATTTTTGTAGGGATAGGGAGGGGACATGTTTGGGATCTCCATCTTTGAACCCGCTCTAAATTTTTTTAATATTTTTTTATTATTCTATATATATAATTTTTTATATAGAATATAAATTTAAATATATTATTAAAAAATAAGATTGGGTATATAGGATGGGGTCGGGTTTCTAGTATTAGGGATCGGGAATAGTTCAGGGATCGAGTCGGAGATTTTCTGATAAAAAAATAGGAATTGAGGTGGATTTTGAGATGATTTTACTTATCGAGTTCGGAGATGATGATGGAATTTCCATCACCGACCGATCCCGCTATTATCCTTACTTTAGTGGTCGGAAGAAACTAATATATTTTCATGTCATAATAAAAACGAATATATTTTTATAAATATTAAATATTTATATTTTAAGTTATAAAACTAAGATAGATAGTAGAAATTAATGGAAGGATCTCATATATATATAATTTTCGGGCAACCCTACACATATGTTGTGTATTGAGAGAGAGAGAGAGAGAAGATACGTCGACTTGGCAAGTAATACCTGTCTCCCCAGCTACAGTTAGGTTTGTCGATTTGATAAAGTAACTACAATCGTTAGAAATAGGGAAAAATAGTGTGGAGTCCTGCTGGCCCAAACTAATTAGGCATACAAAAATATACGGTCATTAGTTGATGTATTAGGACTTGGTAAGTTATACAGTATTATACAGTTACCAAACCTAAGGTTCGTAACCAAACCTAACTGTGTACGTAATTAATGAAAACGTACCTGATCTTCTCACTCCTACTTCTCCTGTCCATCTTCTTCCTTCTTCGTTCTGACTTGGACTCTGACCGGCGGTTTCTTGGCATTTTCGAACTGTTGACAACAGCAGAAGTCGTCCTCCTGTTCTACTTCCCTGGACAAGAAGAACAGACGCAATCCACTCGTGACGTAATTTGGTGTTTCAGATAGGGCAATTTTTGTTGCAGATCGATAACTTCTGTTGAGAAAGATTGTGTGCTTGGTAAGCCATATATTTGAAGTGTGTACATCTAATTGCTTTCGATGGTGTTTTCATCAATATAGACCGACACTCGCACCGTTGGCGAGTTTGATTTGTTTCATAACGAATGCTGAAGTCTGATTTTGATAATTTGATGAATGAATATGTTTCGAGAAGTGGATTCAAATATGCATTCTGCTGAATTAGAACCTTATATTGAGTATCCTCTACAATGGTTAAGTTGACTAAGATTATTCGGTTGTCTTGTTCCCTGATTTGCTTAATTTCCTGCGGTTGTCAAATTGTTTGGTGGATATAATTATTCAATGTTTATGACTGTCATGTTTCTGATTGGCTTATTAGCCTGCCCTAATTTTTATGCATTTATGTCAATGGCTGTTGGGGTACATTTTGCTATACGTGGGATATGTTGTTTGATATATTTAGATGTTAATCACATGTTGCAACTCTCATGGTTACTATAATTAATGTTCTGTTGTTATGATAATATGTGAAATGCTGACAATGGATTGTAGTTAATTGTTGTAGGTAAGTTATAATGTTGATTTTAAGTGCCTTTGATAAATTAGTTTGTGGTGTTGTGAAGTGATGATATGGTTTTTTATTAGAATTTCTATACAATTTAAATTACATATATAGCGTGGTTAGTTGTGATTTAGTACATTTTGCTAACCTGTAGAGAATAGTAATTGTATTTGGTTTGTGAAATGAAGATAATATGGAACCAATTGATCGTAAGAAGCGGAGGATTGTACGTCGTCCCGCAAGCGATCATATGGGCGTTAGGTCCATTGATGAGAAGGTACATATTAGTTTAATTTGTTTAATAACCCACTCTATCATTTGTTTGTTATAATGAAATTATTAAATCATATGATAAAGGATTGAAAATCAGAATATTTGTGGACAGTTGTGTTACTTTGAAAACATTTTTATTGACAATTATTTTTAAGTAGTAATGCAGGTGTTAGGAAATCTGTGTTTGAAGTCAGCTAGTATGAATATTACATACAAATCAATGTCCACAAACAGTATTTGGTTCCAAGTAGAAAATATTATGTACAAATAAAGATATTATATGTACACGTAATTATGCAGTAATGTACACATGATTTTATGAAAAAGTACATGTAAATTGGATACTATTAAAGGTGGCCTGAAAAACGAATAGACTGTACACCCTTAAATAGTTTGTCTAAGTTTGAGTTTATACTAAATTTTCCCCTCATAAATCATTGGTACATTTAGTTTGAGGTGAATTTAAGAGAAATGAATAGGTTAAAAGTGAATATTCTCATATAGTATTTGGTTGAGTACAAATTATTATGTACATATAACTATACAAATTATGCAAAAAATGTACACATCATATTATCTATATGTACATGTAAATTGGTAATCGAACTGAAGGTGACCTGAAAACCGAATAGATTGTACAACCTTAAATGGTACGATATTGTTGCAGTTTATAATAATTTTTCCCCTGATATATGGGAAAATTAGTTTTAGGTCATTGGCAGATAAATGAGTAGGATACAAATCAATATCCACAAACAGTATGGAAATCCAAGTACAAAATATTATGTACACATAAATAAGCTAATATGTACACCTAATTATGCACTAATGTACACATGATATTATTAAAAAGTACATGTGAATTGGATACCAGTAAAGGTGGCCTAAAAACTGAATAGCCTCTGCACCCTTAAATGGTTTGACTTTGTTGGAGTTCATACTAAATTTTCCCCTCATAAATCGTTGGTAAGTTTAGTTTGAGGGCAATTTAAGAGAAAAGAATAGGATACAAATCAATATCAACAAACAGTATGGAAATGCAAGTACAAAATGTTATGTACACATAAATAAGCTAATATATACACCTAATTATGCACTAATGTACACATGATATTATTAAAAAGTACATGTGAATTGGATATCAGTAAAGGTGGCCTGAAAACTTAATAGCCTCTACACCCTGAAATGGTTTGACTTTGTTGGAGTTCATACTAAATTTTTCCCCTCATAAATCGTTGGTAAGTTTAGTTTGAGGGCAATTTAAGAGAAAAGAATAGGATACAAATCAATATCCACAAACAGTATGGAAATCCAAGTGGAAAATATTATGTACACATAAATAAGCTAATATGTACACCTAATTATGCACTAATGTACACATGATATTATTAAAAAGTACATGTGAATTGGTTACCAGTAAAGGTGGCCTGAAAACTGAATAGCCTCTGCACCCTGAAATGGTTCGACTTTGTTGGAGTTCATACTAAATTTTTCCCCTCATAAATCGTTGGTAAGTTTAGTTTAAGGGCAATTTAAGAGAAAAGAATAGGATACAAATCAATATCAACAAACAGTATGGAAATGCAAGTACAAAATGTTATGTACACATAAATAAGCTAATATATACACCTAATTATGCACTAATGTACACATGATATTATTAAAAAGTACATGTGAATTGGATATCAGTAAAGGTGGCCTGAAAACTTAATAGCCTCTACACCCTGAAATGGTTTGACTTTGTTGGAGTTCATACTAAATTTTTCCCCTCATAAATCGTTGGTAAGTTTAGTTTGAGGGCAATTTAAGAGAAAAGAATAGGATACAAATCAATATCCACAAATAGTATGGAAATCCAAGTGGAAAATATTATGTACACATAAATAAGCTAATATGTACACCTAATTATGCACTAATGTACACATGATATTATTAAAAAGTACATGTGAATTGGTTACCAGTAAAGGTGGCCTGAAAACTGAATAGCCTCTGCACCCTGAAATGGTTCGACTTTGTTGGAGTTCATACTAAATTTTTCCCCTCATAAATCGTTGGTAAGTTTAGTTTGAGGGCAATTTAAGAGAAAAGAATAGGATACAAATCAATATCCATAAACAGTATGGAAATCCAAGTGGAAAATATTATGTACACATAAATAAGCTAATATGTAAACCTAATTATGCACTAATGTACACATGATATTATTAAAAAGTACATGTGAATTGGATACCAGTAAAGGTGGCCTGAAAACTGAATAGCCTCTGCACCCTTAAATGGTTTGACTTTGTTGGAGTTCATACTAAATTTGTCCCCTCATAAATCCTCAGTAAGTTTAGTTTGAGGTCAATTTTATATAAAAGAATAGGATACAAATCAATATCCACAAACAGTATAGAAATCCAAGTGGAAAATATTATGTACACATAAATAAGCTAATATGTACACCTAATTATGCACTAATGTACACATGATATTATTAAAAAGTACATGTGAATTGGATACCAGTAAAGGTGGCCTGGAAACTGAATAGCCTCTGCACCCTTAAATGGTTTGACTTTGGTGGAGTTCATACTAAATTTTCCCCCTCATAAATCGTTGGTAAGTTTAGTTTGAGGTCAATTTTAGATAAAAGAATAGGATACAAATCATGTCCATTGGTAATCCAACTGAAGCTGACATATCCTGAAAACAAATTACATAATGAACATTTAATAGTAACCTCTGTTTGTTGGAGTTTAAAATAATTTTTCGATGAAAAATTATGTGTCCGTAATTAAAGAAGATTTTGTATTGGCATCACACCACAAATAGTTAAATTATTATACAATATATATGTGGCGGTACAGTATTATGCATTTCTTTTGTATAAATGTATTTCTCCTTTGTGGTTGCAGGCCCCCTTTAGCACTCGTTGCTCTCCTGCCCATTTTCTAAAAGTGGTTAGCAAACATGTGTTAACCAACGAAGCAAAGGTTGATGCATTGAAAGATGTTGGTTTTGGGGACCTCCTCAAATTATGTACACTAATTCTACAAATACAACTTTGTAAATGGATTTGTGTACATTTTGACTTTGCTTATAGTCGTCTAGAGGTTGGTGTTGGGAAAAATTTGATTAAATTTGAGGAATCCGATGTCCATCAAATTCTGGGTATCCCACAGGGTGATACAGCTGTAAATGTTGAAGGACCATGGGTTGATATTCAAGACATGGCTGCAAATTTTGGTCTGCAGAATGTCAAAGGAATGACGACCTCGTGGAATCACATATTGGGATTTATTAAGGAAGACCGATCTGACGGGGTCTTTGTTCGTGCGTTCATTATAAATGCTATGGCTGTGTTATTAGCCCCAACTTCTAGACGGGAGATCCGTTTACAGTTCTTGCATTCGTTACGAGATTGTTCCAAAATAAAGAGCCTGAACTAGTGCCAATATGTACATAGATCAACTGTGAATGGCATTAAAAAATGGCGGCAGGCTTAAAGGAGAGAGGGGAATAGGAGAACCTATGCCGCTGGTTGCATGTATGTCCTCATGGTATGGGAAATTTTTCCTCTACTTATTAATATACTTATACTGGAAAAACGATGGCAAAGGGTATCCACATCTATTGCAATTGTTGTTATTTTTTGATTTAGATATGGTACATGGAGAAGACGTACATTGAGGGGTTCACTGTGCCGACCAAATTTCCCCTCTCATTTGCATGGACGGAGGATCTTGTTTGTGAGAGATTAACGCTGGAGCTGAATTATTTCAAAAAATTTGGCCTTGTCGAGGTGAGTCCAATTATAAAATTTAATTATTTAAATTTGTTAGTTGGTTTTGTTAGTTGGTTTAAAAATTTTACATTTCTTATGCAGCCGAGACCAAGCAATGTCCGTAATCCAACATATTCTGCTGATCACAGTCGTTTCCGTAAAGACCATAATGACGCATACCCAAGGGAAATCCCACATGAAGATGTGCCTAGTTCTTCATCAGTAATATTAACCTTTGCATGCTAATTTGATTTCATTTCTTCCCCTTTTTATGTATCTGTTTGTACTAATTGGTATCTATAATTGTATGATATTTTTGGTTTTCCTATTTCGCAGGACCTGTACACAAAGATTTATTCAAATATTCAATCATTGAAACAATGCATCCAATCACATGATGTAGCCGTTTGTAATTATATACAACAGATAGAGGAACAATTAACGCTGTTGAAATCTCAGCAGAAACCTCAATCCACTGAGCATCATCCCAACATGGGGTTTGATACAGCGGAATCACCGTCTGCCTTTACTTCAAATCCACCTCAGCAACCAACTGAATCACCGTTTGTTGAGTCACCTAGAGCATCCCCTACCCACCATTCTTATGACGGGGAACAATCAATTCCCCCTGATCACAATCAATCCACATCTGATAATCGATTAGGTGGGCATGATTGCAGTGCATCCCGTGATGAGGATGGTGATCCTGTACATGATGTGGAACATGTACATGTTGCTGCCGAAGAAGTTGTTTCAGAGGATGTACGAAGATCAATCGTGGCTAATGGCAAGTGTCAAGTGACTAGATCCGCTGCGATTAAATCACCTTTCGTTTGCTCCGTCCAGGCGAAGACGATGATTCCAAACCCTTCATTGAAGAAGTATGTTCAGAGGCTTAATGATGCATCAATTCAGTCAGAGTGAGAACATAATCTTCAAGGCTTGGTTTATAAACTTATCTGATATATCCTATATTGATGACGTTTTCATCTATATAAATGGTTGTGTGAAGTTAATCAGTTATCATGTTGCTGTTGTTTAGTGAAATTGTGTGCACAATGGAGAATTTTCATCTTACGAAGGCTGAGTTGTTGTCATTGATGCCTAAACATTGGGTTAACAACATGGTAATGTTATGGCTCATATTCTTGGATATCTATGTACATTATGCTGTGATATTAGTAAATTGGATACTATTTTGTAATAAGTATAATTTTACATCATAATTATACATATGTCTCTATCTGTGTAGGTTATTCAGATGTTCTGTGCAGTTTTCAATCAGAGAGTTGATTCAATGGGAAATAAAACTCGAAAGATATACATTAGCCCTGCACAGTCCGTAAGTAATAGCTGACCCTGTAACATGATGATGGAATATTTTCAGTTGTGATGATACAAACCTCTGATGAACAAGTAGTGAGGAATCATAACTCAACGTTTGTCTCCTAACTCGAGAAAGCAAATAAGGACAGTTTGTAATCCCATATTGAGGGATTTTCCACTAACTGATTTATCCGTAGTTGAAATGGTATATTCCTAATCACTGAATGTAAATGTTACTCTCATCTACATTCTGTTGTTACTATTTGTAGGTATGTGAAGCTAATATTTATACATCACCTTGTAGGTGTTCTTCCCCATCAATCAAGGAAACCACTGGTTTGTCATTGTTTTAAACATTCGAGATGGCATATGTGACATCCTTGACTGCCGAAGTGGGAACCGTAATTTCCCAGGACAATCTCAGCTTCTGAAGAACTTGGTTTGTCATACTTTTGGTTTTATAGCATAATACTACTTATTAAAAATACTAAGACTATGCAAACCACACCATGAAATAAGACAAAATGGCCAAACCCCACCGATGCACATAATTTCCATGTATACACTTGCTTAGTCATATATGTTACATGATAATCATTACTAAAGTCAATGCAATCATGTTTGCATGTCACATATACATTTGTGGTGGGTCCCACCAACCTTATTTTGCCTAATAGTTGGTACATTTGTTTTTGTTGCCATTCCTAACATCGTTTCTTACGTTGCACATAAGACTATTGCGATGGGGTATGTTCTCCAAAAAGCAAAACAAGACAGAGCAGATGTAGTATCACACTTGGGAAGACATAATGGTGAAGTACCAAAGTGTGCAACAACGTAATACTTTCTTTACTACGCTCATATTATATGTGCTTACCTAGTATGACCATGTGTGTAGTTGGAAACTACTAATATGGTGGATGATAAATATCATGTATTTATAGGGACGATTGCGGACTATGGTCAATAACTTATATGGATTTATGGGATGGCAGGATGACATCTCAACTTGATATAGTAAGTTACTTTTATGTAATATAATTTCCTGTTAGTAGGTTTGAATCGTTTTGGGTGTTTTATGATTTGATTGGTATCCTCGTCCATATTGAGATATGATACATAATCGTTGAGTTTGACTTCTGCAGCGCCATGGTATCCACTATAGAATGTACTATATCGGCTCCTTATTATCTGTAGAAGCAAACACTGTCCGGGATAAAATATTTGCCGCATGTGTAACTCCTTAAATGGTAAGATTCTGACTATGTAACATGATGATGGACCTTTTAATAACAGATTTCATGAATAAGTGTCAAGATCTTACTTCCTATTTTAGTCGAGAAATGAGTCTTAATTTTTTAACAGGTTGTTACTTGTCTGATGTTGGTGTAGGTAGTGGAGGGTGGTGCATGGATGGAACTTTTGATATGGACCTGCCTACATATCTGAAAAGGATATGCAGAAGTTGTAATCCATCATAACTTCGTGTAGGTTGTTTATGCAATGGTCAAACATTGTTCCGCATCATTGTTTTAGGTGATAGCAAATGTGAAGCTGGACCAGACCACTCTTTCAATAGTTGTGTTTCACTTGACGTTTGTAAAAAGTACAGAGGATTTGTTCAGCATGATAGGACGATCGGTGCATGTAAATTGCGGACTACGTAAATGTATATAAATGTAAATGTACAGCTAATGACATCCTTCACTTGGGTTACTTCAAATTTAAACCATTTGCTTCAACTGATATTATTAAAAATATTCATGTTAATTGCATAATATCGGTCATAGTAAGAAATGGTATACCATTGTTAAAGTCGAAAGACAACCAACAGGATTTTACGTAATAGGGTGCGTTAAATTGTCTGACGCCAGTTACAGTACTTGTAATATGATGTATTAATACATAACGTTCATATACGAATTTAATTACTGTGGTTGTCTGCATAACAAAAATGACAATGTCCCCCATAACGGTAGCTTAGTCATCGTTCAACCAGCAACTGCAGAGTGTAAATATCACCAAATTTATGATAGAAAAACATGATAGAAACGCCTCACAATCCCAAAAAAATCCTGTTAAACAATATATTACTTACTTCAAGACATGTCCGAATGTCATGATCTGTTTTACCACATCGACTACAGGTTCGAACTCTTTTCTGCAATGACGATGTAAGTATATTATACACATACATATTTTGTATGAAGAAACTGTTGAGGGAAAAAATGAATCTATATATATGTTTGTAACCTTTGACGACGACGTCGCGTGGTTGGGTATAAGAGGACAATGTTCGGTCATAGTAAGAAATGGGTTAGCACTATCACATCCATGTGCGTCACACCATCTTGATCGCCAACATTTGCGATTGTTATGGCCCAATTCACCACATAGTGAACAATGGGCCAGCCTAATCCCGAGACCGTCTTTGACACCACCAACGGGGTTGGTGGCTTTCGAATAACAAGCCAGTGATGAAAAACTACCTTTTCAGTTGGGGATTAAAACAAACAAATACCACCCACAGACATCATAGTCAGTGAGAAATGTACATGTAACTACTGTAATAAAACTAACATTGTTGCATATAATTACCTAGCGACAGCTTATTACCAGTAGGTAGATAAAAATCCACACCAATCGTGAAGTTGCCAACGGAGTGCATATCTTTGAACATTGTAATAACAGACTCCCCATTGACAATCGGAATTTTGTCTCCGGAAAATTTTTTATAATGTAATTTCATAACCAACCCACATATGGGCACGTGACACCTCATGCACAAATCTTCGAAACCATGTCGTAGATCATTAAAAGACCACACTTTGGAAGTCACTCGGCCAATTTGCACAATAATACCATCCTTTTGTAATTGTAGTGAATATTGTAATGATAGAGGGTTCACTAACATGACTAAAAGAGAAAACAAATTACATCAAAGAAAAGGACTTAATTCAACCTAAATAATAATAACAAAGAACCTGAAATATTACTATACTAGGATTATGTATTTCAATTCAAGCATGATAAAGGATTACCTAGAAGTTCAGTTATCCAGTTCAATGGGAGGAAAACCGGTTGCTTGTGCATAGAGTGTATAATTTGTATAGCATGCTCTCTCACATAATATGAATGTCAAACGTAAAAAGTCAAAAAATACTTTTAAAGGGTAGGTCAATATAATAAGGATAACTATAACTGATTAAATGTTATAGCCTAAATACAACGGCAAACGGTACCTTCCTAATCACATCCATACGAAGACATTAAATGTTGCAACACAGTAAATGAGAATCTAATGTCCGTAGATATTACGATTCAGAGTTAACGTGCATGATCTCCACTACATTTAATTTACAAAATTTTCTGTTGGCAGGTGGTGTAGTCATTTAATAATCGTATTGGAAAAAACGTAACAAAAACTGCCGGCACGTAATAGTATTTCAAATAAGAATTTGTTGTACGTTCAAACAATTCATATATGACATCCTGAAGTCATATATGGCCGAAGTCATAAATGTACCTGTAATTTTATAAATGTATTTGTACATTCATAAATGCAACTCCTGAAGTCATATACGTTCAAACAAATCCTGAAGTCAAACAATTTATAAATGTATTTGTACATTCATAAATGCAACTCCTTTGGTGGTTGTAATAAATGCCAGTGGACTTCAATGGTTGTACTCTTACGTCTAATTTTTTCCTCCACATGTAACTTCAATTTTTGGGAATTATATCCCAAGTATTTACGAACTACAGATTTTCCGTACCTATAATTTTATCAAAGCAGCATATAATTTTAAAGGCAATTTCATACACCCTCAAAAATATCACACTTCATTTTCAATTTAATTTACGGATGTTGGCCGTAGTGGGACAAGGATACTATACAATATGTTATAGCCTGTGAAATATTTTGGAGCTCTATAATTACAGGCTGCTGAACATTTCTTCGGCCATATGCACAAACCCCAAATCGAGGGTTAATTTTCCCAACTCGCCAACATCAATACGGGGGATGATAGTATCTGTATTCCCAAACACATGCAAGCATTCAAATTAAAGCTGAAGGGAAGATTAAACACCAAAACAGGCGACTTCTGTCCAGCAAGGGTGGGGCAGCAAAAATTTCATACAATTTTCAGAATATGCAAAACAGTATGAATTTTTTCATTCCACAAGGCTGCAATCATATGGTCTCCATATACACATTAACTTTCAAACTACATACACAAAAGTAACCATATACAACAGATTAACACTGCCAAAAACATTCTAAATGTACATAAACATACTGTTATACAGATGGAACTAATAATGGAACACCATCGACAACAAGCTTGTTCAAATCCATGAGCGTTCGGTCTCTAATAACGTCGATTTCAAAACCAGCAATCGCATAGGAAATAACACGCTTAATTTCCATACGCAGTGGACCTCAAAGCCTCCACAGACGTAGACACTGTAAAATAAATGTAAATGCAATAGGAATCCAAAACCTTAATAACTTCACACCTGCAAAAATAGCCTGTACAGCAACGAATAATTAAAATAGCCTGTACACTTCATTGATGTTGCAAGGATAAGAATAAGGCATCTTTGGGCACAAACTTAAACTGGTATGGATAGACTAAAAAATGTTTCCCAATTTGGTGCCATCACCTAATAATTCTGATGATGCCTTTGTTAAAAATGCACCACATTTCCATACCTTCATTCCAATAAAAATGAAGGAACAAGGACTAAAATGAAAAGTTCATGAAAACACTTACCCACAAAATGCAAACAAATTGTTGTACAACAAATACGTATGCAATTTCAAACCATAAAATACATGAAAGAAAAGGACCTTATAACTATTTTACCTTCTCCAACAACCTCTGAATACCTTGATGACAATTGTTCCCCTTTCAGATTAAAAGTCATTTACATTTGCCTTCAACTTCTCATCCATCTCTATTACTTTTATCAAAAACACCTGAAGTGAAAATCAGTATGGGATATGTCATCAAATTTATCATCATCATTACTAGTGACATTTTAGTCTTGTATTTTAAGTAACTTTTCAGGTTATTATATTCTATTCTTGAAAGTTTAAGGTGCAAGATAAACTATACCTAAACATGAGATGATATTTTCATCAATATACACCTTAGTGGAAAACAAAAAATTTACAACAAGTCTCAGCCAGTGGAGAGGGAAATAGTATGGACGTAACCATAACATTTGTAACACCAAAAATTAGCTTTCCTACCAAATGTAAAAAATTTAACAATAAATGCTCGAGATCTGAATTCGTACCAAAAGAAGTGCCTCATTGACACTACTATCTGACAGATATCGATACGTCATCCTTATTCTCTTCTGCCTTCATTTAATTAGGAAGCCAGGTAACACAAAAACATATGTCCGATATTATGGGTTCCCCTTCACCTGATAGAAAAGAAGAACATATAATGATGTCAGTAGGTTTGTTATTTACATATAACTACACTTAATGTACTGAACATTATTCTCAACTAATATTACCATATGTTGTTCACAGTCCACATTCTCCAACAGATCAAAAACTGGGAACCACCACATTACAATTTCATACACCCTATGCATTAGGGACTTCATCCCTGTTGCAAATTACTTGACTCCTGCATGTCCGACGGTTATGTTTAGCTTCTCCACATCGACTGCAGTGCATAGTAGACATATCCTGAAACTGAGATTCAATCCTTCTGGTTTTTGGCCTCCCAGGAGTTTTCTTCACAATGGGGGGCAGAATACACAGGTTGCTGCCTTCATAATCATCACCGTCCTTAATTATTAGCATACCGGTTGTTGGCTCTAACGAAGGAAGTTCATGAGTCTCTACAGGGTTTATGGAGTTTTGGTATATCAATTCTTGTGCTTCCTTCTTATAGAAAGAATCAGTATAGTCATACAAACTATATTTCAGCTGATCAAGCACATAACAAACATGTGCGCATGGGATTCCGGTGACTTGCCACTCTCCACAACTACAAGTCCTCTTATTCAAGTCCACAATCAGCTGGGCAGCCATAATTTCAACCTTGAACATTAAATGGGAATACCTAATAGACCTCATAACACATGAGCGCTTCATGTAGCTACAGTATAATATTTTCTCAATAGAAAGACCTATAGGGGTCTGCCATCTACATATTTCATTCTTCACATTCAGCATCTTCGTCGCAAGTTTATCAAAATAGGCTAACAGCAGTGAAGGTATGCTAAAACCTCTCTCATTCCTCATCCACGAATTGAAAGACTCAGCAATGTTGGAGTTCATCCAAGTCCATCGTGGTTTGGGAAATTTACTTCGAGCCCAATGTTCGGGCTTAGTATTCTTCACCCATTCTGCTAGCTTCGTATTAAATGCCTGAAGATTTGCCATACACATGTTGAAATCAACATCTGTATTGGCATATGCAATGGCATCAAATAAATCTGATGCATTTTCCTTCATTACTCTCCTAGTAATCCCTAACTTCATGAGTTCACTGTTAAAGTTCTCCTTCAAATGCCTCAAACAAAAACAATGGTTTTCTTCACCAAAAATTTCAGCAACACTACTTATTATCCCTGGATGTCTGTCCGATAAGACAACTACTTCTAAAGATCGAATAATCAACTTGAGTTGTTTCAAAAACCAATGCCAATTATCGTAGTTCTCACAACTAACAATGCCAATAGCTAAAGGGAGTATTCTGTTATCTGCATCAACAGTACAAGCAGACAACATTGTCCCACCAAATGGACCACTAAGATACCCGGCATCCACAAAAATACATGGTCTACAACCGAACAAGAATCCTTGCATACATGAAGCAAAAGATATAAATAGCTATGAAAATTTGCAATCTTCAACAACAACAAAGGCAACAGATCCAGGATTGCTCTTCTTCACACGATCACATATCCAATCCAACATCTTATAGTGATCCTTTGGATCACCATGGATATAAGATTTAGCACATTCAACTGCAGACCAAGCTTGAGCGTAATTAATCTGAATGCTAGTATCCCTCTCAATATCCTTGCGGACTTCGTTAGGTCTATAGTTAG
The DNA here is from genome assembly GCA_030549775.1 of Tamarix chinensis. NCBI lineage: Eukaryota > Viridiplantae > Streptophyta > Magnoliopsida > Caryophyllales > Tamaricaceae > Tamarix > Tamarix chinensis. Next base: position 23,166,634 of record CM060173.1, on the reverse strand, counting down.
ACGTACTCCTAATCTTACCAAGAATAAGGCCCCCGACTAATTTAGAAGAGAAAGGTGGCTTATGTAATGCACAAATGTCACCCACCTTGTGTTGGTGAGAGTCATTAAATTCCCTAATTTTAACCATTGATGTATTCCGAATAGCATATGCCTTAATGATGAAAGGGCAGTCCTCTAGTGAACATTTCACAATCAAACGGGTTTTTGTATTCTTAACCCATTTATAACGGAACTGACATGCTATAGAATATTTGTAAAGGCAGCTGCGGAATGCATTTGCACTTTCAAATATTTGACCTTCACCACTTATAACATTGGACATCACACTACCAACCCAAGTACGAGTACCACAAGCAGCACTTCGAACCCCCATCTCAACACCCCTTGAGTTATCAACATGCTCATTTTCATAACTATTGTCATTTACTTTCAATCCATTAGACCCCATATCAGATTTCGAGCAGCTTGGGTTATCTCTGATTATGTGGGATGACCTTCAGATGAAATCGAAATAATCATTATTATAAATAACATTAAACTAAAGAACACAGTTCACAAAATATTAATAATATAAATTAAGCATTGTAAAGAACTTACAGCAAGTTATCATCTGTGATCACTTCTACATTTCCTGCTGCAATATAGGCAAAGCCATATTCTTCATTGAATTCGAAAATCTCCACAAGGGAAGCATCATCAACCAGTGGCATAAGGATTTACCTATCAAATTTTAAGCTATACCAAACATTTTTCTCTTCGGAAGATATATTAAACCTCTTGCAACAAACAGAAATAACCTCCTCAACACTCATACCATCATCTATTATCGCTCCACTTTTACTACCACCATCATAATCAACGGATTTGTTACCCTTAACAATGAACGACCCTCCATAGTGCAAATACATATACATACGCCTACATCCACACAACTCCATAAACCTATTCATTATTAGCCAACGTATAAGTTACAAAGGTTTAAAACAGCAATAGCAATCTAAATTATCCAATCCCAATCATGTGTATCTATATCAATACTACAATTGAATGGCAAACTATCCTTATTAACTTCCCTCTCTAATACACCAACATTTTATATAAAAGAAATCATCAGAAAATACGAAGAATTTTAAATTATGAGCACAACTACTAACCAAATCTTCAAAAAAAATCCAACACAACAACCACCATTCAAGGAGGTTTCAGCACCATACTCGCACAACCATAATTCTATACCTTCCCCCCACAATCAGTAATGAATACAGAATGGGTGACAATAATCAAACCCCAAACCGGCACAACCATACTTCAAATCCACAGAAACAATAATTTGTTGCAATCACATATCTTTAAATTGTAATGTCAACTACAAATTAGCATCTACAAGAACACAACAAATTCAAATTTCACAAAATCTCACAAAAACTATAAATAATTAAGCCATTGTACACAGAAACCGAAGTAGTTGGACAATCATTTACCAGACAAACAACATCTAAATTGTACATATATTATGTCAAATTGCAAGGTCGAAGGGTTAAAGCCGTTTTACTTCCAGCACAAATACAAAGAGGAAAGGGACGGATTCAGGAGAAACAACATAAGGGATGAAGAAGGAGAAGAACGGTTGAGGACTGGACTGACGTTCATTATAAACGGGACAACATTGGAGGGTTTTTCACTCAAGATAAGGGATGAAGAAGACTGCCAACAAATTTACCCTAACAAAGAATCACTGAAAAAACAAATATTTATACACGGTTAATTCCCAAACACACACCCAAGTGGTTTGGAGTAGAATACACTGACGTATTTGGACATATACGTGTTTGGTTCGGGACAAAAATAAATTCCACTCAATACTAAAACACATGGACCCTCAGAAATTAATTTTATGAGGATGCGCTGCAGTCTTTTTTTCCATTCAGATTTATTAGAAGAAATATTTTCAAATTTTATTATCAGCAAATGAACATAATAAGAAAATACCTAACCAATACCATTTTGACATGCACTTGTACATATATGTATTATTCATTGTACACTTATAAACTTTCGATGTACATTCAGGGATAATTATATGTAATGTGTGTTGTTCCATTTCGTACTTAAAACTAGTGGGGAAAAATTCGGTCATATTATGGACAAAATTTAATGCAATTCCCTACTTAGTGAAATCAAAAAAATTTAATCTAACTCTATTACAATTTACCTGTGGCAGAAACTCCAAATGTCCGCCTTACGTTTACAACATAGAATAATTACGACTCAACTCATGGAGATTCCTAAACCGTATATATATATATATATATCATTTTTTACTATAAAAGATCGAAGACAATTCAACATATCTAAATTCATACAAGTTGTTTGACATATACAATACATTCTAGGTTCCCTTATCAATATGTTCAGTTGAAATAGATTTTATTGTTTTAGTATAGTCAATTTTTTTGGTACTCTAATATATATGTACATATAGAGAATATTACATGTACATTTATATATAATTAGGTGTACATATTAGTGTAATTATATGTACATGATATTTTGTACTTGTAACTAAATACTTTTGGACCATTTTGATTTTTAACTAATTAGTTTTACCTAAATATACTACAAAGAAATTTTTCCCAATTTTTTTTCAATAACTTATAACTAACATCATGTAAATCATAATAACATTTAATTCGCACAATTTTATCTAAGTTTCAATAGGCTAAAGATAGGTATTTTGTATTCATTCCAACTATTGTTGCATAGCAGGACATACAAGGCTGCTGAATGCGATTAAAAAAACGTATGGTCCTTCTCCAATTTTTTTTCGGTTTATAATGAACCAAATAAACTCCAAAATTTATTATAAATTTTGGCCTTCAAAATTACATTTGTTGCTTACTTCAGATCAATAGACATTTAACCGCACCTGCTCAAAACGAATTACTATAGTCGCAAATCAAGTACGTCGTCATAATCCAAAACTTACGGTTACAGATACACATGATATTTTGCAACCTTATCAATTAATGATAACATGTGCGAAAGCAATCAGCCGCATGACTTACTATTGGAATATATGTAAATATATCTTTTAATATTCATCCAGCTGTATATGATTAGGACTTTTTGATAAGTTCTAGAAAGCCGGTTAAGACTCCCGTATATAGTCTCCACTGGCTTTAATATTTGTACGCAGACATACAGTGATAAATAATAAAAGAACTCAGGGCTTCTCTCTCTCTTCTCTCTCTCTCGAATCTCCTTCCAGTATTTTACATGGTATCAAAGCTAGAATTGCTCAATTGCTTCTGTAAATCGTCGATTTTCTATTTCTTCTTGATTTCTTCTCGTTTCTTCATCTCCTACTAATTTCGATCTACTCTCTGATCAAATTGGACGAAATCAACATTTCTAGGGTACTTTTTTTTCCGGTGATTTTTGTCGAGATTCTTGATACCTTCTTCGGTTTCTTGAAATTATCGGTCCATAATGCCGGAAAATCAAGAGAATTCTGAAAATTCTATTTCTCAAAGCCTGAATTCAGCAATCAATTATAACGATCCGTATTTTCTCTCCCATGGAGACTCTTCGAACAGTCAGCTTGGTCAAATTGTCTTCAACGGCGGAAACTATATTAACTGGAGCCGTAGCATTAAGCTTGCTCTTGGAGCGAAGAATAAAATCGGTTTTATCGACGGTACTCTTCCTCATCCTCCGGCAACTTCGCCAGACCTCCAGAAGTGGATATGCAACGATTACATGGTCACAGGTTGGATTCTATACTCTATGGAGAAGTCAATTTCTGAGACTTTTATTTTTACTCCTTCTGCTAGAAGCCTTTGGTTAGAAATTCAGGAACGCTATGGTCAATCAAATGCACCACTTCTTTATGAGTGTCATAAAGATTTAATGTCTGTTAAACAAAATGATGATTCTATAGCTGATTACTATGGCAAGTTAAAGTCATTCTGGGATAAGCTACGTGTTTATGAACCTTTTCCTGATTGTTCTTGTGGTGCGATGCTCAACTGCTCTTGTGGTTTGCTTAAGAGAATCTTGGAAGCCGATCAACTTAACAAGCTTATTCAGTTGATAGGTGGATTAAACAATTCTTATGATCAAGTTAAGACCAATATTCTCAGTATGGATCCCCTGCCTTCCGTAAATAAAGCATACCACATTCTTCAGCAAATTGAAAAACAAAATTCTCTTAATCTCAATCTTCATCCTGTTTCTTCTGAGATGAGCGCGTTGCTATCTGTCAAGAATCCACCTGGTTCCAAGTTTCAATTACCTGCTAAACGAGACTACAAAGATTACAAAAGGGCGAAGTATGAAAGATTTTGTGATCATTGCAAGCAGAAGGGTCACACTAAGGATCAATGCTTCAAACTAGTCGGTTATCCCGAGTGGTATATGGACTTGAAAGGAAAGAAGCCTCATAACTCTTCTACTAGACTTGCTGCTACTGTTCATGACTCTTCTGGAATTCTAGGAAGTTCTCCTCTTGATTTTGAACCTGGTTCTTCAAATCAGTCTCCTATCATGGATACTCAAATGTTATCTGCCGTTTGCAAGGAAGTTATGAAGATGATGCAGAACAATAATACAAATTACCAACCTTCTGTGAATTTTGCTGGTATTGTTTCTGCTTCTAATGTTGTCTTATCTCGAAAGCATACTAATGATGCTTGGATAATAGACACTGGTGCTAGTGATCACATGGCTTCTAACTTAGAGATGTTTGCTAACACACGCATGCTAAAGAAACCTATACACATTGCCTTACCTGATGGTTCATTAAAAACTGTTGACAGAATAGGAAATATCATTTTGACTCCTGACATTACCCTTTTTAATGTGTTTTTTTGTCCTGATTTTAAACATAATCTCCTATCAGTTGGTAGATTACTTGACCAAAACCAATTTTTTGTAAAATTTGAGAAACACTCTTGTACTTTTCAGGACCTCTCAACTGATAAGATCAAAGGAGTTGGTACAAGACATGGAAGCCTTTACCAGTTTCAGAATAAGGATACTTTCATTTCCTCCCCTGTAAATACTTATGTTTCTAATGATTCTGTTGCTTATCTTTCTTCTGCTCAGAATCCTGATTTTTCTCTTTTACATGCAAGACTTGGTCATGCATCCATTAGTAAACTAGAACATTTACCTTTCAATGTATGTTCTGAAACTTTTGATTGTGAAGCATGTGTGTTAGCAAAGCATCATAAGTTGCCATTTACCATTTCAAGTTCAATAGCAGCTTCTTGTTTTGAACTTGTGCATATGGATCTTTGGGGCCCCTACAGGGTTCCTAGTTTATCAGGAGCTAGATATTTTCTCACCATTTTGGATGATCATTCTAGAACCACCTGGACTCATCTTGTTCATGATAAGACTCAAGTTCCTAAAATAATTGCTAGTTTTTTGGCATATGTTGAGACTCAATTTCAATCTGTTGTTAAGGTGATCAGAAGTGACAATGGTACTGAAATTCTTCAGGAATATTGTACTACTCTATTTTCTTCAAAAGGTATTGTTCATCAAAGGATTCTACCTGGGGTTCCTCAATAAAATGGAAGGGTGGAGAGAAAACATAGGCACCTAGTTGAGACTGCTAGGGCTCTTAAGTTTCATGCAAAATTGCCTACAAAATTCTGGGGAGATGCTCTTCTTACAGCAACATATTTGATAAATATGATGCCTTCCTCTATTTTATCTTGGAAAGCACCATATGAGGTTTTGATGAAAAAGATTCCTGATTACACACACTTGAGGGTGTTTGGCTGCCTATGTTATGCTGCTATCAGAACTTCTGATAAAATGGCTCAACGATCTAGAAAGTGCATATTCCTTGGATATCCTTATGCTTCAAAAGGATACAAGTTATATGATTTGGTAGATAAAAAGATTATTCTAAGCAGAGATGTCATTTTTAAGGAACACATATTTCCATATTCTTCTGATAAATCTGAACATAAATCCTTTCCTTTGGTCAATCTTGCTTATGCTCCTCCTTATTCTTCTCCAACAAATATTCCTCCCTTTGACATTCATCATAATTCTTCTTCTTCTTCAATTCCACCTATAACTCCAAATACAAACTCTTCATCTTCTCTTTCTTCTGATTCTGATTCTGATCCTCAACATTCCACTCAAATTGAAATACCTCTTAGAAGATCTTCTAGGCCTACACAACTTCCAAAGAAATTTGATGGATTTATTCTACAAAATAAATCAACTTCTTCTTCTGCTAACCTCTCTCATGCTTATCATGTTTTATTATATCCTGAACTTTCTTTTATAGATGTTGAGTTCTTGGCTAGTTTGGCAAATGTTTTATCTGTGCATGAACCAAGCTCCTATAATCAGGCCAAGGATAAACAGGAGTGGATCGATGCCATGGATAAGGAGTTGGAGGCTCTAGAAATCAATGACACTTGGGAACTAACAGATTTACCACCTGATAAAAAGGCAATTTCGAGTAAATGGGTTTATAAAACCAAGTTTAATCCTGATGGGTCTATTGAAAGATGTAAAGCTAGACTTGTTGCTAGAGGAGATAAACAAATTAAGGGTAAAGATTTCAAGCACACCTTTAGCCCTGTTGCAAAATTTACAACTGTGAGAGTTTTGATAGCCTTGGCTGCTGCAAAGGGTTGGGATCTACATCAACTAGATATCAATAATGCATTTCTTCATGGATATGTTGACGAAGAAATCTATATGCAACCTCCTTTGGGGTATAAGAAAGAAAAACCTGGACAGGTGTGTAAACTAAAAAGATCTTTATATGGTCTGAGGCAGGCAGCCCGACAATGGAATGTGGAGCTTCGCAAGCATCTCTTATGTTTGGGTTACACACAATCCAAACAAGATTACTCTTTGTTTATTAAAAATGATGATAATGGACACTTTACTGTTGTTGTTGCCTACGTTGATGATTTGCTAGTCACTGGTAATTCTCTCGATGAAATTGCTTCTTTGAAGAAATCTCTTCATTCTACCTTTACTATTAAAGATTTGGGTAATTTGAAGTATTTCTTAGGGATTGAGGTCTTCAGAGATAAGTCCGGCATACTTTTAAACCAAAGAAAGTATATTCTTGATTTGTTGAAAGATTCAGACATGCTTGATTGTAAGGAAGCTCTGTTTCCGTTACCTAAGCATTTGAAGCTAAGTACAAATGATACTTCTCTTTTAATTGAGCCTGAGATTTACAGAAGATTAGTTGGCAAATTATTGTATCTCAATATGACTCGGCCAGATATATCATATGCTATCCAACAGTTAAGCCAATTCTTAAGTGCTCCTGCTCAGTCACATCTTTCAGCAGCCTTACATGTTCTGAAGTACTTGAAAGGTACTATAAATCTTGGTCTCTTTTATCCTTCTCAATTGGATTCTGATTTGGTTCTCAAGGGCTACTGTGATGCCGATTGGGGATCTTGTCCTTTTTCTGGTAAATCTCTTTCTGGTTATGCAATTTTTCTGGGTGATTCACTTGTTTCTTGGAAGACAAAGAAGCAGAAAACGACATCAAAAAGTACTTGTGAAGCTGAATATAGAAGTATAAGTTATTGTACAAGTGAGTTGATTTGGATTGAAGGCCTTTTGTCTGATATGTTGATTAAAGTTCCAAAGCCCATTGACTTGTTCTGTGACAACATTGCTGCGAAGTATATTGCAGAAAATCCAGTTTTTCAAGAACGAACTAAGCACCTCAAGGTAGACTGTCATTTTGTAAGGGATTATGTTCAGTCTAGATTCATCAATATTTTGCATGTCAGAACTCACTTGCAGCTTGCTGACATTCTCACTAAGCCTCTGTGCTCTGAACCTCATAAATGTTTTACAGTCAAGCTTGGACTTGTGTCTAAGCCACCTGTTCCAGCTTGAGGAGGGGCTATTGGAATATATGTAAATATATCTTTTAATATTCATCCAGCTGTATATGATTAGGACTTTTTGATAAGTTCTAGAAAGCCGGTTAAGACTCCCGTATATAGTCTCCTCTGGCTTTAATATTTGTACGCAGACATACAGTGATAAATAATAAAAGAACTCAGGGCTTCTCTCTCTCTTCTCTCTCTCTCGAATCTCCTTCCAGTATTTTACACTTACAGTTACGTATTCTTTGTCCACGAAAATGGGCTTGATAATTCTTCCTCAAACTACATTACAGAAGCACACATAAACTCAGCTTCCTAACTTGATTCTAGTTTCAACCAGAATGAAAATTAGGAAATACGTAAAAAGTTTAGCACCTGGATACTCTACCATACAACCCCCAAACTGCAACGAAATGTTTGAATTAGATTCAGACGTAACATTAATTTCAATAACAACTCAAAACTTAGAGCAGACAAGACAAGCGAAGTAGAGTACCATTTTTACAGCAGGAAAGGTTGAGCAACAAAAAACGACGGGCAGGAACAAGCCTACAAAGACAGTCGTCAGCGAGCTTCAGTTCACGACGCAAGCATGGACAACTTCGATGCTACGAATAGAAACACAAATGAGGTAAAACGCTGTCAAATGGTAGCAAAAACATGCCCAATCGAGGAGCTAGAGCCACAGACGCAGATGAGTTGCAGAACTTCTTCTACCTCTACTTTCCAATCAGTCAGACCTGAGCTTCAAAATTTGCAGACGTAGAATACCACAGACGAGAAGCTTCAAAATATCTTCCAGGCCATATTACGAACCAACAATCTGAGCGTGGCTTGGAAAATACTAACCTATGGTATTCTACGTATAAAATGATGCTTCCGAACAAATAATAAATGGACTCAATACTAGACCTGGTGAACTGAAAATAATTACTTTCAGTTGGGTGGACCACAGGTTTTTTTTCCCTTAGAAATATACATTTAATGATTGCCTTTAGCAATATAATAATATAGTAATAGTAATAACTACTATTATTCAGGACAAGTTTGTTTCGAGGGCATGGTATTGATACGGGCCACAAGGGATTTGCCCAATTCATTACTATAATATTTACATATTATTGTTTATCAACATTTTTAGCTAATTACTGTTATGTTATTAGATAATATTTACTGCTTTGTTAGTAGATAATTACTATCTAGTTGACAGTTTATAAGAATATTATATTAACATGTACAGAAACCCAATGAATAAATGAGGAAAGAGGAGAAAATTTTGAACACTTATCCCTCTCTAAAATCTCTCTCCCTTCTCCCTCTATATTCTTTTTTTTTTTTTGGTAAGTATCTCCCTCTATATTCTTTGTTCTTCCTTATATTTCTTTATTCTCTCGGAGCTTTTATCAATGCTCAAAAGTGGCATATATCCTTCCCTAAAATAAAATCAGGCTTTTAGAAAATGACTAGCACAAGTGGCAAGTTACCCCATCCCCAAACGCATGAAGCAAGATATCTCTGAAGCCTAACCAGACAATTGAGAGGACAACCCAACAGCCTTGAAGCTTGCCTCAGACTAGCCCTTATGCTGGTACACAGCACCTCAAGTAAAAAAGATGTCTAGCCCTCCAAACAAATCATTACATTGCGGAGATCTCAAACAAGGTAACTAAGATCGAAAGGCAAACTTACCGATATAACTCCCTTGAGAATGTCGTCCGGATATTGCGCAGGTTCACTCTGCTGCGCGTGCAGCAATTGTTCCACTAGTGTCTCCTTGTTCCCTCCATCTTCCTCCGCAAATAACTTTTTCTTCTTCTTCTTCCTTTGGTCCTCACGAGCTTCGTCAAGCAAACCTTGTAAGAATTCATCCCTTAATTTTTACAGCTTAATCACACGTTTCTCCAACCCTTTATACCCAACCCACCTCAAAAGCGGCACAAAGTCGCAAATGTTCATCGCATTAAGAGCCGGGTACAAACCCTCAAGTTTTTCATCGCATTTTGTCCCATTCACCACCATCATCATAACATCACGCATGAACTTATAAAACAAGATGGACCATGGACCCGATCTCCTCTTCTCGGACCCAAGACGATTGTTGGATCTTATGAGAAGATAAGGCTGCAATGGTCAGAAACTTACGCTGACAACGCCAATTGTCACCATAAGGTGCCCATAATACACTGGAGAAGTTGTAACCTAAGTGTTGGCCAATAAGGAACTTGGGACGGTTTGCAAGGATAATATCGTTCCGTGTGAAGCACTGATCGGCCGCCCATGGGGAAGAGACTACAACGAAAGGTCGCTGTCCGAAACGGAAGAAGAGGATAGGACCGTAGCGTTGTGACAGGGATTCGAGCAGAAGTTGGTATGAACCTTTTAAGAGGTGGAGGTGGCCTATTATTGGAAGGGAAGGAGGGCTTGGTGGGAAGTTTTTGCTGTAATTTTTCTTGGATTTGAAGAGGATTAGGTAGGAGAATGCAAGGCAGGAAAAGAGTAAGGCAGTAAATCATTTCCCCGTCCATTAGGTGTGTTCTCTGATGCACGGGGACAGCTGATTGGAGCCGTTTCGCGTCCCCAAAACGTCCTCGGGACGGGAAACGGCTCTGAAACGCTGAAACGTGTGGGAAACGGCCGGAAAAAAAAGACGTCAAAACGACGTTGTTTTGAATTAGGGTACCAGGCCAAACACGGCCTCCCGTGTTCCTTCCTGGCTACCTCCTTCCCCCCATTCGATTCGAAATTCAGAAACCCCCCTCTCCAGCTCTCCTCTCCGGCTCTCCTCTGCACGACGACGACGACGAAAAATCTCCTTCGCCATTGTTGTCGTTGTGCTCGAGCTCCAGCTGCCGCCGCTCGTTGTTGGAAGCAATAAATATCTCCGCTCATCCAGCGTCGCTCGTTGTCATTCGACCTGAGCAACCACCACCAACCACCGCCAATTCAACCGTTGTCGCCGGTCGCTGCTCCCTGTCGGCTACTGGTGCTTCACCCTGCTGTGCTGTCGTGAATCTCAAACCACAGCCAATAATCGAATGATATAATTAATTGTGGTTAGATAAATCCTCCTTTGTTTGATTTATAAACAGATAATTATTGTTATTGTATTGCTTTAATTAATTGTGGTTAGATATTCTGTTCGCAATTTAAGCTAATAATCCATTAATTATGTTCAGGTATTGCTTGTTCGGACTATGGTTATTGATAATTCGGTGGTCTGCGCTACGACTAATTCGTTGTTGATATCTGCCGTGTTGGTGTATTGCGGAGTTGGTGTGTTGCTGTGATCCAGTGCTATATCACTAACGTGTTGTTGCTTTTCGTTGTTGTTGTGTTGATAAGATTCGGTGTTGTGTTTCTGTGTTGATTCCGATTACTCGTTGCTGCTTTGGTTTGAATATTGGCACAATTGGTATTGATTATTGGAATTGTGTTGTGATATGATGTTGTGGTATTGTTTTGGTTATTAGAATTGTGTTGTGATCCGGTGTTGTGATCTGGACTGTGGTATTGATTATTGGAATTGTGGTGTTGTTTTGCTACGACGGTCGTCTCATGGCATCTAGTGCTAGTGCCAGTGGTAGTGGCAGTGTTGGTGTTAGTGTATCTTCTAAGGATGAAAGTGATAATCCTCTTTGGAAATATGTTACTAGAGGGGAAAAAACTAGCGGAGGGGGGACTATTTTATGGACTTGTAACTTTTGTAATCAAACAAAGCAAGGAAGTTACACTAGAGTAAAGGCTCATTTATTGAATATTCCTGGGAAAGGTATTGTAACTTGTAAGAAAGTGAGGATGGAGGATAAGATTGAAATGGAAAAGTTAGAAAAAGAGGCTGTGACAAGAGCCGATGATATGCTTCCAAAGAATGTGCCTTTACCTCGTTCAAGTGGTTCTAATTCGACAATGAATATGTCTTTTTTTAGGAAGAGAAAGGTAATTGAGAACAATCCCATTAAGAATGCATTCAATAGTCAAGCACGTAATGAATTAGATGCATTGATTGCTAGAATGTTTTACACTGGTGGTGTTCCATTTAATTTGGCACGGAATCCTTTTTTATGGAAGCTTTTACTTTTGCTGGTAACCATCATTTACCTGGTTATGTTGCACCGGGTTATAATCGTTTGAGAACAAGTTTGCTTCAAGAAGAGAAGGCAAACATAGAGAGGTTAGTACAAACAATCAAGAAGACATGGAGGGAAAAAGGTATTACTATTGTGTCTGATGGTTGGAGTGATTCACAAAGAAGGCCATTGATAAATTTTATTGCGATTTGTGATACGGGTCCTATGTTTTTAAAGGCCGTTGATGCTTCAGGTGAGATCAGAGATAAACACTTTATTTCTAAGTTGATAAAAGAAGTCATTGAGGATGTGGGTTATCAGAATGTTGTACAAGTCATCACCGATAATGCATCAAATTGTAAAGCGGCTGGTGAGATCATTGAACAGATTTATCCTCATATCTATTGGACTCCTTGTGTTGTTCATACTCTTAACCTTGCATTGAAAAATATTTGTGCTGCAAAAAATGTAGAGAACAATATTGATACATATGAGGAGTGCCATTGGATAACTGAAATTTATGGAGATGCTATACAAATCAAGAATTTTATAATGATGCATTCCATGACATTATCTATCTTCAATAGATTTTCTGCATTAAAGTTGCTTGCAGTTGCTGATACTCGTTTTGCTCAAGTTGTTGTTACCTTAAAGAGAATGAAGCTTATAAGATCTAGTATTCAAGCAATGGTGATCAATGAAGATTGGTTGTGTTATAAAGCTGATAATGTTGGAAAAGCAAGGTTTGTGAAAGAAAAACTCCTTGATGATTTATGGTGGGATCAAGTTGATTATATTCTTGAGTTCACACGACCTATGTACCATATGATTAGAGAGTGTGATGCTGATAAACCAACCCTTTACCTTGTTTATGAAATGTGGGATACAATGATTGATGAAGTGAAAAATGTCATTTATAAACATGAAGGCAAGGAACTTGGAGAAATATCTTCTTTTTTTCAAGTAATATATGTCATACTCACAACTCGTTGGACGAAAAGTAATACACCTCTTCATTGCTTGGCATATTCATTGAATCCAAGGTAACCTTAACTCTCTAATTCAATAATCTTTTTCAAATATTCCTTTTTTTCTTCAATTTGGCAATTAATATTTAGTTTATATTATTTTGTTGATTTTCTCATTTCAATGAAGGTATTATGGTGATGCTTGGTTAGATGCTAAATCAACTAGAGTTGCTCCTTCTAGAGATGAGGAGATTTGTATGGAAAGAAACAAATGTTTTAGAAGACTTTTTCCTAGCCAAGAAGATCATTCAAAGGTTAATTTGGAGTTTGCTAATTTTCTCTTAAGTATGGTTCATTTGGAGAATTTGATTATCTTTATGATAGAGATGTTCTTGATCCAAAAGCTTGGTGGGGAGTTCATGGCTCAAGTGCACCATTGCTTCAAAATATTGTTCTTAAATTGCTCGGTCAAGTATCTTCTTCTTCATGTAGTGAACGTAATTGGAGTACATATGGTTTCATTCATTCTATGAAGAGGAATAGATTGCTTCCTACACGTGCCGAGGATTTGGTGTTTGTTCATAACAATCACCGTCTTCTATCAAGAAAACTTCCACAATACAAAAAACAAAAATCAATGATGTGGGACATCTATGGTGATGATTGTAGTTCTTATGAAGACATTGCATTGCTTGATATCGCTTCCTTTTCTCTTGATGAACCCGAGTTGGAGGCGGTGATCTTTGAAGAAACAAATGTCGATGAGGATGAAGTAGAAGTAGTTGATGCCACTCATGAAGGAGAGTAAAATTGCTGAATATTTTATCTAGCTATTTTGAGTGTATGGTTATTAGTAACTTAGTATGAAATTGAGATATGTTTTGGTAATGTAAACTTTGAATATCCTTATATAACTATTTTGGTTTAGTTATGTAAACTTTAAATTTCTATTTAAGACTAGCTTGGTTTGGTTATGTAAACTTTGAATTTCAATTTATGACTAAACTTGGTTTGGTTTGGTTATGTAATTATCTCATTTCATACTGTTTTGGATGCTCGTAAAATCTTCTATACTTTTTATTACACTCTAGACTTTACCAAAAATGCAAAGAACTAGATTTTCTTGTAGTTTTTTTTTTATATAACTTTCCTAACTTTGGAATATTCATTATTCAACTTTTAGAGTTTCCATAATATTTTCATCCATTTTTGTGCATTTGGTAATTTAATTGACATAAAAGATTATAATGCTGCATTTAGAAATAATATTAATAAATTTATTATTATTTAAAATAGCAACAATATTGCTATAAACAAAAAAAATTGTGGTTTTGTACTATATTAAGTCAATTGTTGTCAAGTAAAACTAATCTTAAATATTAACATATCCAAATAAAATAATTATAATAATAAAATATCCATATATTTGTTCATATTAGTTTTTTAATATTAGTGAATGAAATGGCTAAATTTTTTAATTTATGTAAACTATCAAACGTTCATTTCTAATTTAAAAACATATATATATATATATATATATTATTTTTTATTTTTGTTTACCGTTTCCTGTTGTCTCCGCTTCCTGATTTTTCGAAATTTGACGTTTTCCCGTTTCTTCCTGTCCCGTCCCCGTGCAACCATGAGTGTGTTTTCTGCTATCTTGTACGTGGACAGAAGGCTAGCTAGTTCACTCTTCGATTGAAAGCCTAGGTTATTCACTGGTATATATAGACGTACATATGTCAGAGAGGGAGAGAGAGCGTGTGTGGCTGTGGGCCTGTAAGACGGAAACACGGACTTGTTGAGCAGCAAAGAAACGAAACGTTTCGAATTTTTTTTAATGTCGAATCTATATCAAATACATCCGATTAATATTTTTTTTTAAATCTATTAATAATTTATGTCGACTAATATAAATAATTATGTTAATTTTTTTATTTTACTCTCTTAATTTTAATAAATTTAGTCTATTCTTTTAAATTTTATAATATATATATATACTATTTTTTATCATTTTTTTCCATTCTATATTATAAAATTTTCAAAAATAACATTTCCGTTTCGTTTTCCGTCTCAGTCCCTGTGTAACGGTGGAGAATTCACTTAAAACACAGAAATACAAATACCTTGTACTCAGGGCCCGCCTTCTGCTAGGACCACCAAGGTCTGGATCTGGCTCCTCAAATATGTAAGAACTCTGTCGGTATTCAAGTTGTTATATAGTAATAAATCAAAATACAATACTGGTAGGTATTCAAGCAAAATATAATAAAGTATGGAATTTTTGTAGGGCACAAAACTTGTAAATATAATCTATATTTCTTTTTATCCCTTACAACCTTTTTTTAACTAACATTTTATTTTATATGCCAGTTGATTATGCAATTTATGTATTTTTTTTCTCTAAAAAAGTCCATTAACTCCAATTCGTGCTGCTAGCCTGCTACGGTGCACGAAAGTAATTTAACGCATTAACATGTAGGGAAGAAACACGTGTATATACACATAGCAACGCACCATTTTATTTATTTATATTTTTAATATTAATTATCTTTAATTTGGATCATTAGAAAAATAAGAAAAGGTACCAAAATTCTTCTTATATTTTTCTCTATAAATAAACACCCATATTAATATATTTTATATAAAAAATAAAAAAATGCATATATTATAATCATGCACACCTTCTATAAGTGGGATAAGCATTTTTTATTAAAATATAACTATTCTTGATATATATGTGTGTATTATTGATTAAAAATATAAGATTTGTATTTCTCATTATAAGATATGCATTTCTCGATAAAAGATGTATATTAACAGCTATAAGATGTGTGTTTATATTTGTCCTTTGTTATTTTATAAATAAAAAAGATTTGAATTTATATTAAAAAAAATGTGTATTTGCAAACTTTATATTATGGATGATCTATATGTTTATAAAGTTAAAGATTATATTTGTCACTAAAAGATTTATGTTTTGGACTAAGGCTCTGTTTGTTAAAACTATCTTATAAGTTAGCTTAAAGTTTAAAAGTTAACTGAAACCATATAAGCTATAAGCTAGTTGAAGTAACTTGTCAACAAATAGTTTTAGTGAGCGATAAACTTGTTGACAATCAAAGTTCATTTTATATAGAAGCTTATTGACTTGGTCAAATAAGCTAAAAGCTAGCTTGAGTGCATGTGAGACACTATCTAAAAGATCTGTAGTCTTGATAGAAAGATGTGTATTTTTTATTAAAACTATAAAATGCTTATTTCTCAATATATGCATTTGTCTAGTAAAGATATGTATTTATAACAAATGTTTTGTCCCTTGTTGTTTTATAATTAAAGGATGTGCATTACATTGGGAAGATATGTATTTTGTTGTATATGATGTGTTTTTGTTAGATAAGATGTGCATTTTTACAAGGGATATATTCCAAAGATGTGTGTATTGTTTAAAAACAAAGATCAATATATTTACAAAAATATCACCATATCAACCATATTCTTAGGAGAATATGAATATTACCATAAAATATTTGTATTCATGTGTAAAACATGTGTAAAACTATATAATTACGACTACTACTGTTGGTAAGATGCTTTCTGCTTCTAGTAGTCTTGCCATTAGTTGTAGGATGTATATTGAACTATTATGTCCTTAACATGTTTACATAATTATTCAATCGTGGTTAGATTAAAGACCCTCCACATATCTATATTTTATTTAATTACAAACAAAAGAGTTGTTTGATCAACAACTTAAAGCTATATATCGAAATGTTTTTTCTAGAGTTCTAACTAGTATGTTTTTAAGAATAAATTTTATTTAGATATTATTTCTATTGACTTCATTGGCAATCAATGTCATAACCATTATTTTAATGATAACAAGTGTGTTTAAAAGGGTTAACATGTTTATTTAAATGTATAACACCCTAAGTTTTAGGACTTAAAAAATTTATTTTAGAGAGTTAATAGTGGAAGCCAAAGTACATAATGTAAGGGTGGCATGCTACATTCAATATATAAAAAGCACTCCCTATATACCTAGTCTATGCTGGGTGCAAGGCAAAATTAACCTTGTACCTATGAATTAGGTGTGGAAAGCACTTGATTCCACCACAATACATGATATAAAATAGAGACAAGAAAATATGCATAATGAAAACAAATGACTAAAAGTCCATAGAGAAATAAAGATAACTAGATAACCATACACGATACTAATTTGATTACGTACTCACCGAAGGCTAACATATAAAAAGTAGTAATCAAAAATCACCTGCAAAATAAGGTGAATCTTCTCATGGAATGAGCAACACCTATAAAAAGGATGACGAGTACGCTACGCACTAAGTAAGGTAGCAATATAGTCATATCAAGGTCACACAGAATACATAAATCGTATAGAAACATAATATAGCACAATAATTAACATAACATGATGATCGATAATGCTTATTCCAAAAGTTCACTATTAGATGTGATTATAATCCAAAATCTTATTTACTTTGATTTTAGATACTCCATAATTCTTAATTCGTTAGAACAAACTAAAACACTGCTCAGGAAAAAATGCTCCTAAGCCATAATTATTGCTTGGTGTAATGAACCCAATATATATCAAGGCAATATGCTCTAAAACACTATTCTTAAAAGGGTAGAACAGTTTGAAGTACCTTTCAAGACAAAACGCTCTTGAGCCCACTATTATCATATGATGGAATGAACACAACACCTCAATCATAACTCACTTAGTATTTTTACTTTAAGTAATTTATATCTTATTTATTATTACTTATCTCAAGATCATATATTGATTTATGCTTAGCCCAATAACCCTAATATTCTTAAATTGGTATAATATTCTAGAGTACCTCTTAGGGAAAAAACACATTTGAGCCTCTATTATCATTAGGTACAATAGACACACAACACCTCAACCCTAACTCACATAATTTTTCTCTTTAAACAATTAACATCTTATTCATAATGGCATATCTCAAGATCCTTATGCATATATATATATATATATATATATATATATATATATATATATATATGGACATGCAAGGTACATAATCCATCTTAGCATAATCATTTAAGCACATAAAACATAGCTATGAGAATACCAATATATTTTCTCTAAGGACAGTGTCATATTCCTCCTAGGAAACCCTGATTTCATACATCAAGCATAACTTTACCCCTAACACTCATTTTATTACCAAATGTTTTACCCATCCTTTAAATATTATTATTAACAATGCACCCAAAAATAAAATTTTAACTCCAATATCTTACACATGCAATAATAGCTTACCTTTAGTGTTACTATTTATATTTTCTCACAAAAATCCTAATTTCAAAATTAAGTCATAACTCTCCCCATGAGACTCATATAACCACTAAATTTAATATGCATTACTACAATGCCAATATTAACTACTTATCCATAAATTAAGGTCAAACTCTAATATTTCACACATGTTATAATAGTCTTATCCCTAGGGTTACTATTTCCACTTAAAACCACTTTTCTCATTTGTTAGACTTAACCCACTCATATTCGCCCAAAATTTCCATATAATACACTTAACATATTTTGAACCAAGTATCACCTTCAAATATCCATATTACCCCTAAGATAGCAAAAATATCCATATTTCCTCAAAAACTTTATAAGCCCCAACATGAATGATTTTTCAACCTCCAATATATAATATCATCATAAAAATACCTAACCAAAATTGTATAGGTACCACATATCCCGTATAATTCCAACCCACAATATACACACACACATGCTTTCACAACTTTCTCACTTTTCATTATACTGCATAAGATATCATATAACATCATTATTATAATAACACATATTGAACATAAAATCCCTAGCTAGTTGGTGGTTAAGTGTGGTGGTGATTGTTGGTTGTTAGTTCGATGGAAGTTTGTAAAGCCAATTTATAGACATCTTAACTCATTTTCTTAAAGATGATAGCATACTTGTAGTGTTTAGGATAAACCTTATAAGTAAACATATATGATATGTATATGAAACAATAGTATAATGTACTCGTACTAATGAGGATTTCCAAAGAAAAAACTCATGGATATGGAAAAAGATTCATCAAATTCAACCTAACACTCAAGTAAATTGAGAAGAATATTGAAGAATCATGGATAAGGCAAGAAGCATCCTCCATCATAAATCTTTCTTGACCCAAGATATGGAATAAGATTGAATATATGTGTTTTCATTGAGCATCATTGGCATTATTTCATTCACACACCATCTTTAACCAAGAGAGGAATAGAGGATAAAAGTAGAACAAATGATAGATAACCTCTTTTCACTTAATTGAGCATATAACTCTACCTAGTCTAAACAGTTCCACTATCAATCTTTCTCAACTCAAGCTATGGCTAAGATCGAAGATAGATGTTTTGTTGAGCATCATCAACATTGTTTCACTCACACACTATCTTTCACCAAGAGACGATGAGAAGAGATAGGGGGAAAAAATGACACATGACCTTTATTCACTGAATTGAGCATACAACTCTACCTGATCTAAACAATATATATATATATATATATATATATATATATATATATATATATATATATATATCAAATACAAAGCACATAGGTTCAATGCTAAGTAATAGCAATCAATAAGGTGCATTTTAGATCATGGACAATATAACAATACATAGCCTAAATAACTTGTTGAGGCTAACTAAATACAATATGATATTTGGGTTAAAAACTATTTGTCACACATTAAGCTAAATGACTATAGAAGATGCCCAAATATCAAACATATTTTGATAAATCAAGTTCATCAAATGTTCTTACCAAGTCTCAAGCCCTTAACCCTATGACTGTAACCTAATCCTCCACAACATTTATGCTACAAACCAATGATCTCAACTTCAAAAATATTACCTAATCGACATTTATTCTAGTCGTTCGAAATATAGTTAGTACTATTGATCATAATACTAAGTTATAATATTTAAAAGATTTACGTTAATTTAGCAAAAAGTATAAGAAAACGGAAATTGCATCATGTGCCTTAAGTACAATCCAATAAAATAAGAGAAAAGACCTATAAATCATATTACAAGCACACATCAATGAAACTTTTAGCTTTAAACACTATATATTAGTGTCTATTTTGCAATATTCCACCTACAACATTTCAAGAAAGTAAGGAAGATTTCGAGTGAGAATGTTATTATCTCATTATGAAAACTAAATATCCATGATTTTTATTATATCAAATATGATTTATATTGAGAGTCAGAAGTCAATATTAGTTGATCATTTATTACTAGAGAATGTTATATTCATATAATTTTTGTCAATTTAGTATGATCTAATCAAACTTAAAAAAACAATAGCGTGCTATGATTATGAAACTACTATTATTATTTTCATCATTAATATTTATTAAGCACTAGTATTACTATTGTTAAAGTTATTATTATTATTATTAAGATAAATTATGATTAATTTTGTATCATTGATCTATTATAAAATCAAGGTGAGGAGTATAACTTAAAAGCATTGATTCATTTGAATATAATTTTTGTCAATTTAGTATGATCTAATCAAACTGAAAAAAAAAATAACGTGCTATGATTATGAAACTACTATTATTATTTTCATCATTGATATTTATTAAGCACTAGTATTACTATTGTTAAAGTTATTATTATTATTATTATTAAGATAAATTATGATTAAGTTTGTATCATCGGTCTATTATAAAATCAAGGTGAGGAGTATAACTTAAAAGCATTAATTCATTATATATTATCAATGGCCAATATAAGTCAATATTATGTAAGGAATGAAAAGGATATGAATATAATATAAAATTAAAATAATACTCAAGTTTGATATAATCTTGCTTATAATGGAGGTGAACTATAAATTATACCTTAAAATAATAATAATAAAGTGATTCAATTTGAAAAAATTTCAAATTTGAGATGTCTAATTACAAATTCACAAAATTTTAAAGATAGAATAATGACAAAAAAATTCTTAATTGACTATATAATTAAATTCAATGAATAGGATAAATTGAAATAAGCAAGTTCAACATAATTAGACCTAATTATGTCTTGGACCAGGAAAAAGTTGGCATGGCAAGACTCAAATTTGAAATGTCCCAAATATGATCTAAGCTTAACTCAAAAATGGAATAATTTAAACTTACCCCAATCCAAGGTCATTTAATTTCAACCCAACCCGACAAAATGACATCATATTATCTGACCATGAAACAACCTAAACAATACCCTAAACTAACCTAAAGCAACAAAATGGTCAGAGACTCTTCAAAATCAAAACAATACGAGTCAAATTTGATTTGAACTGGTTCAATAAAACGACCTAAATTTATTCAAAACTAAGATGTTCTAATTTTTATATGATTTAATCCTATAGTGACCAGACCCATCCAATTGTCAACTCTTAGTATAAGAGTAAAAGATACTTCTATATGACTATAAAGTGTAGCCGCTTCAATCAAGTGTAGGGCTTTAACTATCTTGAAGTATACTCACGAATGGATAGGGACATGAGGCCTAATATATAGTGCCGAGAATTTCTATTGTGTTTGTATTATATTATGTGTATGATAATTTCATTAGTTCAATATGGTTGTCTAGTTCAATGCTATTACAATTCTTATGGTCAGAACCATTGTTACGCATATTATACTAACTAAATCTTACGATAACTTATCGTGCATAAGTTTGCGAATTTATTATTTATACGAGGCTTTTTAAACTTTGCTTACTCTAAAATGGAAGATGATTGTTGGAAATTTTAGAGCAAATATATAAGTGTAATGTGCAAACATGATTCAGTTAATTGTTTCGTGATTCAATTTTGGCTCATGGTAATTATCCGAAACTCTATTCTTTAACGTAGTTTCCTGAATCCTTCTATCCCATTTCCTTTTACTTCAGCATTAACTTAAACAGACTGATATGCAGCCTGATTGAGATAACGCAAAGGACGATGGACGTAGATATTCCTAATAAATATGTTGCCTTTATCGCAGAGGTTGAGGTTAGAAATGACAGGTACTAAAGCTTAGAAGTGACACAGGCATCGAATTACTGGGGGGCAATATATATAGAGTTCTGCCACACAGATCAAAATAAAAAAGCATAGGGAAAGGGAAATTACCATGAAGAGGCGAGGAAGGCTTGCATCAACTAAGCAGGAGAAAGGAGAAGTGGAAACCACGACATGTAAAGATAAGGTATATAACGTTTCTGAGATAGAGAACTTGTAGCTAATAATGCAGGAGGGCGATATCCAACAAGAGGCATAGAAATAGAATTAGATAGAAGGCAAGATATGAAAATCAGACATCCTATTCGTTTATCCTCTCCTGATTTAACCTCAACTACTAAACCTCACCAGTGAGCTGAAATTGATAAATTAAACGGATACACAATAGGCAGAGTTTCCAGACCAACAATGTCAAGATATAAACTGCCACATATCTGGTGATGTTTGATCCATTATTTATTTACAAGTTTAAAGCTATGCTTATGCTTATAATTTATTATATAATGTTTCAAAACAATTAAAATATACACCTAGAAATTGTACATGTACATTTTTACGATCCTTTATTCGCTTTGCTATTTAATATTAGTCTGTGTACATCTGAACTTTATCAAACCCTACAACAGAAGGAACTCATACTTTACAACATATCTACTATTTGTTTATTGGTCATCAGTAAATAATATACACCAGGTCCCCTTTAGCATGTGTAGGTATGGTAACTTCTAGGTGCATGAATGATATTAAATCAGCCAAAATAAAAATAAAAAGAGATTGTGTAAACTGATTCATCCAACAATACCGCTGCAAGGGTAATCGCAAAAGAACGGAAAGATGCCCAATATGGGAACTGGGAATCATGAGAGAACACTGAAAGCTTGTGCCTCACGTGCAACCTTGATAAAGACGTCTTCCAAGGTGGTGTCGGCCAGACCCCATGCCTGAACAGAAAACCTGTTCTTTGCCTCATTGATTGCTTGGAAAACTTCAGCTATTCTCACTTCCTGTTTCAGCAACTCAAACTTCTGTGTTCCGGATAGGTGGTATATCTTCTGCGCGTTTGGAGAAAGGCTTTGTACCATCCTTTCCACTTCATTTTCATTATCTGAAGATGTTGTCACGGTGAACACAAAAGATCCTCCATATCTAGCTTTCAGCTGTCAATATCACAAATAAATTGTCATGTTTTATGATTCAGACTTTTAACATTTGTTACCATCCTGAGAGAGAGGATAACAAAAGCAGTGTGAACCTAATGACAAACACAAGAATCAGTTGATACAGAAAAACAACGTTGGATAGAAAAAAACTTTAAAACTCAGAATCCAAGATAATAATTGTACTCTAAAAACACTTTCAGAGGCTGACATGACCAGCACTTGGCGCCAGTGAAACCAGAAGCACGAACAATTTCTATCCATTGGCAAGTCAAGTTAACAGGGACGTAAATCCACATCTATTAATACATTAGGTGTATGTTTGGGTATGTATTTTGGACTCAAACAACTGTTTTTGAACCGCTTATTTTAAAATTTTATCCTATTTTTAGTAAATTTACTTTTAAAATAAGATTAAAAAAAATAAATAAACAAAAAAAAAACCACCACCATTAAGTACATCCCCTAAAAATACACTAAATGACAAAAAGAAGCCTTCACCTTGCTCAAACATGTCACCGATATTACAAATATCCATTTTGACTTGCATATGACACTGCTTTGAAACAAAGGGAGAAGAATGAAACAACAATTTGATAACTTTGTCGAACAAACTCTTAAACCTCAATGCTATAGTATAGTATCTGTTCAATGTAATTATAGTAGGGAGTCGAGATATGCATTATGAGTATTTCAAAAAGAGAGAGAGAGAGAACACTTAACGTGAGCCAATAGCACACACAAAATAAAGAATATGCATCTTGATCGTAATTTAAAACTTCGCTGAGAACCATTGGATACACATCAAAATTAAAGGCATGCTAATTACCTCTTTTGGATTTCCTATGCACTGCAAGCTTCCATCAACAAAGATTCCTAATCGGTCGCAAAGGACCTCTGCCTCTTCCATAGAATGTGCTGCATTTATTCAGATAAATAACCATTAACATCAGTACGCACCAAGAATTAGTAATGCAATTGTTGGAAAACAACCTTATTTTTGACGCAGTGACTGAAACCATGTCACAGGACATTATATTTCCGGTCATCCCCTAGGGTCATAAGTAGGGTTGTTCATTTTTTCAATATCTGAAACAATCTGATTCAAAAAAATAAATAACCATTTTATGTTATTTATTTTTTCAAATCAAATATCAGATCCAGTCAATGAAAAGTCAAATAAATCGGATATCCGATCCGATAAATACAAATAATATCCAATCTGAAAAAAATGTATATCTATATTTTTTTAATTTTTTATAATTCTTTATTATATGTAAATAAATTTAGATGGGTATATATTTATATTTGTATCAAAATTTCACTTAATGGATTCAGTATTTGGACCAGAATATATCTAGTTTGGCCAATACCTACACCTGCCCATTGCTTTGTTTTTTTTTTAGAAGAGGGGCATACAATTAAATATCAGTCCCAATATGTAATATCGTCCCATATTTATTGGATATTGGATCAGCTGATATGTGACAGATTTATAATTTCGCATATTCATCGGTGATATATTGGTTATCAGCCAATATTTATTGATATATGCCAATATTTACCAATATTTGCTAATATTTATTGATAAAAAAAAATCACGTCGCGACGGCCACAACATATAAAATATCATTCTTGACACCCTGATACTGCAATACCGTGACCACAACCGCAATTGCAGCCGTGATTTTTTTTTTTTTTGATTTTGTTGTCGAGTAAGATGAATATTTTGCTGCTATATCCTTAGTTTTGACTTTTTGATATTATGTTATCATATTGTGTATTGAATTTACTTAGTGACACAGGAGCATCCCCCTCAAGCAATAAAAACAAGGATAATCTACTTATTAATTTCTCCAAAGTTGAAGACTTCAAAACTTTTCTTACTTGGGTTAATGAATAAGCAAGATTATTAGGTTGCCATGCAGCACCAAAGCAAGATGTCAACCCCCACATGTGGCTAGCTCTATTATGGCTACAATATGGCTCCACAAAGCCACGTTTGATCGGATCCATTATGGCTTCAATATGGCTCATCAAAGCCACGATTATCTCTATCCTTACACACTGCCATGTCAGCAGAGAAGTCTACTCTTTGTAGCCCTATTTCGTGTGCAGAATTAAGGGACCTTGGGAGGATAATCTTGAGGAGATCAAGACCTTCAAATCTGGATTAATTTAGGGGAGAAGCGTCCTCAAAGATTCGGGCAAATTCCATCCTGCCAAGAAGACTTATCCATCATCTTTCAATCAACTAAATTTTTCCTTTCTTAGTTAAGCATAGTTAAAAGAGTGTTGTTAGACTTTCCTAAAGTGTAATTTATGTTTTCTAAGCACTTATCATAGGTTGAAATAGCATCCGTCATGTGATGGAGGGCTAGGAAGGTTCAACAATCAGCAATAGCTGATTGTAAAGAGTATCAACCTTAGTTAGCTTGTATTAGTATAAACTATGGTTGGGGGTGTAACCAAATCTGCTCACTATGAGTTAGATGTGTAATGTAACTCACTAAAGGCCTGAATATACTCTATATAGAGGTCAAATGGCTGAAGGGAGGAGGCAGCTTTCAACCAAAAAAAAACTTCTAGCTTGTTGTCGACACAACACTTCCATTCAAGGCTAAGAGTTAGTCTTGTGTGTCTTTCAAAATATTAAACCATTTAAGCTAAGAGTTAAAACTTTAGTTGGTTAGAGTAAGTTCTTAATCTTGAAGGTATTTCAAGGTTAAGTTCACCTCTCATCTTCTTTACCTCTTCTCTACATTTTCTGTTTTATTGGAATCACCCAATTCCATCACTAACACTTGGCTTGATCCAATATGTTTAGCATTATGCATCACTTAGTTTTAACAATCTTGCTTTGCATTGAGTTTTGGTACTCTTGTCGTATATTGGGTTTGGATCTTTTGTTGTTGCTTGCTTTAATTAGTTTTAGCTGTTATTCTGGAATATGGTTGATATCTTTGATGGAAGAAATATTAATATTCTTCTATTTTTGTTGATTTTCAGCTCTAATCAATGAGGGATGTGGTTGCTGAAAAGGTAGAGAGATTATTTCCTTTTAAGAAGTCTATCGGTGATGAATTTCCAGCCACTAATGAAGAAGACAATATAAATGCTCCTTCTCCGGCTTCAAATAAACACTAAACAAGTAGCATCTCAAGGTGAGAAAAGATCTTAGGTGTGGAAACATTTTATAAAGATGAGTACTAATGCTTTGAGAGCTACTTGTAATTATTGTGGAAACGATAATGTTGTTGATCTAAATAAAGGAACTAGCGTGATAAATCATGTTAATTCTTGCAAAGAAACTCCAGTTAATAAGGAGAAGTGAACCTTCTCCGTTCAAATAAAGCAAGAAAAGAGGGTGACAGACCAAATATTCTAAATCTTAGTTCAATGAAAATTTTGGATACTTGGAAACTTAATCAAAAGGGCGGTAGAAAGGCTTTGGCTAGGATGACAATTGTAGATGAGCTTTTCTTTAGGTTTGTTGAGAGAGAGAGGGATTCAATTTTTTATAGAGGTTACTCAACCTGATTTCATTATACTTTTGAGGGTGATGCTAATAAGGGATTGTTATAAAATAATTGTGGAATAGAAAAAAAATATAAATAAAAATAAAAACTAAAATAGTATTTTTGCAAATGTGGTTGTAAGGTTAAGTCCCACTATTGATTTATGGACTTTATGTTAAAATCTTAGCTATTTGTGCTTGATTGGTCATCATATTGATCGAAATTGGAATTTGCCAAAAAAAAAAAAAAAGGATCCTCAATTTTTGTCAAGTACTTAAAGTCACAAAATTTTGACTATAAAAGTTGATAATGCTAGGTCTAATGATTTGAGCATCAAATACTTGAAGAAAAGAATCAATATTTGGGGTAGTGGATTACTTTTAGATGGGATTGTTTGCATATGAGATGTAGTGCCTATATTTTGAATTTGGTTATAAGAGAGGGCTTAAAAGTAAACGTTAACCCTATTATTCATGTTCGGAACAGGGTGGAACTCTACTTACTCAACGATTGATTATGGTATAGTGTTTAGAAAGGCTTTTACCTTGTTGAAGGAGGATGATACATATGTTGATGAACTTAATAAAACTAAGGGTAGTCCTCCGGATGATGATTAGTAGTCAATTCGTTGTTTGTTGCCTCTCTTAAAAATATTATATAAAGCTATTTTGAGTATTTTAGGTTGTCTTTATGTCACAAAATATTTATTTATAAGAATTTTCACTTATTGGTACACTAATAATGATAATGGTGATGAAAATATAAAATTAATGGCATGTAGAATGAAAGCTAAGTTCACCAAGTATTGGGTTAACCAAAAGAATGTGAATTTGTTGATGCTTGTTGTTACGGTTCTTGAACCTAGTAGTAAATTAGTCTATTTTGATTGGGCTATTAATGAATATTTTGGTGATTTGGATGATATGAATGATTATATTTCTGATTTTGATGTATATGTAATATATTAAAGTGGCTCTAGTGCATCTTTACGTTAGGATATAAGGAAGTGTTTGAGGTCTTTGTTTACATTCTATGCTTCTTGTCAGTTACAACACGTATCTATTAGTAAATCAAGGGCCTCCTCTACTAGTGATTCTGATGTTTCACTAGCATCTAATTTAGATATGCGTGAAACAAGAAGACAAATAGCTAAAATATTTAAGATGATGAGTCAAAGCCAAGGAGAAATCTAAATTAGATAGGTATTTGGATGAGATTTTAGTGGAGAGCAATGAAGGAATAAGAGAGGAAGTTGAGAGTTCCCTTATTCCTAAATATGTGTTAGGCTGGTTGAGGAAGAATGAATCAAGGTATCCCATCATGAGTGTAATGGCCATGGATATCTTGGCTATACTTATTTCTAATGTGGCATCGGAATCAACTTTTAGCACCAAAGGCTGCATGCTTGACCCTTTTTGTAGTTCTACCGGAAGGATGATGGAGGCCTATATTTGTTCACAAGGTTGGTTTTATAGGTCACAAGAGTCATTATAGGAAGAAAAGTTAGAGTGAAGCAGGTAATTTTGCAGTCATCATTTTTTATTTGGAGTTGATTAATTCTTATGAGATATTTATTAACATAATGAATTTTTCTTTTTTATTGTAGAATTGGAGAAGATGAATATAGCTCTACCACTAATGCACATTAAAGAGTGAGAATTCAAGAAACTTTGTATAAGTCCAAGCAAGTATTTGTTGAATTAATTCCTGATTTTGCATGATCTTAACTTAAAATGATGATGTAGCAGTTGTTTGCTACTATTGCTGTTGTTTGATGTAGCAGCAGGTAATTGAGATTTTGCAGTTTTTTTTTCCTTTTTTAATGCTATGTCATTGATTCCATAGCCTTTCATGAGCTAATTGCTGGATAAAAACCATGTTTGTTTACGATGGTATTTTGTGAACTTTGCTTTTTGTGATGCTGGCGTAAACCATGCATGTTAATGGTGGCATTTTGTGTACTTAGCAGCTGATAGCCTCGTATGAGCTTTAGGGAGTTTTGTTCACAATGATTAGTACTACTGATTTAGATTAGAAATCCTTGTACGACCTAATTTTAACATGTAAAGACTTAAGATCCAAATTTTAAAGAGCAGCAATGCATTATATGCCTCTGAAAGTGAGTACTAGCATGTAAGAAGCATTAGTTACTATCATACTTCAGTAGCTAATTAATCAATGTAACTGATTGAATAAACTAAGAAATAAAAACATAAGTTATTAGCACAATACAATTATTTTAATTAGCTCTACATTTCCTGAAGTCTGATTTTATGCAAGTTTACGGTGCATTTACAGCAGCAATTAGTGGATGATTTACAAGCATGCAGGACCAATTAAATTTATGGATTTGCAAGTGTTGATAGATTATATTTTTGTAATTTTAATTTGTTTATTGTTGGATAGTTTTATGTATTAAAGATGGTTATCTAGAAAAAGTTATTGGTGATGTAATGTAGTTTAAAGAATTGGATCTAATAGAATCCTATGAGATTTGGTGATGGACTAGCTTTAATTTCAGTTTCAATATTGCATATTTGTTTTGTTGAGTGGATCAGATAATATCAAATATATTTGTGATCGGATACCTTTTTTATATTTGAAATTTTAATTGGATAACGTCAGTTATAATTGATATTAAATCTTAAAACTTTGGATCAGATATCCAAATTACTAGATATTTGAACCATGAACAACCCCATTCATAAGCATCATCAATGGTATCTATAAGGCTATAACAGAAACCCTACAGTGAACAATCGTGCTATTTTTTGTTATTATTAATATTTTTAAGAAGAAAATGTTTTCTAGGATAAAGATATAAATCTAAAGTGGTCCATATTATAGTAATTCAGATTTTAAAAATAACTACAGTTAGTAAAGGTTAAACCATGGTTAGTTCTTTAATAAAGTTGGGCTAAAGCGCATAACACACTCTCTCTCTCTCTCTCTCTCTCTCTCTCTCTCTCTTACTAAAATTTTCTAATAGTGTGAA
This sequence comes from Tamarix chinensis, assembly GCA_030549775.1. Classification (NCBI taxonomy): domain Eukaryota; kingdom Viridiplantae; phylum Streptophyta; class Magnoliopsida; order Caryophyllales; family Tamaricaceae; genus Tamarix; species Tamarix chinensis. The sequence continues at coordinate 23,136,937 of CM060173.1, read as the reverse complement.
GCAAGGTACAAAACTTTTCAATTTTGAAAGTAGCAAATAGAAGACTCATTCTTCTTTACGTTGTGTTGTCCAAAACGAGATAGCACTATTCCTATTCTCTCCGTGGATATACACACACATTGGTAGAAGGGTTAAAGGCATCTAACAGTCAGTTTTTCATTTTTTTTCAAACAAGGGATTGTCATTGTTGATCAATGACCAGAGGTTAATAATCAATATGTAGAATAATATCCATGGGGTTTTCGTGAAAGATTTTGTGTTCCCGTGCATGAAGTCATGATATTTCATACAGTAATTTACATATTTCATGCCATTAAAACTTACATTTGGTATCAGATCATAGAAGGAAACTTTTAACTTGATTAGATTAATAATTGATGATTTTATGTGTTATTAGCCAAAATTTATCGTCAAAAAGAGAAAAAAAAAAACTCATGACAAGCTCCGGGCCTCAACAGGGGCATGTCCCAAGACATGGCTGGGTTGGGTTGCAAAACAAAAATAAATTATTATTAAATGCCCAAAGTATGAGCTCGCCTTGGTCAGCAAACAAAAATAAATTATTATTAAAGGCCCAAAGTACGAGCTTGCCATGCTCAGCACAAATTCTTTATTGTCACATGTGTAAGCCGCACCTCAGAACACAAGTAGGCCATATTTTATTTTATTTTTATCATTTTTTGAACACAATCATGCCCATGGGCACGAGTAGCCGTGTTCTAAGAGGCTTTTTGGTTTGCCAGAAGCACAAGATGTTTATACAAAGTATAAGTATGAACACTAAAAAATACAAAATATGCCCCCTTCTCAATAGTTTTCCTTTTCTTCTTCAGCTTCCTAAAAGTGCCACTAGATTCCTGAGTACAATAGCATTCCCTAGCTTGTTTTTTATCTCCTTTGACGTCCCCCACCCATCCCAGAGTGGAAGCACTAGGTATACCATAAAGAAGATGACCCTCAACTTGTTCAATGAAGACCTCCCTATAATACCTTTTAGGCTAAAGGGCATTTAAACACTGAAAGATGCTTTGATGGTCATGATCTTTCTGTAGCTCTAATGGTCATAGGTAAGTCTATGACCCCTAGAGCTTGTATAATGTTTCTGGTTAATCAAGTTAGAGTTGTTAATGTTCTTGTGGAGACCAATAAGCTTATAAGCCTCGCTGAAGTGGACATTGACTAAACTTCCCATATCCACCAAGACTTTTAACAATACAGTTGGTTATTTCTACCGAGATTACCAACATGCCATCTAAGGGTGGAGAGCTCCCATCTAATCAGAGCTAACAAATTGAACAAGCCATTCGCTATAGAAAATTTCATGGTAGGGCAAAATCACACCATAGTAGCTAGGCTTCATTCTAGCATAAGCCTTTATGGCCAAATCAATTCCTCCCGTGTATGTCATACTCCAATGACAATGCTGATCACTCTGACATAACCCTTTGTTCTAAAAGCAATGATAGCCGAGAAGTCTAGTTACCCTACTTGTTGCTACTACTTCCCTTGGCAGTTAAGTGTTGCCTAAGATGCCTTAACCTTAGCAAATCATCAACCATATCCTCTAACCATCGGTAATCATTTGAGATATATCCTACACAGCTTTTAAAATTGAACCAACATCAGTATCATCAATAGTTCACTGAGTTACTAGCCGAACCAATGGTACATATTCGTTATAAAGAATATATATGTATATATAGAAATTTTTACCATTATCAATTTTTGATGAGTTCTTTAGCCTTTTTTGTTATGGTTTCATTAGTTTTCAACGGGTTTAACCAATGCTTGACCTTTCTTTACCTAACATTATGATGACTAGTGCAAGTAACCAAACCAATGACTTGACCATTATGCCGATTCTGTGGTTTGTTTGATTGGTCCAATTTTTAATATTACAGTCCTACATCCTCATGATAGGTACCCACTTACTAAGATTACACAGTTTCTTATCAATCATCTTAGGAAGTGGTCAAGGAAAGTTGGCCTCATCCTTTTTCGGAGAGTATATCTCAACAAGGCTAACAATAAAAAGTACATAACTATCTAACTTTTGAGGGGGTGTCAAGCCACCACCTTAGTTGACTCAACTTGTAAAAGAGGAGGATCATATCTAGAAGGGGCTTGAGTAGGGGTCAATACTCTAATTAGGCATTCTCCTCGATCTAACAAAGGAAGATGATAATAAATAAATAAAAGGAAAAGAAGAAAGATCGAGGTGTAGGATTACCCTCATATAACTTTGATCTATCTCCTTAACATCAATTCTCTCCTTCACATCCTTACGTAGTTGAAAGTAAGTCTAATGTTTGGTCAAGTACAAATTCTTAACCAAATAATGATACATGACTCCCCTCAAAAAGGGAAGATATGGCATGGCCCTAATCAAACTCATCAACTAGTTGGACCTCCTCAAATCAGTCTAGAAAATTCTAAAAAGGGCTTAGTAATTCCTCGGGGGCAAACCTATTAGGAAGGAAGAATCCTTCTTTTGCTTCTCGCAAGCTTTAAAATGTTTGGTGAACATCTCATCTAGCTCACTGAAAGTGGAATAAATTATGCCTTAAGCTTACCAAACCATCATAAAGTTAATCCATTAAGAGTGGCAGGGAACATTGCGCCTTTTGATGCACCAGCCAATAGCATCATAATTTGGGAAGTGCTCAAATGGTCACCTTGATCAAAAGTTCCCTTAAAGCTTTCAAATTGAAGCAATCAGGCCCTCATCTAGGTTAAATCATTAACAATGTATGCTACAATGTGCTTCTTCATCAAACCTGTTAGAGCCAAGGGCATTAGCAATCTTTCTATCAATTGTATCCTTGATGAAGGTGTCCATGAGTCAAGTTGGGGATCAGTCTCGGCCATAACGACTACGCTTTATGCCTAACCAAGACTCAACCACAAACTCATTTCCTTTATCCTCTCCCTTTTCAGGTTCCTATTTGACCGCAATAGTTATCAAAGTAGGCCTCAAATTATAGTCTCATACTTTTGCCTAAGAGACTACAATACGTTGGTGTGTGGAAGTGATGGGGGATGAGGTAAAGACTAATTGAAAGTGTGGATGAAAGGGATCAACATACTAGTAATGGTTTTTTGTAAGCATTCCTTTAGCTCATCATTATATGCCTACAAGAGTGACAGTGGCCAACAGATACTATTCTGTCGGAGCATTTTTGATATTGCAATCTGGACACATGACTTTTTGTTGCATTTCCTACATACAACATCAAATGTTTGTGTTGAACATAACTGAGGAAGATAACAAATAGAACAAGAGTAGACTGATCTTTTATTAGTAAGAGGGTAGGCCTCCAAAATGTCTGGTGTGCATGAATAACAAGGGTATGAGTATGGTGAGACCAAGCACTATAGAGCCTGCAAGGGGAGAAAGAGATTATAAGTGTTTATGTGCATGTAAGTAACTGAATGAGCTTCCCCTAACAAGTGAGATGAGCCCCTATTTATAAAAGAGCTGCAGATGAGGGTTGTAGTAACACGGTAAGCCATAATTGATCGTGTATGGGCCTTCAAAAGGCTCAATTCAATAGGAAGGTTGTAAAGACTTCATAACACTCAGCTATGATTTTAGAAATCTCGCGATTAAATGGACCAAATTCCCATTGAATAATAAGAGGAATATGTCAAAATATCTCATATCTACTCCAATAATCATTAGCTGCAAATCTTGATTAGCCCCTCCAACAACTTGACATAAATAATGATTTTCTCAATGACAAGTTAGAAGAGGAAGTGTTTATGAAGATTTCACCAGGACTCAACAAAAATTGGGGAAATGGAAAAGTCTACAAATTGGAGAAATCTCTACATGGACTCAAACACTCACCTAGAGCATCATTCCATCAATTTGCAAGAGTTATAGAAGGGTAAGGGTACAGAGGGATAGCTAAATTACACTTTACTCTTCAGATATGGAAAGAATGGGCTGAGAACTATACTTATAGTATATGTGGATGATATCATCTTCACTGGAAACAACTTGTTTGAAATGGAGAGACTTAAAAGGGTTTTGGCTGCAGAATTTGATGTAAAGAATCTCGGGCAGATGCTATACTTTCTAGGCATGGAGGTTGCTAGGTCAAAAAAAGGTATCAACATATCTCAAAGAAAGTAGATTTTTCACCTACAAATAGAAACAAGCATGCTCAGGTGCAAGCATAGTGATACTTTCGTTGAACCAAGAAACCAACTCAACAATGGGAAAGTTGTCTATAGGGAAAGCTATTAACTGGTGGGAAAATTAATTGCTCAGGTGCAAGCATAGTGATACTTTCGTTAAACCAAGAAACCAACTCAACAATGGGAAAGTTGTCTATAGGGAAAGCTATTAACTGGTGGGAAAATTAATCTATCTCTTTTCATATCATACTAGACCTAATAATGCCTTTTGCAATCATTGTGGGTCAACAAGAAAAGGACTCGTGTTCAACAGGGGAGAAAGAGGGATAGAAGTGTTCACACATGCAAAATGAGTTGGTTCTATCTTTGATCGCAGATCAACTAGTTATTACAAATTTGTATGGGGAAATCTAGTAACTTGGATTAGTAAGAAACTGAATGGTGTTTCCCAAGAAGTGCTAAAGCAGATTTTCCTGAACTTGCACATGGAATTTGCGAAGGGTTAAGGCTGAGGAAACTCCTTAGGGAACTAAGATTCAACTTTAACCCACCAATAAAGCTATTTTTGAAAATAAAGCTGCCATTAATATCTCCTTAAACCCAATACAACATGATCTGACCAAACATGTCTAGCTGGATAGGCATTTCATCAAGGGGAAGGTTGATGCAATCATAGTGTGTCTAACATATGTTTCAAGTTGAAAGCTAATGCACTCACAAAGGGACTCTGCTGACCATGCTTCGAGAAATTCATTAGCAAGTTGGACATAATGAGAGGAATCGTTGAAATATCTCAACTTTACTCCAATAATCTCAAGGAGGAAATTGGGGGTAATTAATAGGAGGAAAACCAGTGAATAATCAATATGAGGAAGACCGGAGAATAACTGATAGGAGGAACACCGAACACTATTGAATAATTAATAATTATGATTCCAGAGAATTTAGGAGGAGATTAGGAAGAATATTCCCAATAGAATAATTATGTAATCCCATAATATTGTTGTTTTCTTCATTTCCCACTAATACTTGTATATATACACCATCCATCTACTGTAACACTCGAAGTATAACAAAATAAACTTTCTCCTTAATATATTCCTCCTTTGATCAATAGAATCACATTTTGTTACATAGACTAGCTACCTACAGCTTTGAACTAAGAGCTTTTGATCTCTCTTTGTTTTTACAATCTTTCATTCGTATAGGAATAAGAATATAGGCTTTTTCCAAACAAAAAATCTCATAAGAAAATAGTGATAGAGGACAGTTCCTGAATTTATGTGGCTAAATTAAGGGGCATTTTCAATCCAAATATGGATGGTGGTTTCAAAATTAATATGGAAGTTAAGGTAATTTCAGAAATATTACTCTAATGATAATAAATAAGAAACTATCGTGACCTAAGCGGGTTAGCTTCATTACACATATGGAATATTCCAAGATTGACAACTACAAAAAATAACAAATTGACAAGTATGACAACCAGAGTAGGACAGAAGACTAAAAAGAACAATATATGAAAAGGAAAAATAGAGAGAGAGAGAGAGAGAGAGAAGCATAGCTTGCTCCATCCTATTGTTAACACCACAACGAAGATTAATTCATGGTTTAGACATCTAAAATTTCCACATTTCTCTTCATATTGGACAATTGCATGGGCCATTTACTTAGTTGAATGTGTGTTCGCGGTATGATGATTGTAAAGGCCCTCAACAAGTCAATTCATTACACAAAACAAAAATCACAATGCAAGGCCGAAACCAAAGCTAACTAAGCATGTCATCAAAGCAATCAACAAAAACTAATATAGTTCAATGTTTGCCCGCCATTATGTCTAGTTTTGAGTTGATCGTAGTGAGATTCAACACAGACTTTTTCAAGTCCTAACTATTAGCATGAACAGAACATAGTAACCCAGGATGCAGAAGATGACACTAAAATTCTTAAAGCTTGCTGGCTAAATCGACACAATTTTTTTAATAAAACCAATATGAAACACTGTCTAGGCAGGCTAAATTGTGGAAAAATTGTCATGGGACTGTTGGTGTGGAGATGGGAAGAGTGGGAGAGAAAGAGAACTTACTTGTCAGAATAATTGCACGGTCCTCCTTTGCACGCTTCACGACACTCCAAAGGTTATTTCTCGATGCAGGGTCCAACCCAGTGCTTGGTTCATCCATGTAAACAACCTTTCCAATTTAAGAAATTGCAACAGAATAAGCAACAGAGAAAATAATGTGTATTCAACTATTCTCCAGTTTGCAAAGAGTTGCAATAACATAAACATAGACAGGCTCCAGGAAAAACCAAAGGTCCCCACAAGATAACCCTGAAAAGAAAGGAACTAGGGAAAAAAACAATCAAAGACAGAAGGTGACATTGATAACCAACCTTTGGATCCCCGATCAAAGAGATAGCAACACTAAGCCTCCTTTTCATACCTCCACTGTATTTCCCAGTTAATTTGTCACCAACGCCACCATGGAATAAGTTGACACTTTTAAGGGATTCATCCACTGCCTGCAGAATGACCAAAAAAAAAAAAGCAAAACGAAACAAGTTAGAAGTGTTCCTGCTGATGAACGTATTTTAGATGCCATGTAGTCTTATCATCACTTGGGGTTTCCATGTATTTCAAACCTTATGATAAGACAAAGCTAGAAGAGCATTTAATATTATTGTCTAAAATCTTTTAACCACTTGGACAGCATAAAAACAATTTTGAAGCATCAGATAGGCAACATGATACTATCATCTTTCTTTCATTGACAATACTAAGCCTCTTCTGCTCAGTATCTCTGGCTCTAAAAATTGGAAATTAATAAATAGAAATTGAAACTTCATGACAAGCAGACATTACTAATGCCTATTAGATACCATTTCCTTCCTGATCAGCTACACTTCAGTTCACAATCATCAAGTCCATAGAATTTTCACCGATGATTTGAGGCTACTAGCAATTTCAGCACCAACTGGCTTCACTTGGTGTGAAATAGAAGAACTCAAAATTTCTCAAGCACAGTGTTAAATAAAATATCCATCTAACATTAACGACTATCAGGATGTGAGGTTTTACCTGCATCAAGGCAGCCCCTTTGAGATTTTTAAGCCGGCCATAGAACAGAAGATGCTCCCTACCCGTTAGCAACTCCCACAGCAAGCTGCAAAATGCAAAGAAAAGAGCCATCAAGAACTTGCGTAAAGCCAATGAGAGCAAAAAATTCAAAACTGAAGAAACCCAACATACTCATGTTGTGGACAAACACCCATGCTGCTATAAATTTCATCCATTTGAGTCTGTATATTTAATCCCTCAACAAATGCTGTGCCGGAGGTTGGCTCTGTCAGTCCAATCATCTACAAAGAGAAGATAGTAAAATGAGCATACCAGATATAATCAATGACTCATTCCCGAAACACATGCCTTAGGGTTTGAATAAAACTTCTACACTAACCATGCTGATAAAGGAGGTTTTCCCAGCACCATTTGGGCCAAGCATGCCAAAGCATTCACCATATGGCAAAGCAAGAGAAATCCCATTCACTGCAACTTTTGCAGGATTTCCATCCCTCCCAGGGTAAACCTTCCTTAAGTTGGCACACACAACAGCATTGCTCGAATTTGGTTCCAAAAGCAGCTGTTCCACCTTCTCCCTCTGGTAAGACATATTAAAAATTAAAAAATAAAATAAAATAAAAGGTGTACCAATTTCAAGATTTTGAAAATAAGAGTTTAAAATATCTAATGTCTGGCAACTTATTTTTTTACAAAGGAATCAAACAGTAATCACTATCAAGAATCTAACTGAATATAACTTTAGCGCTTTTCACCCACAATTTCTCATTATTACCAGACCATACTGGCCTAATGTAATTGTGGCACTGAGTCTCTTAGAAAATATCTAAACAATGCTATATTCAAACAGCTTCAACGGCAGAAGAGAAAATAGATTGATATTTATAGTATTGACCGAAAATTGAACAGAATATTGAGATTGCTAACACCTTCCAACCCAGCTCCATTCTATCAGCTTTGGATATTTATACATAGGCATACAAGGAGACAGAAAATACTACCTCTTGAACAACATCAGCTTTCTCTATCTGAACAAAAACTTTTGATCCAAGCCTCCGCAGACTAGGCCTCCGCAATGATAAGGATGACTTTTTCCGTAGCTTAGACAGGAAGAACAGAGGACTCTTTCTAACACCACTGCCAGATGATGCAACTTGATCGACATAATATGCAACAAGAAGCACAAGCAGTGTCTCAACAAACATGATAACCAGGATCTCTTTCATCCCATTACCACTGTCGTTCAGGTTTTTCCACTGCATGCCATCGGCTCCCATATAAAATCCGTTGAATGAATATTGTCCCAACTCGTATAATCCACGAAAAAGAGAAAACCCAGGATATAATTCCATAACAATAATCCAGTTTCCTACATAATCAATATTAAGAATAAGATCAGAGTCATTACATGCAATGCAACCATAAAAGGGAATCTAGAATACATAAGTTAAAGTTGTGATGCTCTGGCTCCCACTCCCCAAAAAGCATTTGACTACCAAAAGTTTCAAACATAGGAGTATGTCATGGATACATACAAGAACCAGTGACATCTCTATGCTGATGAAAGTCACAATATTTTATCTCAATTTTACTATTCAATGAAATCTATATATACTATACTTTGAGAATAATAGAAAAAAAATTTTAATTTTTTTGTAATTCAAAACCACAAAATGTTTAGGTCTGCACTAACACATCGTTAATATTTTATTAACCTCTACAGTTAAGTATCAGCCATTCTTTTGGACGCATATTTCCATTTTATGAAAAAATAACATGCATATTTGACATGCATATTATAATGATAATAATCATCATAATTCAAGAATCATTTTAAAAATTATGTTTTGAATAATTTAAATTTCATATCACTACATACTTGTAACAATGAAAGATTATTTAACTCAAAAAGTTAGGTTTAATAATTTGCTCCAAAATATGATGCAAAGGTAATATTGGAATAATAAATCGATTATCATCCATGTATATTTTCATATGAGAAAATTACGAAGTTTTCTTAGAATTTCGCTTGCTTTTGTTTTACTTATTATTTTATAATTAAAAACATAATTGAGTTTTTATGATTTATTTAACTTCCATATCTCTGTTATATGATACAATATTCTAAAGTAAATTTGACATATATTCAGTAATCATAGTCATCACCACAATAACAAAAAATGCGTTTATGTTTTGAATGATTAAATTTTCATATTATTATTTGCAAAAATGAAATATTATATAGCATGAAATAAAATCTTGAAATTTTGCCTTTTTATTAATCTTTTGTAATCTATTTCTTTTCAAGATGTTAGCAACTATTAATAATAATTTTACTCATATATATGTGTAGCCCCAACCTTTCCTCTTAATGAAATATGATGATACACATTTTCGCAAATCTTAATGTGTAATCTATAATTATCTTAGTATGAATATAAGTTAATTCATATATTCTAATTTTTTTAAAGGTCTACCTAACATGAATTCTTTCATGACAATAAAGGCCAAAATAACATTCACATTTAGTTTATTATTATTAGTATACATTTGAGATATATGTAACTCAAGGCATAAACATTTAGAAATTGTTAATATTAGTCGTAAATGGTTTTGAGTTTTCAACAAAGTCATAACATTTAGGAATTATACAATGCTAGGTTATTTGCTCATCCCCATTGAGGCATAACGTTTTCTGCTTCCTAAATTTCAAAAATAACTTTAAAATAATTATAATATTTATAGATTAACATGATATATAATACTTAACTACATTTTTCTAAACTATATAAGTATAGAATAAACTCATGTTCGTACTTCATAACATTCATTCAAAGGAATTTCTCAAAAACATCAAAAATCATTAATATTCATAGAAGCTGCAAACTATTTTTTAAAAATTCCAAATATTTTATAACTTTCCAAAAATATTAGGGGTAAAAGCTGATCTAAAATTTCAACAGATATTAAAAAAAATTAAAAAAATGTAAAAACAATATAGAAAACACAATAATACTCTAGTTTTTTAAAATATTATTTATAAAATATTTTAATATTTTACAAGAAAAAATTATAAAAAAATATTGTAATATTTTATTTGTGAAATTATTATTGATAAAATATTGCAATATTTACAACTACATAAAAATTGAAAACTGTTATTAATATATATAAAATAAATTTTTTTTAATATTTTTGAAAGTTGAATTATTAAAATAATACTTATAATTTTGTAATTATTATATGAACAAAAAATTAAATTAAATTAATATATATAACTCATCAATGTTATAAAAAATAAAATTTTAAAAATGTTTGAATTTTTAATAAAATTTCTAGAATAATCTGAGAATTATTGGAATATTCTAAAATTTTATAGAAGTTCCAAAATTCTCAAAATAAAATCTAAAAACTTTGAATAATTAAAAATTCTATACAAAAATACTATAACTTTTCAAAAATCAAAAAGTACAGTCATCAAGCTTCTAAACTACTCTAGAAACTCCAAAAAGAATCCAAAATTCTCTTGTACAAAAAATAAAATTATTAAACATTTTGAATAATGTGATCAATTTTAAGAAAATATTTAGGAACTTGAGAATAGTTTAGAAATTAATGAATATTTGCAGAATTTTTTGAATTTTAAAATGCAATAAAATTTTCACATGAAATTTAAATCTTTTGGAGCATTCTTTGAGAATTTTTGATTTTTTTTTTTAAGTTTGATATAACTTTCCCATGTTTCATAATTTTTTAGTATTTTGAAGATAATTCAGAAATTAAAAATTAATTAAAAAAATCTCTCATATTTTGAAGAAATTTAAGATATTTTATACTTATTAAAAAAATTGAATTTTCAAAAAATTATGGAAAGTGTGTACAGAATTTGTAATTATTTAAATTTCTGGCAATATTTATTAATATTTGAAGCTTTTTGAGAATTTTTAATCTATTAGTAGTTTTCATAAAAATTCATTGGTTTTTACATTTTAATAAAATTAATGCTTTAAAAAAGTTTTGAGTTTTCTATATATTTTTCTTTTGAAATTTAAATAATTTTATTAGACAACTAAAATAATTTGGAAACTTTGAGAATTTATTTTTCAAATTTAGAAACTTTAAAGAAAATTTTGGAGAAAATTAAATGTATGGACCTTTTTTCAAATTTATGAATGTTTTGAAAGATTTCATATAGTTTCGGATCTTCTTAGAAAAAATATGGCATTTTCATAATTTTTCGACTCTTCGGAAATTTCACAAAAAAAAAACAATTGAATATTTTAGAAATTTAGAGTTCTTTCTCTTTTTAGGAAAATTTACTACATAATTTCAAGATTATAAAGTAGAAATATATATTTAGTAAATTTATATACTATAAACACTATATTATGTAATATAGAGTATGTAAATATTATTATACCATATATAGATATTAATATTTTAATAAAAATGTTTCTTAAATTTATAAAATAGAAAACAATTATGTTTAACAGAAACATCGGTGAAACATGTATGCCTTTGCAAGAAACTAGAAAATGTTTATACCTCAATGAAGAAAACCCTAAACGATTATACCTTTTTTTATTACGAAGCCCACCAATGGAGGAGGGGAGGGACACTAATGCACTTGGTAGGAATCAACTCCCTAACATGCTCAATGGTTGAGATAAGGTTAGCCACTAGACAATGGGAGATTCCTATGTTAATGCCTTTAACGGTATTTAAGTTTCGTACATTTTACGGTTACCTACTACAATATAATATAATTTAAGAGAAGTAATAAGCTTGCTCATAATTCACCTTTTTTAAATTATTTATCTGTTATATCTCTATATAACCTTTTTTTGGTTCATAATCAGCCCATTATTAAACAATTTTTAATATGTTATTCAAATTTCAAGGCAATTATCTATTACTACAAAAAATATTTATATATCAATAATTCTATTCATGCTATTTTGGGGAGGGGGGAGGGGACATTCATGATAGAATATACAAGTAACTTTGACATTTTCACAAAATTCACCATTTTCAGTAAAAATATTTTTCTTTTTTGTTATGTATTTTAGTTTTTTATACTCTATTTCCTTTTTTATATTTCAAAAATCATTTTTCTCCTGTTATGCCATAATAGAATTTGATTAATGTATTGACAATACAACAATAAAAATTACTAAATAATTTAAATTTTGTCTATTTAACACTAATACTTAGACTCTGTTTGGTAACCAGATTGTCAATTAATTACTTCATTTAGCTAATGTAACCCGTTACAATTTAGAAAAGTTGAAAATTATTCGTTATTTTATCAAAATTTATTATAAAATATAATCAATTAAATAAAAATAGTATGTAACTAAAAGCCCAGAAAAAGTCAATATGCAGCATTTCATTTCATTTATACAGGTTAATTTATAAACAAAGCCTTACATAATGGTTCTGAAATTATCACAGTTACAAAAGATTTGCCATGCTATGGCTTGGAAAAGTGAAAGGGTCCCTAATATGGCCAAGAGATGAACAATTCATATAAGGAAACAGTGCAAATGAGGGTTTAATCTTCAATATAATATTAGCCCTTTACAAAAGCCAATACGGAGGGAGACCTATGAATAGGCTGTACCTTATAAGTAGGATATCCAGTAGGATATACAAGGTTTTCCATTTGTCTGTTAGTACCCAAATGATGAAACAGTGCAAATGAGGGTTTAAACTCCAATAATTAGTCCTTTACAAAGTCAAAATGTAGGGAGGCCTATGAATACGCCATACCTTATAAGTAGGATATACAAGGTTCTTCCATTTGTCTGTTAGTGCCCAAATGAATATTTGCTTCATGATACAGTCGAAGTAATGCAGTATTTTCAGAGGAAATGTAATGGAAGGCGGGAGCCAATATCTTTATTTCTATATTTTCAATAAACTAGTTTGGAAAGGAGTTGGTAGTCCTAATCCTGTTTTGGGAGGTTACTACTATGGAAAATAGTGCTGAAGAGACCTGTAAATGACCAGTGTTTTGAGATTATTCAACATACTTGGAAATGAAGCATCTTCAATGAAGTTCTGGAAAAGAAAGCCCCCCAGCAAGCCAGTACCAAAAGTAACCAGATATCCTACAACTGCAAAGAAATTCAAGAATTAGCACACCTAAAACAATAATGTGATGCTTTAACAAGGAGGCTACAGTCAACCAAGATCAAACCTCTTGCTGTCATGACATTAGAGAAAAGTGGTGCCAAAAGGAATGCACATCCAATTTGCAAGTTTATATACATAAAATAGAACACAAATTGGATGCTGTAGGCATTTGTAGTGAAGAATCTTAGCCCTGCAGGAAGAGGTCACTTATCAGAACAAAGTAAGACATGTGAAGACAAAACACATGATTGAAAGTATTATTACCAATTAATGAGCCAAACAACACGAAGAATAGCATATAGATTAAAGATAGTGCCAGAAAATAAGCATAGGAGATCATCCAATACGGCCCATCACCCAGCCCGTGCATTTTCATCATGATTCGAAGATTATGCTGCTTTTCATACACCAGAAATGTCAAGATAGTCTGCACAGGAAATCATGCGTCAAGTCATGTCCAACTCTTTCTATTAAAGAAACTGATATGATGTGTGCCTAAGAATGCACAATCTCTTTCGATGAACCCCTGTAAAAGGAGCATCAGTTGAGATAATGAGCAATAACCAAACAATCTGCAGGAAATATGTATGAAGGAACTGAGTTTACAAAATTGCCACCTAACAATATTCCAAAAACTTCCAAGTACAACTGTACAAGTAATATTCTTCAACAATTTTTAGATTCCTTAAAGCACTAGTGTGAGCTAACAATGTAAGTATATAGCATACCATCTCATTTACTGTCAGATACTAAGTTTCTTTAGTCAACTGAAAGCTTTGATTAATTAACTTACATCAATTCTTTCAAAATTCCAACTCATGAGCTATTCCTGTTCTTTAAGTTTCAACTAGCTTAACCACAAGTTGCATGGTAATATAAGGTGGTAATACTACAAATTATGTCAGATCAGATTCTTCTCCAGTGGCTAAATCAATCCTCAATGACAAGGAGAAAACAAAAAAACCTTGTGCAAACACTAGGCATAGGCTGGGGAAAAAAAACTGTTCTTATTGATAATGTTTAAAATAAAATAGAAAAACATATAAAAAATGATATTGAAAGTCATAAGCTAGTTTTTGCTCTCACAGGAATAGTGCAAAAATTAGGCATACGCTGAAAGATGGTATGGAATAATATTGGGCAAAAACCACCTTGGCTTAACCGCTTAAGACATTAAAAGAGTGCAATCAAATTTAATGTGTCAAAAATGTTTGTATCGATAATTTTTACAAGAAAAATAAAAGCATATTAGAAATGATATTTGAAAGTCATAAGCTAGTTATGTTCTCACAGGAATAGTGCAAAAATTAGGCATACGCTGAAAGATGGTATGGAATAATATTGGGCAGCAACAAAAACTGGAAGAAGTCTTCTAGAGGGAAGGATTCTTACTTTGTCACCAATAGATTCAAGTGTATTTTGAATTCTTGAAAGGAATATAAGTTATTATGAGTATTTTTATGGATGGAAATGAATCGTAAAAGAAACATTCATTCTGAATTTTATACAAGCAACTGCTCTGTGTAAATGTCCATAAGTACGCATGCATCAGTCACCACAGTCTCCATTCTGCAGGATTAAATTGGAACTCCAATAACAAATAATGCTACAAGAAGCAGGCAGTAAATGCCATGAAAAGTTTGACTTAAAGCTTTGATATCATCAACACACTTACAGGGAATAGTAACACGATGACATATGTGAAGAATTGTGCACTCAGAAGAGATGAGATATCAAGTCTGAGGCGAGTTTCATGTTTGGGCATTTCTTTGACAAACTCAAATAGCATTTTCGTACGAGGCCCAAGCAAAAACTGCAGATAAGCATTGGATACCTGAAACAAGCATAAGAGTTCATGATGTAACTATATAACCCCTTTAAAGTGCCATATATAAAAAAGAAACATGAGATTGTTATTACACAGTGCTATATATGTAAAGCAGAGATGCTAAATATTGAAGATAGGAATGAGAAAGGAGAGGGGAAATGCTGGGCAAGATGTAGCTAGCCGGTACACTCTCTGTTTCTGTTGCTCTCTGTCTTTCTCTCACTCACTCTCTCTCACACGCACACTCACTCTTTCTCTAAACACAATATTAACAGAACAATGCAGACTTCATATCACAAGGATACTAGACAGTTGCCAAAGATAACTGCTTGACAACTTAACAAATGGAAAAGCCAAAATGTACAACAAAAAGATCATGTGGTTTTCCGTTATGTATCGCCAATTTTATGTATTGGCTAACCCAAAAACTGATAAATATCAACCGATATTGCGTATCAAGACTGATATTTAATTGTATGTGCACAACTGGACAATATTCTGCCCAAATATTGAAAGAATATTGAACATTCATAATTCATTACAGATGTGAACATACAATGCAGTAACTAATTATATCTCTAATTATAATAAATCTTAGCCAGAAAAAACTGATCCACAGCTAAACCGATATCCCAAGGCATTTAACCTTGGTTGATGAAGAAATATGATAGCTAATGCCCTACAGTTGATGCCTGAACAGCAGTTATTCATTCAAAATGCAGATGGATTTCTAACTAGAGACGGAATAGAAGGTTATAAAGTGTCAAAGAACCAAAAATAACAAACACTAAATTATCAACAAGAAGAAAAACAGCAAGTTGAGTTCTGTAATAATACCAGATTCACAGCACGTGGGACCCGCAGCAACGCGATAGGAAGATTTACTTCAGTGTAGTTGTTATACGTTGAATTGTACCATATACTCACATTGAAATTACCCCTATCCGAATTCATAAAATCATAGGCTGTGAAACAAACATGAAACAGTGTGATCACAGTTAGCAAGCCAGCAGAATACAGCAACAGAATTTTGGAGTCTAAAATATACCAACCTCCAACAATTTCATTTATCATCTCGCTATTCCCAATCCTGTAACCCTTATATAGCTCATCATTAATTTCATCAGAGCTATCACGCCACAAATTCAGTCCTTCAGTACATTGTACCTCTATCCAAAAGCCACAGTAAAAGATAATCAATTCCATCGCACCCTAGCCCCATGAAGAAAACAAATGCAACAGAGGTTTCCAAGAGACAACTTCCATATTGATCTTATGAACAACTCAACATTAGTGCATCTGTGCATGTTCATGCATGTGCACCGTATTTGCAATGGTGTTGCAACATTAAAAACATTGTAGGGAAGTGCAATACCAGAGTCCAATGCATTGTTGGAATCTATCTGGATGCTCACAGAAAATGTTGAATTCAGGGCACACTGACGCTGAAGGGCATAAATAGGAAGGTCTGCGGTGAAAGCTGACTCAAGAAAGTTGGCGTATCCAGGCCATGATGCTGTTCCCTGCAACAGTTCAATAACTGGGATATGACATTGTGCCGGGAAATTTTCATCGACAAACGTTGAAAAAATTGATAATATGGGCTTACCAAGACATTCTGAGCTAAACTTCCCAAGAGATCAGACTGATTTAGAGCAGAAGCAGTCAGAAGATTTGCAGACAAGTCTACAAGATTTGACAATCACAGTTACAAAAAGTGAAAGGTCTGGAAACATTGTACGAGAAAGAGCAGAAGGGAGAGGCAAAAGTACTCTGTGCAAGAGACTTGTTACTTCCGGTGAAAAGTATAGTCGCAGGACAAGTTCCATTCTTCCTACATGAATCACTCGGCAAGTCAGAGTATTGAATGAAATCAGTTCTCACTGCACGATATTTGGGAGCTGGAATTTGCAACAATGGAGGCCACGGAGCAGGATTAGGAACTGCACAAAAGGCAGCCTGCTGGGAGTCTGAATACTGAAGTCCACAAACCTTCATTGTACCATTAAAACCGCAACCACATCTGTACTTTGGTTTCTTAAACTCATTATTGATCACGATTTGCAGGACAGAAAGGAGAATGCAAAGCAAGATGGGCAAAATTATAAGACATGCGTTGGCACGTTTATTTCGTTTCTGCAAAATAAAAATAAAAATAAAAATAAATTCCTGATAGAGTGGAAAGACATTATTTTCATACAATTCTAATCTGCAATTATCAGCATTCTCTCTGCAGATAAGTGAAACTCTCTGCATGCCAGATAGTAGTACGCTTGAGGGTCTTTTTTAAGAAAAAGGAGTAATGTTAATTCTTCACCTACATGAACTTCAGCTAATAATGGCTTATGGGTTGTGGGATACATATACCAAAATTATATAATCATATCAAAATTTCACTAAAAATTTTCATTGCACTTCATTATTTAAGATATGAAAGACTGTGCAAAGAAAAACGAATTGCAGGAATCATATGTATTCAACTGAGAAGAGTACACCCAATTTGAAAGCACAAACATTGGTAGAAACCCTATGGCATATTGCCAATCATAGTTCGTTCAGGCTCGTAACTTTTCGCAACAAATTTGAGTGTTATTTCATTCATGCACATTTGAAGGTCTCACACGTTTGGGGCGATCAAATATTGGTGCCGGTTCTGGCTTTTGGGCAATAGACTACCTTGTGGAGACTTCATCTCCAGTGTTAGATTGGAGAAACGGTGCAATGGGTTCTACCTAATTAATTGCAGTAGTTCGTATTGGCCTCATCTAAAGTCAATGAATCGCTCTATTTGAAAATCATCTTTTGTTTTTGTGGCGGTTGGGCAATCTATAAGACTACGATAGAAGTATAATTTTGTCCTGTTGAAGCTTTCATGATTTCTCATGTGCCAAGAGAATTCCCGGATTTTCGTACCCAAAAACAAAACATTGGCAGAAAAGTGAAACTCCCCTGTTCTAATTTCGCTCATTACCCAAGGCCAGGTACCCAAAAAACCGAAGTACTCCTACAATAAAACAGCTACAAGTACAGCCAATTGACGCGGACCATTAATGGTATGCGAACATGGAAATTAATACCTAAATTTTAGGCCATATATAGACTACAATACCATATAACATCATATCATTACTTACTAACAAATCGCAAAAATAAAGGCAAAAATTGACCATGGAAATCAAACATGACTCAGAAATTCAAATGAGGTCTTAAGATTATCAGTACTAAAAATGACAGTTAGGTGAATGGAAGGGTGTTGTACCTGGTAAACCAGGTTCTTACGAAGCAAGGCGTTAGCCTGAGTCCCGAAACTGGAGCGCCCATGCGACGGATTTGTCATCAGACCTCAATAGTATGTTGCTCTCTTTAGAAAATTCGAAGAATCACCGCACCAGAAATTCAAATTTCAAACTAACGCCAAGGAGGAGGTGGATGATGAGGAAGACAGACTGAAACAATGAAAATGGTTATAGTTCAATTGTACCTCCTGGAAGCTGATAGCACGTTGTCAACGGGCTTAAGTGTTTAACTTAGCTCTAACAGAAATCAGGAGTGATCATTCGTTGCTTTTATACTGCTAATACAGTAATGCCTCTTAGTTCATTATTTCATACTAAACTGAGCCAACGTATTACAAATTTACAAGTATACCAGAAAATAGAAATAAAATCCTAAGAAAAGATAATTTTTATTTGGGTACTATTATATTTGGTGATAATTTTTATTTGGGTACTATTATATTTTGTCTCATCTCATTAGAATGTAATGTGCTTTGAATAGTCTTATATAATTTCATGACATTCAAATTATTCCTAGTTTATCATCCTATTAATTATACTGATGTTCTAAATTTTAATTTTTTAATATTTTTTATTTAAATTATTTAAATGAACAAAATACTTTTAAGCTGGCTTAGAAAAATGAGTGATATTCCAATATTTTTTCTTTTTTTCTTTTTTTCTTTTTTGCTAAAGTGAAATAAAGTAATATTTCACAAGTAGAAATATTTTGATATCAACAATAATATGGCAATTAGTGACTAACCAAATAAATGACAAATATTAAAATTTAAGATATTTACATGATATGTCATTTATATTACTTCTTTCATTTTAAATTAAATTTCTTTTAGTAATTTACACATTATTTTATAATCTAATAAATATATTCCTAATATTATAATTATACTATTCATTAGAAAAAATATTATAGTATTTAATATACACCTAACATAGAAGAAGAAAGAAAGAAAGAAAGAAAGAAAGAAAGAAAGAAAACGATGAAAATAAAATGTAGATTGTAGATTTTTGAAATAAATTTCTTTTTAAATAATTTTTTTCATAAAAAAAAACAAGAAAAAAACTTTCAAAGCTAGAGGTAGTAATTCATCATATACCAGTGTATCTTAATATGATATGGTATCTAATACATATATCAATAAAGGCATTATTACATGCTAATGAAAATAATATTATAAATATCAAAATATTCTATTTTAGACAATACAAGTACACCCTAAAATATATCTTAAATATATTACTATATGAAGCTAAATATAATGATATTATTATAAATATATAAATTACATATATATGGTACAAATATCCAAAAGATTATAATATAGACAACCCACACAAGTAATTAATAGACTAATAGTACATGCTTATGTCTGAGATAGCATCTAGTTGGTATTGTGATTCTTTTGGTATACCTAATGATCCATATTTAGAAGTAATAATATTTCATTTACTTACCCAAAAAAAACTAGTACATGCTTATCGAACAACATAAGTATATTTTCTAAATTAAATTAGTATCATTATTTACATAGGTAGTAATTAATTTAGAATTTTTTGAATTTTATAACATCAAAATATAGATATGGAACAATTATGTCTTTAATATATCGTAATACTATCATCATTTAATGTTGACTATATATTCATGATCCTAATTATGTACCTTCAACTATATAAAATTATTTTAAACAATACTAGTATAATAGTATATTAATTAGTTATTAAACATTTTTTGTCGAAATATTAATCTTTCCTAATTTTTTAAGGCTACAACATTTATGGTCAAAAAAACTTTTTGTTTATATCTACTGTAATATTGAAGATGCAAAAAATATTATGTAGATATTTTATTTAATAAGTAATATAAATTTAAGTATGTTATAATTGAGATGATAGAATAGAAAATAAATCTTTAAAAAAAGTACTTAAAATGAACAAAAAGAAAATGTCAAAAACGTTAATGAAAAAATAAAACTAAAAATTGACCTAATATACATTTTCCTGATAAATTTATTTATACAATAACTTGTTACTATTGAATAATTTTTGGCTTATCTTCAAACCATTGTTATATTTTTATTCTCTTTACATTTTCTTCAAATTTGATAGCATCAATAATGTGTGGGTCCAACTCCAGTTACATTTTTTTCCAATGCTTTGTTTCACTGTACAGACGCGTATTCTAGAGTCAAAACATCCGTATTTGTATTCCTTGATCCAATACGTCCGTAGCAAGAAAAGGCTCATTATGGAATATATTATATAGACTTCCCGATTTACCCTTATGATAGTATGCATTTGATTCACTCAACTCAGTAGTAAATAAATTGTTTGCAATGCAAAAAACAGCTGACCGGAAATTGCCAAAACTTGAACTCCATATGACATACAGCGTAAACAGCCTTAGTCAAAATAAATTCTCCAGCCACTCATTGTTTGGATCCGCTTAATATTGGGTTTAATTGATTTCTTAATAAGTATTGTAGACTAATAAAATTTCTCCCTATTTATCTTTATAAATTACACTTACTATTTCTAACTCAAACTAAATAGTAATAGTTAAAGTCCAAACCTCAATTTATTATATTTGTCGTTTCTCCATTTCTAAAAAAAAAAGTCTTTTTAGCAATTCACGGACTATGGTTGGAGGTAATAAATATATCCTTAATATGAAAATTATAAACTTTATTGAAAAATACTATGATAATTAATGCATAAAAAAAGAGAAAAAGTAGAAGTAAAATGAAATGTAAGCATTAACTTTTATAAAACAAATTTTATTTTAAAATAAAAATTTTAAGCTAAAAAAACTTGCTTTCATATGCGGAGAAAGTACCTCTTATTACCGTAAATATTAACCGACCTTTCAAGTTATTTGATAAGTATTTTGAATAATTAGATATGAATATAGTTATTAATTAATTATCTTTTATTTATTTGTAATTTTTATTTAAATATAATTCATTTTTGTGATGTTACTCTATTTAATAAATATTTGTTATCAACCGAATAATAATAACCAGTTATATATTACTCTCTCGATATAAAAAATAAACTCATTCTATCACTAATTATTTTTATAAAAAAAATTATTTTTGAGAAGTCAAAATCAGCTTTCCATTTTATTGTCAATGTTAGCACGTTATATATGCATTAAATGTTTTGTTATTTTTTAACGAATGGTGTATGTATATTGATATAAAACTATACTTTTATTAGTTTCTTAAAAAGTATGCAGATTAATAGAATGGCTTCTTTTTTGATATAGATGGAGTACATATTTTTAGAAAATAATTACATATAATTTAACATCTTGATTTAAATGTATAATATTTAGTATTATATATTCAATAATAATAATAGTGTATACATGAATTTCTTTAATTATCATTAGCATTATGTTTATCATTATTATTAACTATTATATGCAAATTTATATTTAATTTAATTTATAAAATTAAGAAAAAGTAAAATATGTCTAAGTATATATACCATTCTCCTAATTACTCTGCATTATGCAAGTCAAAATAACTTCTTCAAACAGTGATTGTTTGGATCCGTTTTATGTTGGGTTTAATTGATTTCTTAACGAGTATCGTAGACCAATAAATTTGTGTTTTTTACAATAAATTTATTAATCGTATTATTTTAGGTAAATTTTTAAGTTTTATCAAGCATTTGATGATACACGTTAAATAAAGCGATATTATTATTTTTATAACAAGTAGTAAGAGAGAGGAAAATATGAAATATTAATTCAGAGTCTTCGTTCAAAGTTTGAAGGAAGAAAAAGATAGAGAGTCAAATATACATATACTTCAATAGTATTGCTCTAATTTATTTCATTATATAAAAGGAGAGTAATATTTTTTTTTCCTTAATTTAAAGCATCAAACTGGGTCATGTAGGACAAAGTTTGATGCCCATCCCGTGTACCTGGCTTTCTTTCTTTTTTCTTTTTTAATTTCTTGATTTTCAGGATTCTTCTTTTCTTTTTTCTTTTTTAAGTGTACCAAAAAAAAAGATTGCTAATTCGGACGAAATAATTTATATTCTAAGGCAAAACATAAAATTGTATTGTGTCCTCCCATTAAAAAGAGTAAAATGTCTGCGAACGAAAAAAAAAAAAGAAAGAAAAATGACATATTCTGAATGGCACCCTTCCACCGATTCCCGTGCAATCGGAGGGAGCAATTTGTTTGCACGGTCTGATAACTCACTACGCAAACAAATTGACGCATGTCGTTTTCTGAGACGCGGTCGATCAGATACGATGAGATCTATTGCGTCTCGGGTTACGTTTTGAGTGGGTTTTCATAACTTACTACGCAAGAAACCAAACCTCGGTCTATAAAAAAAACAAAGCTATGCACGTTGCTTTCAAAAATCAACGCTCTGCCATGCACGTAGTTTTCAAAATCAATGATTTGCCAAGACATGGTAAAATATAAAGCCACGTACGCCTACTTAGAACACCGGTAAAATTAATGACTTATTTAAGATTAGTTATTAAAAGTAATTATTTATAATAATATTTATTTTAAAAAATAGATTAAAAAAATTATAAAATAAAAAATTATTTTTGATAAGTATCTTTGAACATGGTAGGATGAACTATTACATATCACCCATTGATATTCAAGTTTTCAAATTAATTTATTAAATAACTATGTCGTGGTTGGTTTCTTGGCTAGACGTTATAAAATCCCAGTCAACGCCGGAAGCAGCAGATGGAGGTCTGATATAGCTAGCAGACTATATAAAATATTACTTTCTACTTTTTTTATATTTTTTGATAGCATATAAAATGAAATAAATTTGACCGAGCAAATTAAAATCACATGCATTTGAATCATTGTATTTGTATGCATCTGCCGAAGAAGTTATTAAGGCTTTGAACAAGTTCTGTTCTTTACATTTCCCCCCCCCCCCCCTCATTTAATGATAATAATAACAATTAGCATTGACCTTTTTTTTTGTGTTTTTTTCCACGCTACCGTACACAGGTTGGAAGGAAGACAAGGGATACATGTGCATCGGACGGAGCTCAAATCGCCGACCAGCAACTTGGAAGAGAAAAAAAAAATGTTGTCAACTCGTAAATTATTGCTACCCACAAGATTAACTAGCACGTCCGGTATTAATATTCATATCAATATTACGTACGAATTGTTTATAATTATATATAAAGATGTGGTAATTAGTGCTATTATGGTATCTTATGTTTGTTTGATCAAAGGTATAATGTGCTCCATAATGTGTCAAATTATGGAATATAAAATAATGGGTCTTGCGAGGAATTATCGAGGGGGGGGGGGGTGGGGGACGAAATGATGTACGAGTGACATATCACGGTTCGCCCAAACTATAATCTGAGACTACTAATTAAAATCAGTATCTTACAACTTGTATGAGGCATAATAAATAATGGTTTTATTTAGTTTCAATGACGTAAATCGCCACAGGAATTAAGGAACCGAAAGATCAACACTTAAACCAGTCAAAATAGCTAGGTCCGCTAAAATTATGTCGTGATATATAAATATTTTTTGGACTAACTAGAAATATCGAATATAAAATAATTGCTTTTGGGAAATTTTCAAGAACGTAACTAGGACTAAACTGGTGTTCTTTTTTTTCCCCCCAAAGGAAACTTAATTTCGAAGCAATACATAGATATGATTATTGGTCTTTCGAAATCTATAGGAAGGTTCCCACGAATTTTTAAATCTGTAGGCAGTTCTGCTGAGTCATATAACATTGATAATTTTATAAAATAATCCAAGAACTAGCATTTGTTTGATTTTCGTGTGTTATATTATATTATCCTATGAAGAAAAGAAATAGTCTCCGGTGAGGATACGAGGAAAGAAATAGTCTGCAAATGATATTGTATTCTATATGTGCCACTGTCAAATTGCCTTTCAAAAATTCATTTCCCTTTTTTCCGAACAAACCTTAACTTCCTAATTCTTATGGGTGTGCTCTAAAAAAAATGAAAAAAAACAATAATTTATAAGGGTGTATATGGCTTGAAAAGTTGTAAGAAAAAGAAAATTTTAAAAGGAAAATATTTTTTTTAAAATATTTGGCTGGTAGAAATTTATCTAAAATGGCTGGGATAGACTATTGTTCTTCAAAAGATTAGAGTTTTTTACTTTCTTTTAATAAAATAAAATAATTAAGTGAAATTATACATGTCTACTCCTAATCACTCTTGTGTCATGTAAATTATTGTCATTCTCTATATAATCATTAATAATCATGTAGATAAGGGAAGATTGTCAAGAGAGAAGGAAAAATGGTAAAAATAAATAAATAAAAATTATGGGAGTAACTACAAGTAGGAAAAGACTAATTAGGAGTAATAATTGGCTTTTATTCATTTTTTTTATACGATACACAGTGGCGAGGGAGAAGGACACATGTGCACAAGACATGACTCAAATCCCCGACGAGCAATTTGTAGGGAATGGATGTTGTCGACTCCCTGCAGGTTATTATCCACTAGTTTAATTAAGGAGTACATCCTATATTAATATTAAGTGTGAATTGTATATAATTATATATAAAGATGTTGTAATTAGTGTTATTAGATATTATTTGATGCATGGTAGATACAAATTGGGTTAAGTCAGGCAGGAAATTTGATGGCTAGGAAAGACCGCCGAAAATGAAGATGGAAGAAGGGGGATGAAGAGGTGAAATATATGAACTCGGTAACCCTTAATTCATATACTTGAATCTACCACTTGAGCAATGCAACACTCAAGATAAAAAAGACAAGGATTTTGGATAAATTTCAACCAAGGTGTGCACTAATCATGGAGGTGATGATTCTCGAATAAGGAGAGAAATGGCTGACCAAGGACCCCTCCATTTAGCCATTTCTTACATTTATATAGGAGTGCAACTTCCTTGGTTACAAAGTAACCATGCCCAACTAGATATATGAGTTGGTTAAGACTTAAACTATCTAGTTACTTATCATGCACTAACTTAGTGTAATTCTAACCAACCTTGCATGGTTTTCCCCACCCTTATGGTCATGCACCCCCTTTCCAGCCCATGCCTTGGCTAATTTGGGGTTAAGTGTAAGTAAACCCTCCTAAGTACATGTTATTACATGATTAAACTTAATACAAAGTTAATAATTAAAGACAACCTACGAATGAGGTTGTCACAAGTACAAAAGTAAGGAATTAGAACTCCAAAAGTGGGCATAAATCTGCTTCTTACAGGCTGCCAACTTCATTCTAGATTTTGTGGGCCCCATCAAGTGTTGTCTATAGGCTGAGGTGGTGACAGGGTGTTATGAGTTATGGTTTGAAGTGGAGCCACAAAAAGGGTGTTGGCTTGGGGTGGGAAGGTGGCTGAAAAGTTGGGTGCAAAATGGCTAGAAGTGGCTGGCAATTTTTGGCTGCATGGCTCCATTTGCACGTAAAAATAGGAGGCTTATGTGTGTTGTTTTGGTTGCTCATAGTTAGTTCACAAAAGAATGGGTTGGGAAAGCAATTTGCTTATCTTGCATGCCTTCCTTGGATGTGAGAATATTGGAAAGATAATTTAGTGGAATCCCTCCCAACTTAGAAGAATTTTTGGATCTTCTAATTTGGGGAGAAGAGTGGTTAATGCTGGACTTTGTGAAAAGGATGCCCCTACATCATTATTATTTTTCTCTTTTGTATCCTTAAAAATCCTTTATAAAAATCATGTTGTATGTAATGTGTTTTTTATTTATTTAATTATAGGGATTTTGCGAGAATCGATTGCATTGCATATGATTTGAACTCTGATAATTAAAATCCCACCTTAACCACCATTTCATAACATTATCGATAAAAGGAGTATTGTATTTTATTGAAATCGAGATACCACTCTAGAAAGGACTTTTAACTATGGTTTTAAAAGGATTTTAATAATGGTTTTGAACCATTATTGAATTGCATGTTATTAAAGTTTAAATAATAGTTTAAAACCCATCATCAAAAATCTAAAAAATAAGCAAAATTTGAGGCATATTTGAGGTTTTAATAACAGTTCCACCTAGTAACCACTATTAAAATCATAATGTATTATATGTTTCATGTGTTAAAACACTAGAAAAATCCTAACTAAATCCCAATAAAGTATTAATGAAAACCATAAATAATTAATAATTAGTATTAAATGTATGATTTAATAAAGATTGTCTCCCAAAACCGTTGTAAAAATGTATTGGTTAACATTAAATATGTGATTACGTAGTAATGAGCATTTAATTCATTTTTTTATCAATGGTTTGATTTAATAATTGTTATGAGGGTTTAATAATGGTTTAGTCGAGAACCATTATTAACATAATTGTTTTTTCATATATATAGTGTGTGCGGTTTTGTTCCAGCTCATATTCACAGGTGTATGTTTAAATATTTACTAAATCTACAATGTGTAAAATAACATCAATTCATGCATATGTTCTTCCCCTGAATGGAAATTAGTAGGTATACCAAAAGTCGGTAGCTATACACTCTAAAGTCAATGTTTGTAGATTATAAAACCTAACTATCAACAACTTACGCACATTTTCATGCATGTCTGTGCATCTCCAATTGCATAGAATAATAAAATACATATGAGATACAAACCAAAACATGCATGTAAATCTCTAATACTAAGTGTGTGAGTGCACGAACTTGGCCCATTGATCTCTAACTTCATCAATTTCATCATCTGCGTGCTTCTAGCTTCTACATATCTACCACTAAAGAATACAAATTGACATGATTAGACCATTTTGTTAGTAATAAATATGTCATATATTAATAAATGAAAAATATGGAAAAAGAAACATACATGGCTTGGAACTATGTTCACAAATTTGTTTTTAAGTATGAGATCCATTGCCATGCAAACATAATATCCACAATCATTACCATTTTTCTATTTTAGACACTGTAAAATAAATTTAAGTAGCTTGTCATTCTATTAGATATTAAATGGAATTGAAATAAAATACAAAATACTTGTCTTTTTGCATACCTTTATAAGCTCATACTTAAGATTCCTTGGGTATGGCACACCATTTTCACCTTTCCTCGTATATGTCATGAGTAGTGCCCTATCAAATAAAGTTGACACATAATATTATAACTTTATATACCTAAAAAAAATTAAAGCAAAATTTATGCATAAATAAGCTAATAAAGTAAAAAGTAATAATTATAATAGCAAGCCAATTAAATCTTTCCCTTAAAAATTAGTGACACTAAAAGGAAAGGAATTTTTTTGGAGGGAATCAAACACATGTGTTGTTTTGATCAAGATGAACG
This sequence comes from Tamarix chinensis, assembly GCA_030549775.1. NCBI lineage: Eukaryota > Viridiplantae > Streptophyta > Magnoliopsida > Caryophyllales > Tamaricaceae > Tamarix > Tamarix chinensis. The sequence continues at coordinate 23,109,142 of CM060173.1, read as the reverse complement.
GCGTATAAAATCCAATGTTCACTTGTGAGGTGAGGTATGAGATAAATCTTGTTATTTTACCTCTCGCTTAAGATATAATCCGCTATATAGTTTATGCGTCTACTCTCACTTATTATAGTATGGTTAAATATATAGTATGGACACACAAATACAATAGAGAACAACACCCCCTCTTCCACAACACGGCTAGCTACAAACCTACTATTGAAAATAATAATACATATTTATTAATAACTGATAACTTTTATAAAAGTATACAAACCAACAAAAAGTGTTAAAATATATTATATGAAATATTACTTACCTATTATATACGACAACACTCATGAATGACATCCATTCCTTTTTATAATGTTACTAATAACATCCACTAATACTATGTAAATGGCATTGTCCCTCCTAATATACTTGAAAGTGCAGTTAATTATAATTAAATTGCTACCGCGGTAGTTTTGGATATATAAATACAACAATGAGGCGGTCGGTGGGGTTCTTATCAATCTTTATTCTTCTATGAAGATGGAACCTCTTATGGGGCAATCAATTTTTCTAATCTATCTCTTTTTCCTATCTCATCACCCTCTTTTATTTTACTTATTCTAATTCTATTTCCTATTACCTTAAGAGGATTCTTATTTTCCAATTCTTTAATTTATAGTATTAAACAAAATATAATGATCATATGTATATATATATATATATATATATAAATAATATATGTAACTTGCTAGGTATAACATGGATGGAGAATATCATTACCTCTTCAGTAGGGAAAAATATCTAGTCTATGGGCCTAGGCACAAAGCTTCCAACATTGTGGTTGCCTCATTGCTTTCTTTATAATAAGGCAATGGTGCATCTACAATAATTAGAATAACAATACTTACAAGTCTCGTATTTGGGGCCAATATAAACCCATGGACTGTTAGCTCAAATGGAAGTCAACCTATTCTTGATAAATTTACCTGTTAATCCAAAATTCAAATGGTAAATTTAAGGTTTTCAATATGCTGCATATCCTCACTTGTTCCTTGATCAATTCATTGACTATAAATAACCCTAATCATCTCTTTTCCTTACTTTTTTTTTCCACCGAAATACCATAAGCTTCTCAACACTTGTGATATTCTTATCTACTTTGAGCTTTCACTCTAACTTGGTTCACTCTTCTAATTCTTTCTCCAGCTCCCTCATTTTTTATTCTTAAGCAAGAGAGAGTTAGATTTAGGAAAATGTTGAGTATTTCTTTCAACTGATTCTTCCTTTGTTTTCTCTTAGATGTGGTAATTTTATTTTCTTTCCTAACTAGATTTTCTTGATTTGTCAATATTATTAGAAGATTTCTGAGTTTTAAACTCTTATTTATAAGGTTTTGAAAGTTGAAATATTTCAACTTAAAGTTTTTTTCTTCTTTGTGGGAAATTTTGCTAAGCTTCACGTAGGTCATTCTTTCCTTTGAAATGTGGTATGAATAAGCATGAAAGTTAGTGTGCTCTATAGAATTCTAATCTTTATATGCATGTATGAGATTTCAGTATTTTAATTATGCATATTGGAGTGTTTAAGATTTTTGAGAAAAATGCTTGATTAATGAGAAATAGGGTTGATTTCTTGTAAATGAATTATGATTCAATATATGATCATGTTAAATCGTGGTCTTATGCTATGATAGTGTTTATGGTTTGGATGTAGTAAGATTTTAGAGCTTTAATCATGTTTAAAATGTTTGTTATGTTAGTTTTATGATCAAACCAATCGACTGATTAAGCCAAATCAATCAATTGATCCTTGGGACAGTTGACTGGTTGGCCTAAATTGATCAACCGGGTTACCTGTGGTGACATTGGTTGCTATTTGTTTAAACCCATTGACTGGTATGTCGGAACCGATCTACTAGTCTTAGAATAATTGATTCGTATGACCATACCAATCAACTGATTCAAAGGAACTCTAAAGTTTACCTGAGCCAAACCGATCGACCAATTCGACCAGAGTGTGTTGTTTTTATTTATTTGAACTCGATATGATTTTAGACTTTATATTATGCTATAATATGATTCTTTAATTATGAGAACACACATATTGACATGAATGAGCGAACCTATTGGATGGATTAAATGGTTTATAATTTATGGTATTCTCAATAAGTGCCTTTAGAAGGTTTTAATGGAAAAATCAGAATGTGTATGCTATACTGCTATGCAAGGATGACGTAATCCCGATTCTTGGCCTAAATGGATTATCTTAATGGGTTGATTTAAACTTGGTTAAGAATTAATAAAGATCCCACCACATGGTTTGGACAGTAAAAATTAGTTAAGCTAGAATGATTAGGTGGATATGTTGCTTGGATGTTACATGGACCTTATGTGATAATATAAGCTTGGAGAATAGTACACTAATCACTTAAAGCAAAATATGATTTAGTAGTGGAAGGGTCTCTATTAACCAATTTTCAATTAACTACCAGGGGTTAGCCTGCCTTTGAACATTTATTAGTGCCTTTGGGCAAGATCCTAGTAGATCTAGATGCCTTACCTACTCTAGACACGGATGATGTATTAGGGGGGTATCGATACTAAAGGGTTAGTCACATGGGTCGTTCATTAGCTTCGGCTGGACTTTATGTTCATTGGTAGTTATTTGGCTTCGACTGGATTTTATGTTCATTGGTGGTTACTTAGCTATGGTCGGACTTTATATCCTCAGGTTTTACTAGGATTTCATGGTATGTGAGACCAATGGGTGGTAATCAGTCCATTGCTTGAAAAAAAAGAAAAAGGAAAAAAAATGGAAGAGGAATAATGGCTGGTGAATAAATAATTTAATGGATCATATAAACTTGGAGAAATGGACCTAATGGAATACTCCGTAAATGGATAGTAGAAAAGTCTAGAGAAATGTGAAATAACGTATTATTAATCATATGTTGATATCTATGTTGTATTGATAAACATGACGAGTTATGAGTTGTCTAAGTCTTTGCAAGGCATGAAATTCTGATACATTATATGACCATGGTAGAGCACATATATTTAATTGTATAGCATGATCATGTCATGTGTTTAGTATGATTTTCCTTTTATGCCATGACCTTGTATGCTTGTGACTTTCGTTTAGGAGGTAATGTGGCTTAATCAACACATAGTATACTGGTGTGCCTATTTGTTAGGTCACATACTCAATCCCACAAGCAAAAGATCATGTATAAGTTTTTTAGGATGACCGGTAGTTGGCCTACGTTGTGTTGGGCTTGGTTTGAGAATGTAGACACCCGAAGATCTTATGTAGGTCTTTAGTGGACCAGGGTTTTGGGGCCTCGCCCTTTTGTTGTTATATTTTAATGTATTTATGTACTTTTCGTTTACCCTATTCTTTGTATTCGGATATTTTGGGGACTCGTGGAGGTTTTGTTTTGTAATCATTTTATTGTATTATCAATATATCTTACCTTTTTGTCACTATATTGTCGTATTTGGAATTGTTTTGCTTTCTTAGCCTTGTATCTACCATGGAGCGGGTGACTGATGTCTGTCATGTATTAGGTACAATGATATCACTCTATTTTTTCTAAGTGTTATATATTTTTTCACTTTCATAATGTTTTAAAATGAATTTTTTTTTGTAGTAAAAAAGGAGGGTTTTACAATATAAACAATTCCAACACATTTTAAAAAATATACCAATTCACAAATCGCTTATACTTAGGAAGAATTCATATTTCTATAATGTATTATGCTATTATGTTGATATATATACAAACTATATTTCCAAAAATATATTAATACACAAACCACTGGCACTTAGAAAGAGTTTATATGTATATACAAATTAAATTTTTATACATGGGTTGTAAATCTAAAAGATATACATACTACACGTTTAAAATAAGACCCAAAAATTAAGAAGAATCCTAATGCAATATCATCAATAAGAGGAAGACAACGGTGGTCGTTGATCGACAAGAGGAGGAGGAGGAGAAGCGAGAGTAAGAGAGAGCAAGAGAGAAAATCAAAATTTTGAAACAGAAATAATGACCAAAAAAGAGGGAAACAACACCGTAGATGAATTTAATGTTGATATTTTAACAACGATTATCATAATGACCGTTTATTGAAAAATTGTGTTAAATTTATTATTTTTTTTCGTCGTGATAACGGTTATCAATATAACCATTATTAAAACATATACAATATTTTTCTTATGATATTCCGATAACGAGCTCTATATAAAACTATCATTAAAAGATGCTTTATATTCTTGTATATAAATTTTCACACATCTTATCAATGATTTCTTACGGACTATTATTTATGTGACTATATTAAAAGTTCTATGATCAACTCATATAATATGAAATAAAATTGACCGAGGAAATAAAAAATATATATGCATTTGAATCATTGAACGTATCAGACGCGTTTTCTTGATTAGTAAGTCTTTGAATGAGTTTTGTTTTTTTTTTCCCCTTCATTTAATGATGATGATAATAACATTAAAATATAGCTTTTTTTTATATACAGTACACAAGTGGTGAGGGAGAAGGACACGTGCACTAAACATGAGTCAAATCCCCGACGAGCAATTTATAGAGAATGGATGTCGTCGACTCACACGTTATTATCCACCAGTATGAGGTATTAATATTAATATTAGGTGTGAACTGTCAGTAATTACATGTAAAGACGTGGTAATTAGTGTTATTAGATATATTTGTTTTTTCTCTTCTGTATCCTCAAAAATTGTTTATTAAAACCGTATCATACGTAATGCCTTTATATATATATATATATATAATGATTGGACTTTTGTGAGAATGGACCGCGTCGCATATGATTCGAACTCTGACAATTAAAATACCAACTTTAATTTAACCACCGTTTCATGGCATTACCGACAGAAGGAATATCGTATACTATCGAGAGCGAGACGATGCTTTGAGCACGTTGATTGAAGAATGTCAGAAGGAAATGAGAATCTTACTTTCTATTATACAACAACATAAAAAGGAAAGACGGTAGGTATTATATGTCGAGGGAGAATGGGATCATGGCCAATTTAATAATGTCCGAGTCGATCGGATCAATGTAACAACTGTAATAAATATGGAATTTCATCGGTCAAAATACCGGGGTCCCTTAACGTGCGGACGACCAGGGGAAAACAAAATGATGTACGAGGGACAGATAACAGGTAGTGCAAAGTACAGTTTGAAACTAATTAAAATATGCATCTTACATCTGGTTTATGCAATTTTAAACGTAGTGGATTGAGGAATAAATAATGTTTTATTTAGTTTCCATGTAAATCACCACAAGACGACGGCACCGGAAAATCAACAGGCAATCAGTTAAAATAGTTAGGTCCACTACGATGAAGTGGTAATATATAAATATTTTTTAGACTGATCAGAAATATCGAATATAAAATAATGTCTTTTGAAAAATTTTCAAGAAAGTAACTACAACTAAACTAGTTTATTTATTATTATTATTTTTTTTTTTTAATTTTTTTTTAAAGTTTTTCCCAATGGAAACATAATTTCCAAGCAGTACATATATGATTATTGGTCTTCGAAATCTATAGGAAGGTACCCCTGAATTTTTTTTAATCTATAGGCAGTTCTGCTGAATCAAATAACATTGATAATTGTATAAAATAATCCATGAACTAGCATTTGTTTGATTTTCGCGTGTTATATTATATTAATCTGTGAAGAAAAGTATAAAATAGTCTCCGGTTAAGATACCAGGAAAGAAATAGTCTTCAAATGATAATATATTCTATATGTGTCCTTGTCAAATTGCCTTTCAAAAATCATTTTTCATTTTATGAACAAACCTCAACTTCCTAATACCTAAGAGTGTGCTCTAAAAAAAGGGAATTTGTTTTAAGGGAATAAAGAGCTAAATGATGGAATATATGTTAATTTAACTTGATTGGCCAATCAAAGAGACCATTTAGAAAAAATGATCTAAAATGACCAATTAGAAATAAAATATATGTACACAATCCCCCCCCCCAAAACCTTATTTAAAGTGACCAAAATAATATTTAATATGTAATCAGTAATAACAAAATGTGCTATAATGACAATTCCAGTCTGATTAATAAAAAAAAATGTTGTTGTATAACTTTTTTAGGATATACTTTTATTTATTATTATTTTATTTGGATTGATTTAATCAAGGATGGTTTACTAAGTAACCATTGTTGTATAGTTCCATCGAGATGGTATAAACGATGATATAATTGTTAATTTCAAAGGTACAACTACCCTTAAAATTTGATGATTTCTTACAACTTTATAAGGGTACCATCGTGATATATTATTTTTGATGTGCGTCATTGAAAGTTGTAATGCTCAATAATGAATCAATGCCACATTTTAGTTCAAAAATAGTATTGTGCATCCGTTTTGCTTCTCCACTTTTATCACAATAAAGTTTCAGAAGTGAATCCACATTTTTTCTTTCTCTTATATGTGACCTCTTCATTAAGTTAGCATCAATCCTATTCATCAAGGAGAAGGATAGGAATATGAGTTTGTGCATCAAGTATCAATATTTGAATTAGGTTATAGTCAAGAAACGTTATCTTTTTGGTCGCTTTGGTAACCACTTTGATCATCTCAAAGGAGCCACCATGATTTCAAAGATAAATCTCCATTTGAGGTACCATTAGTTGAGAATTATAGATCAAGATATTACAAGACTACTTTTCGGACTAGATGTGTAATTTCCAATTTGTAGAAATCCCAATTAAGATACCCTAGACTAAAATTGATTATTATGTGTAATTAATTATAAAAATCATTTTAGGTTTGGATGTTCTATTATTGTGTGTACGTATTATTATTATTATTATTATTATTTATTATTATTTTTGTCTTAACAATTGGGATTAGTAGATTAAAATAAAAAAGATAAATAATAGTAATGATAATATATTGATTGGGTAGAATTTTTGGTATCTAGTAATCCCTTAAATCAAGACAATCCAACCATCAACAACCAACATGGATGATTTAAAAAAAAAATAAAGGGCAACAAGGGTTTGGAAGTCAGCAACTATAAGTCAGATCTGAGGAAGACCAAATGACATTTTTAATACCCTAAATCAAGCTCAATTTAATGTTTAAGCAAGCCCACCATCACTTACATCAATCAACAACTAGAAATAAAGAATAAACAAGTAATTTTCCTTATTTAGCTTATCATGATTAAAGGACTTGGCTATAATTTCTCTAATTATAATAGCTTAAGCAACCATTATATTTATAGCCTCCCAAACATATTTAGGGATCACTGTGAAGCCCATTTTACCTTTTAATTTTTGAATTCAACCCCTAGGAACCCATAATAACTAATTAGATTTAGTACATCCTAATTAAACTATTTTGTTCTATTAGACAAATACCTGGTTTTAGGATACCTAATCAGCTTTATAAGGGGTCTAAATGTCTTTAGAAACCCACACACTCTCTGTAAGTGTGGCTCCAAATGAATGAAAGAGCATATCATTTGTAGTTGCAAACTTTAGTTGACACACACATACACACAATGCTTGAGTGAAGAGTATTATGTTATTCGCCAAATCTCTCAAACTTTATCTTTAGTTTTTGAAACCTAGAGTGGTGGTTGTGAATATTTGATTTTCAAGAGTCTTTGAAGATCAAATCAACCTCTTAATTTTCTCTTGTTCTATTTTTTTTGGTGGATGCTAATCCTACCCACCACCGATTACTTAGCTTGACTCAAGTTTTTAGCTATATGTATTAGATTAGGTGTTGACCACACCTAACATTTATGTTTGATACATTTTGGATTCACAATGGGAATGTGTTAGATATTGGTTACACCTCTTTTTATGTTGGTTGTGACATAATACCGAATATTTTATATAATTGCCTATACTAAAATGAAAATATTCAAGTACTAAATTTTGTTGGTGTTACAATATGTGTATTATAAGTTCCCATTTATGCGTTTTAGACTCATTAATGTCTCAAAAAAAATTTATGGCCCTCGTGAACCAAATATTTACACCACTTTGATATTATTTTGTGGTTTAATTCATCAACTATATCCTCATCTATTCCAAGAGCCATGAGGCACACCAACATCACTTGATATTGACTTTGATACTATTAAGATCATATTATTTGTATGCTAAGCTCTTGAAGTGTGAGTTGTGGTCTAATATAGTGGAATTTCTTGGACACATGATCTTGAGGAATGATGATTCATAAGACCCTTCAAAGATACGACTATATCAAAGTGGTCAACACCAATGTCTATTAGGGAAGTACGTAATTTTTTGGAATTAGTAGGTTATTATCGTAGATTTATATAAGACTTATCCAATATAGATCATCATCAATGAACCTGTTGAAGACCAAGGTTGAGCATAAACTATCTACAAGATTGGTTCATCTGCTTGAAATCCTAAAGTGAAAGTAGGTCTGCATATTTATAAACTTCGTGGTTGGATTCTCAAAGACTTATAATGGTTTCAATTATTTCTAGGTTATTGTTGACCAATTCACTTAGTTAATAATATTCATTATGATGTAATTGATATAAAGTATGTATTAATTATCTAACACTTATAGAAGGCGTGTAGTGAGTTTACATGGGGTACCTATGGATATTGTGTCATATCAAGATTTTAGATTTTTATCACACTTCTTGGAAAAGTTGTAGGAAAATTTTGAAACATCTTGTTATTGATGCTTAGATAAAGACTACTATCTAGATATTGTAGGACATTCTTCAAGATTTTTTGCTTGACTTATAGGGTAGTTAGGAAGATCATCTAAATCTAATCAAGTTCTTTTATAACAATAGTTATCGTCTAGGTATAATGATGACACCATTTGAGGCACTATATAGACGAAGGTGTCATAGTCCATTATAGTGGGATAACATCATTGAGACACTTGTGTTGGGATCTGATATGATTGAGGAAACCATGAGATAGACTAGACTAATACAAGATAGTGTAAGAACTATATAAGATCGGTAGAGAGCTATGAAGATCTAATGATGAGGATATATGGGTATGAGACAAGTGATAGATTCCTATTAAATGTCTCTACCATTGAGGAAGGGATGGTTTTTCCCAAGATGGAAAAAATATTCCAAGTTATATCGACCCAAATGTTTTGGAGTGAGTTAATGGGGTTGCCTATTGACTAGAGCTACCTATGGAGTTATTGTGTATACACAACATTTTCTACACATCCCAGTTAAGGAAGTATGTTGTAAATTATTCCACTAGAGATGATTAAGCTTAATGATTCTTTGATCTATAAAGAGAATCTAGTGAGGATCCTCGATACCAAGACCCATGTGACACATTCAAAGATTATTCTATTAGTAAAGGTTCTTTAGACATGTCAAGAGGCCAATGAGGTCACTCGAGAGACCAAGGAAGAGATATAAATGAAGTAATTAAATTTGTTTGCAAAGGTGTATGGTTTAGATTATATTCTTCCTTTTCTTTTAAGGGGGTAATATCCTATTGTTCGCTTGGTTGTCTATGGTTTTTAACTTGGTGGGTAAGGTTTGGAAATGCTTGCTTTATCCCTTTCTTTAAGCTAGTGTTTTATTTATTTTAACTTTGAGAAATAAGTAACTTTTACAGGGGTAGTACTTTAATGAATATTTTAAGGCATTTAATATATGTCAACTATGTGTTATATTATGATTTAAGTGTGATTTAACATCTTATATTTGAAAGGAATAGGAAAGGATTTGAAAATGGAGGAGGACGAGGTTTCTTGAGGAACCAGTCGACTGGTTCATTCTTTATAATAGTGTTTCAAACAAGAAGAATCGACCAACTAGTTGTTAACAAATCAATCGGTATAACCTATCCACTAGTTCCACTAGGCTATGTGATTTTAGTTTGATTCAATCTTGAATATTTTGCGAATGTTTATAATTTTTTTTATTATGAAATACTTGGAATATAAACCATTTTAGAGGATTTATGACCTTTTTACTTATATTTATAGGATTAAAATCATATTGAGTTAACTAAATCTGTACAAATACATTTTATGATACTATTTTTTATCTGCTTCCTCCTTTTTTTTCTCCTCTTGTCCCTCAAAGTAATGAGATTAGAAGTTGAAGTAATTGAGCATGTTGTCATCTATGCCTCTACCTTCTCTTTGTCTTCTTTCCCAATTCATGCATGATTTTATTTGACCTTATACTCTAAGCTTTATCCTTTGCTTACAATTTCCTCCTTCTCTTCTTAGCTAATTTGAATGAGTTAATGTAATAAGTAGAGTTTAGCTTATAACCATTGTACATATCATTTGAAAAAATATTCCAAGTATGGTTATAGTTTTGACTCTCTTTTCTTTATCCTCTCTGCTCCTCCAAAAATTTCTCTCTCTTTTTTCTCACATTTCAATTCTTCTCTCTTATTCTAATCCTTTATTTTAATTATCTTATGAAAAAAATGGATCAAATTTAGGGGAAATTTAAAGCCTTTGAGCTTTAATTAATTAATTTTTTTGATAAAAGAAGGTTTTCCTTGAATTTTACATTTTCTATTTGAAAGGTGCTTAATAAATTTAATCTCTTGGAATTTTTTTTTATCAAGGGATGGTCTTCTTTCTCTTACGGTTTGCTAGTTTAGTGATCATGTATATCATTACCTTTCTTAGTATCAAGTGAGTGGATTTTATGCCTTTGGTCTATCTTTTCTGAGATTATATGAGAAATCATGTGTCTTAGGGTGTAAATAATATAATGAGTATGAATGATGAATATATGAAAGTAATAGTAGTTGAGCATGAAAATAGGCTTTGGTGTGAGCATGTGAGGCTCTACCTTTTCAATTTTTTAGAGTGTAGTATATTTTATGGATTAAAGCACGAGAAATCTTTTTGCGTGTTGAAGTTTTAGCTATTATGTTGAATTTGGAAAATATGAAGCATGGTTTTGTATTTTTATGAAATCTAAGGCATGATTAAGATGATTTTTATATTATATTATGTTGCACATTGTTGGATAGCATATATGTATGTTGGTTGGTGTTTGGTATAGAATGGAAATACATTGGCCTCAAAAGTTGGAACTTGAAATTTTAGCGGAACTAATCCATTGGTAAGGTTCAAAACTACTGAGTTATTTCTACAAGTCAATTGATTTGGGGCTACCACGTGACCGGTTAAGCTATTTTCTTGGTGGTTAGTATTGACTTGCCACTAGCCAATTGGTCAAGACCTTAACCATACAACTCACTCAACCATACAATAGATTACCCCCAAGCTATTCAACTAGCTCCTTTGTTGTGCATGATGTACCTTTTGTTTGGGTTCATAAACCAATACTCTAGTTCCCTATGATGTTTTGTGATAATGTGGTGGCTTAGCTTATATGGTTTGTGTAACACCTCAAAGTTAATATTGAATTTTTTTCATTTTTGAAAGCATAATAATAAATTAATGGATGTTATCTTTGCGTTTAATATATAAAAGATACTCCCTATACCTAATCCATGTCGGGTGTAAAGCTAAAAATGTGACTCACTATAAGAGATCAAATGTGGGAATCACTTCATCTTGGGTTACAAAATTACAAAATAGATGTGATAGTTAGAGGATAAATATCAGCAATAATAGGGGAGCTTGGATTCCTAAAATACTATGCCTATAACTCAAATACATCTCTCTACCACAAGCATCAGATTACAACACTGATATCATCAACACATGCAAAAATAAGGTGACATATGCTCGTGGGAATGAGTATGTGTCCATAATATGGACATGTCAGTTGTTGTTTATAGAGTAATGCAATTAATTATAAAGACATATCACAATGCACTTAGTACACATATAATATGGTAATCAAATATAAATACACGTATAATGATAATAATGATAACACACGATATTAAGTAATATGATTATTAACATACTAGACATAGATCATAGTACACTCAAAACAAAGCATATGATAACACAATACATACTTACATTCATAAAACAAGACAAAATATTAGAGTATAAGCCATATTATTATCTTTACTTTGTTTTTATATACCTAAATTCTTATACACATTGAGTACTAAAGACGATTAACAACATAAATCTTCTTTCAAAGCATGATATGCCTTGGAAACACTATATTTTGTTTAGTGGAATGTATTTGTGGCATAAAGCTCCTTCTACAGTAATACGCTCATAGGGATCACAAAACTAGACACCTAATCTTTACGTTTGCATACCCCTATAGGCTAGTGGAATAGATCGGTATAAAGTAGATGTAACACTCCAAAATTTAATATATATATATTTTTATCTTTGCTAAGTATTAATAATAAAATATTATATGTTATGTCACATCCAATATAGAATATGTACTCCTTATACCCTATCTATTCAGGTGTAAAGCTAAAAAGTAACTAGTACCTAGAGATCAAGTGTGGGAATCACTTGATCCCATGATGATACAAGGTTACAAATAGAGAGAAAACAAATATGACTCAAAACATATGACTAAGAGTTTAGAGATATAGAGAGATATCTCGGTAACTATACCTTGGAACCAACCCATAACCATTCGCTACATGCAACCACATCAAAGGCGTTAGATAACAATCACCTACAAACAAGGTGATATTTTCACGTGGAAATGAGTAACACCCATAAAAGGATGCTTAGTATGATACGTACCGAGTGAGGGAAAAATACACATCAATAAAGAAAAAAAAGGCATGTATGGCACAAGAAACATGCCAATATATATATTATACATGTGTAGATGCTCAAGATACGAGATAATCTAAGAGAAAATCATATTTAAAGTTTATCATTAGGTTTTCAATAGATCCATTTATTTAGTCAGATTAATTTCAAGGAACCACTTGTAACCACTTCTCTCTTGTTTCCTCACAAATGGGAAAAATAGTCAACCTCATGGATATGTAACAATTACTCTTCCATTTTGCTCATAGATGAAAAAAGGTAGTTAACCTTACCGATACACAAACATCCAAGGTAAAACATGCCTAATATTCTATTAAACCTATAATTCTTAAGTATGCATACAATTATTTTGATAATTAGATAATTTCAATACTTAGAATTATTTTGGTTTATTCTCATGTGATCTTCTACTTTGTTGACCTCATAGGTCAAATAATGTCTTTGTCCTTACTTTAATGATAATAAAAGAGTCTTGAGAACTGATGTGGTTTCTTAAGTGTGCATGTATTATGATTAACAAATAAAGATATCTAAACACACTAACTCAAATCATTTCTCTAATGTGCAAATTAAAAGAGCAATCATGTTTCAATGAAAAAGATAAGATCATATGAAGATACCCTAGACTTAAGGTAAGGGTCATATTTATAAAGTATTAGGTTTCTTGTAAAGAGTTAAGTTGAGCAATTTTACATCTTGACCAACACACTTGATTTCACACATGATTGATCTTGACTTCTAAATCTTTTAAAGCATATTAAACTTGTTATTTGGTTCCATTCGAAACTAGTCAAATGGTCTCAAGATGGATAAACTAGTTTAGTTTAATCAAGAGCATGAAATAAGTGAAACTCAGATGGATTGATTAGCATAATAAACTGATCAACTGGTTCTACCAAATCGATCAATTGGTTTAACGAACTAGTCCATGGGTTTTACTCCTACAAAAACCTATTCGTTTCTATTTAAACTCATCAACTGGATTTATCAAACTGATAAAATATTTTAATGAAATTGATAGAATAGTTTAACCGACCACACCATGGGTTTCAATTTTATATAAATATATTCATATCTATTTAAACTCTTTGGCTAATTTTTTCAATCAATTGGCTAGTTTTAGGAAACTGATTGATCTATTTGACCACCATTCCATAGGTTTCACATTTGCAGAAACACATTTATCTCTCTTTAAACTCATTACCTAGTTCTTCTAAGCTGATATACTATTTGCATAAACCATCGACTGGTTTACTATACTATAACACTATTCATATATGTTCATAAGACCAATTGAGTACTACACATAACTGATCAAGTAGTTTTAATAAATTGATCCATTAGTTTATGTAATGGTAAATTTTCACTTTAGGTTTAAAAAAAATCAGTTAACTGGTTTGAACCACTGATTGACTGGATATATAATCAATCAAATGGTTTGGCCAGACCGATCAACCGATGACATTAAATGATGATTTTTTGCTCGTTGAGCAATATAACATTTTATGGATTTTATGTTTAATGGCTACATGATGAGGGTGTGCCTTATAAATAAGCTCACAAAAATGTTTGAACAAAATTTACCTTGCAATTAATCATGTACTCTTAAATTATTCACGTGCTCATTCAAACTCTCTCTACTTTCAAATTTAGAGTTTTTATTAAAAAATGTTCATTGCTCTCTTCTCTTAGCTAGAATTTCTCTTCAACTATAATATCTTTTATTACATCTATCTATATCACATCTCATCCAAATTTCTATAGTTTCATATCTTCTGTAATACCCCAAATTTCACAGTTGAAAATTTTTATTTGTACAGAAACCATACACTAAAATAAAAAGGGTGCTACCACCATGATCAATACAAGATTGACCCCCAACCAATCTCATAACAACCACAAGGCTAGAGAATTTGAAAGACATTAATTTCGAATAGATGATAAATGCAAGTTTCTAACAATTCATAATTAAAATAGAGTGCGCAAGGTCAAAGTTAATACAAGATAGAAAACGAGTACATCAACGAGGCCCCTATGGAGAAAATAAAGCGATCAGTACAATGATGCAAAAAATAGGATAAGATGATTCCGGAAAACACTCCCTCGAACCCTAGGATAAGTCCAACAAGCCATCACTTAGTCCCGCCCAATGCATTGAAGGCGTCAAAATCATCACATTTAACGTCTCCTACCTACACCAACTCAAAAGGGGTCACTGCTCGTGGGAATGAGCAACATCCATGAAAGGAGTGATCAATGTGCTACGTACTAAGTAAGGTAACCATGCAGCTAAGGCCATACAAGTGCAAATAGGCAAAGGTGCATATAGTACATCATTTAAGTTCAACATCATTATCAAGACATAGGTTATTATTTTTATCTTACACAATTCCTGGATTATATATGTATCCATGTGAGTACGAGGACCCCACTATTATAGCCGGTGGACCAAAAATGATACTTTAGGGTAAAATGCACTTGACCACTATTATAGTTGGCGGACCAAAAATTTATCCCAGCCTAGCCTTGACTTACACGGTGTTCCACCATAAGTAGTTAGTGTCTTTTCCATGATTTATCTTAGACAAGGTTTGGTTTATCGAGCTCAGAACCCCCACTATTATAGCCAGTGTACAGAAAATGGTACACCAGGGCAAAACGCACCTGACCACTATTATAGCCGGTGGACTGAGATATACTTTAGGGCAAAACACACTTGACCACTAATATAGCCTGTGGATTGAGATACTTTTTAACCTGAGCCCAACTCGATAATCTTTCACTTTAAATAATTAGTGTTTTACTCATGTCTTATCCTACACGCAACCCCAACTAGACATACATGAACCACTAGACTATCCATTCTCACCCCTTCACCCCAGCTCTCCTAAAAAGGCCATCTCATATCTTGGGACCTCTATGTACCCTAGGACTCCAAGACTCCTTCCTGACCTTACCCTGCTCACCATAAAAACCCAAACTCTCGTGTACGTGGGTCAAGACCCACTTTCCCAAAACTCTGCTTTATCTCACCATTTCCCCCTAAGGTTTCCCTCAAAAACCCTAATCTGGCCTTTGTGGTCCAACCTCTCCTTATCATACGCAACCCAAGCTCCCTTTTCTTCCAACACCATCATTCCACTTAATGCACCCCCAACATTATAACCTTACCTCCCATCCTTCACATATGATCATGAAAACCCTAATTAGTCACCCTCAAATCTTAGTATTGTTCCTTTCACGTATATCATCCACTTATCATCCACACACACCACTTCCCTTTCCACTTCACTCATTTCCCCCTCCATGTGACACCCTTCCAATCTCAACCCACACTCCAACCACTTGCCATTAACTCATCCTTCCACACACTTCCCCCACTTAGGATTTTTCTCATAACCCTATTTAAGTCCCCCATGCACACTTATACCAACCCACATGCTATTTTTCACTCATGGACTCCAGTCACTTAAGATACTCTTCCCTCATCTTCCTTAACCCTTAATTTACCTTTTCTCATGTAAGAGTAACCCCCATGCAAAGATTTACCACTCCAACCAAGGGTTTTCACTTCCCATGTAAGACTTATTACCTCCTCTCATTTTATTCATATAATCCTTATATTTTTCCACCCATAAGTCATAAGGTACTTAGGACTTTCTCACTTCCCTCTTACCACTCCATTTTCTTTACTTCTTATATCTCCCCTCAACTTCACCATCCTACTAAGGACTCCTAGCATGCATTTCATATAGGGATGAAGGTATCTTCATTGGATACTCTCATTATATAGTAAATCTTACCTAATCTTCAACAAACAATCAACATTAGATTAAGAATCCATGCAAGTTGATTTTTGATGAATCTTGCTCAAGTGT